>MU839184.1:0-158845 GCA_030685235.1 Copromyces sp. CBS 386.78 | reverse complement strand
ATGATGATGATGATGATGATGATGATGATGATGATGATGATGATGATGATGATGATGATGATGATGATGATGATGATGATGATGATGATGATGATAATGATGGTAATAATAGTAATGATGGTGATGATGGTAATAATGGTAATGATAGTAATAAAAAGGATGAAGTTGGGAGAATTAGGGAGTTGATAGGACTTTAGCATTTTAAAGTCCCTAAACCTTGGTTGACGTTATTCTTTTTTCTCTCTTTCTTTCTCTCCTTCTTACTCTCCTTCTTTCTCTCCTTCTTTCTCTCATTGCACCTTCCAACCATCTTTTTTCATCGCCCCTTCCCAAAAGGGGAGTTTCTTCAACTCTTTTAACTCCCGCCCAAAGCACATGGCGCCCCAGTTTTCCTCCAGCCAATTAGAGCCCAGGGATCCTCTTGAAACAGTTTTTCTGAGGTGTACGGTTATTTTCCAGAGAACCGTTACTCTGAGCTGAACGGATGTCACCGTGCGGTCATGGTTATCTTCAAAAAATAGTTTTCTGAAGGACCGAATTCCCGGTAATGTACTTTAAGCTATAAAGGACCCGCGCGGTAATATAAAACATTCTAAATTTAAAAATCCCTTAGCCTAGAAGCCCCGTTATATAACCGTTCGGTATACTTCACAAACGTAAAGGTAAAAACGTTATTATAATACCGTATTTTATTCTAGAAATTATAAGCTCGCTAATCGTTACCTTTTAATAATTATTTTAAAAATTATAGTAAAGGTTCCTATTGTAGTAAATCTATTTAATTATCTATACAATAACTACCGTAAATACCTCTACCCTTACGGTTAACTTAATATAAGGTTAACGGGAAATTTAATAACCGAAAGGAAATATATACAAACTTTTTAAACTTCTTCTAACTAATATAATACTCTATAAAGAGAATAATTATATATTATACTACCCGTACTATTGTAAGGGGTAACCTATATACTATTTATAAGGATCCAAATATCTAATTCTCTTAAATATAAACCCTTTATATCTATAAGAAGTAGCGCGGGAAAACCCTATTCGACCGCCTTTCGGACCGCTTAATAGAATTCGTCCGCTTAATTTTATTATTTTTAAATACGTTCGGTCCGCTACTTCGTACGTATATTCCTTACGGTCCTAAAACATTTAATATACGTTTTATAAGGGATATTTCGTATAATAGTTCGGAAATTAATAATAAATTTAATATTGCGGCAACAGCTATAATAAGAAGTCTAAAAATTGTATTCGGGACGGCGCGGACGGCTACGGCTATATTTACCTCTATTATATATAAAAAGATTTATAATATTTATAATATTTATAATATTTAGATAGCTAAATAGAAGACGGGAAGGCGAAGTTCGAACTATTATACTTCTACATAGTATTTTACAGGTTTACAATATAGTTTTACGGTCTTTATAATATTATTTATAGGATTAGAGAACGGGAATGCGAACGCGAACGCAAAAAGAAGGAACGGCCTACGTCCCTAATATAAAAACCGCGAAATTCAATTAAATCTAATAATTATTTTGCGGGCGGAAACTATACTTTCGGGCCGTACGCTATCAATTCGATAATACGTGCGGGGTTTTGTACGTATTTCCGGCCACGAAAAGCACTAATACCCTAACCGCACTTTTTAGTTCGAACCTTGCTATAGGGAGAGAGAGATATCAAAGAGAAATCTAGCTACTACTGACTAAAGGCTGGAGAGGGGCGCTAGGTAGCTAAGTATATATAGAGCCAACGATAACCATTTCTTGTCAGGGGTATATTAGGAGAGCTCCCCCATTCCCATTGTCCCAAGTTCTAATTGTTCTCTTCCTACCCAAGCCTCAACACCGATATATCCAATATTGACTGCATGCACTTATATTCTCTGCATTGCATATCGATCCAGACACGTTGCCTCTCCACCACTCTCAAGTACCGTATATAAGGAAGACTTTTCCCCTCTCTTCTGTTTCTGCTCCTCTTCTTCTTAATCCAACCAAACTCAACCCTCTTCATACACATTCATCACAGCCGTTAATACGATATCGAGCTCTAGCCATGAGCACGAGACGTCTCGCCAGTACTACAACCACGCACAGAACGCACGGATACACAATCATCACCATGGCATCGCCGTATCTTCCCGGGCAGGCGTCTATCCAACGACTTCCAAATGAGATAAAGGACCGCATCTGTCACTTTGTGGGATTTGAGGATCATCAAGATTGTGACCAGATTTCCCGTCCGGACCTGGCCCGCCCACAGGACGACGCCTATATCTGGACTCCTTATTCCTTGATGCCAAACACAAAGCGGACCAACACGGAGGTATACAATGATCTCCGAGCACTATCCCTGGTCTCGAAAGACTTGACGGCGTCAGCACAACGCGCCCTCTACAGAATCGTGGCCCTTCCAAGCCCGGTTTCTTTCTTTAGACTCCTCCGCACTCTTCGCCTGACTCCAGAGGTGGGAAGTCATATCAGATGTCTCATCCCAGTTCCGCCAGGTCAAGTCGATTATGATTTGGATTTTCTCCCGGGGATCCTGCAGCACCCCTGCTGGAAACCGTTCATCCACCTGTTCACTCCCATTTTCAGTGGGGACGCGATGGAGATCCTACACGACCCTCCAAACATCGATGTGCTTCCCCCCGATACCGTTCGAAACCGCTTGATGGCATCTTGGAAGACCGACTGGACGGTCTTGATCAAAAATAATAAGTGGAAAACAGTCAATCAATCCAAGTCTTGTAGCCGTCCCCGCCTCTCAACCGCCGCTAGGCATGCTAGGCTTACCACTAAGTATAGGCGGGCATTCTGCGTGTTTATGAGTAGACGGGCAGGCCAGTTCTTCCTTCGGCTTCTCGTCGAAGTCCTCAAAGCCATCACTGAGCGGTGCACTCAGCTCCGAGGCTTCCATCTCCTCTTCAACAGCCCCGTCGCCCCCGCTCCAATCCACAAGATGCGACGTTTCCCCTTCGGGTGCCACTACGTCCTTGTGCTCATCAGCCTGCCCATTTCCCTCGGACAAGGAACCCTCTTCAGATGTAATCCCCTCCTGAGCACCCTCACGGTTGACTTCCGCACCCTGACCGACTCTGGACCAGATGGTGGGAATGATCGAGATGGAACTCCGCTGCACCAGGACATTACACCTCGACACCCCATCTCCAAGCCGCTTCCACCCGAGCACCGTCTGCCCTCCAGCATCAAGCACCTCTTTTTCATCGGCCACCCCGAATTCATATTCTTGGCCGGCCAAGAGGAAAGCTTATATGTGCTAGGCCAATAGCTCAGCGAAATCCACAGCCTGAAAAGCCTCGGCGGGTTGAACGGGCTCGGCCAGACCACCAGCGACTAGAGGTAGGTAAGGTACCAATCGCAGGACTGGAACTGGAACACCATCTTGCTGAAATACCAGCACTCGCTGGAAGAAGTGGACTTTAACGGTCGCGGGTTGCTGGTAGGCCAGTTCTTGGGAGTAGGCGACTTACTACGGTAGGGTATAGCGGGGAGCGCCTGGCGGTCGGCTCAAGTTCGGCGCGACGGAATATCTGGGCTGCTTGGCGCAAATGGAGAAACTGAAGGTCATCAAAGGGGTGCCGCTGCACTAAGTTAAGGTACCTTGGCCAGCGATGTAAATGAAACAAAATAAAATCTGGGCTTGGCCGTTTTGGTTCATTTTGTATAAAAATCGATATTTTGTTTTATTTGACAGGTCGTTTTGGTTTATTTTATATCTTTTATATTGGGTAATACATTTTTCCGGGCTCTGAAATACCCGAAATTACACACTTCTATTAGCCGTATTAGCACTATTACACAACAAAAACGCAGAGTTAAATATATACAATAATAATAAGTAATATAATAGAACGATTACTCTTCGTTACCCCCTTCGAAACGACCCTATAATTTTAAGTATAGTAGTCTGTTGATAGATTTGTTATCCAGTTTGTATTACTATAATAATAGGATTAAATTTGCAATATTGAATACCTTTTCGTATTCGTTAGATATAGAGGGAATTGAGAGGTAATTATATATTATTAAAGCTAAGCGAAGGTATTTACTTTTATTCTGAATCTACTACGCAATAGGATTAATAACCGGCTAGGGCTCCTCTTTTAAGTAGAATATAATTTCTTCGTTAAAATACGGTTATAATGTTGGGGTTTTGTAGTAGTTTGGTGATATTAACTTATATAGATCTTCGTGTTATAATGCCTACGGTATAGAGTTTGACGATGTAGTCGCGGTTACGGTCGAACTAGTAGCGGTAGCTATATTAGCGACGGTGGGTAAGTTACGGTATTAATATTTATAGCGGTAGACGGTTTTGAACTTGGTAATTATACGGCTAGCTTCGAACTTCGAAACGTTTAGTTTAATCTACTTCTTTCTATGCCCGGGGTAAAGGACTATAGCGATTTAATACGATAATAATTTACTTATAAGTTCCTTATATTTTTTGAGCTTAGTAATTATTTAGTTGAGACTTTCCCGGATAAATAAGAATTTAGTATTAATTAAATAGGGGAGGGGGGGAAGTTTAATATAGCGGGGAATAATACTGGTACGAATTTGATTTTAACTACTAATAGTAATATATTAGGTACTAGACTAATTGCTAGCCGTACGTCGAATACTAAATAGATTACTAGGAACTATTTAACTATTGGTAAAAGGAAAGGAGACCGCTAGTAAATAATTATTACGTTGCGGTAAATTAGGTCGTAGAATATTAGATAATTTTATATTAAATTTAATTAAGTAACGTAGAAGATTTCTAGTGCGGCGGGGTTGTAATTAATTGTTAGTAGAAAATTCGTAGCGGGGAGGGTCGAAAGTATCCTCCTCTTCCTCCTCTTCTTCTATATTTTCTTTATTATTAATAATAACCTCTTCTTCCTCCTTATCGTTAGCGGCCGTAATTTTAGCGTTGTATACGTTTCGCTAATATTCGAAATCCTTTAGTATTTGGTAAAGGGTAGTATAAATTATAGGAAAGTACGGTTTGCGCTATTCAAAGATTTTAGTCGTCTTTTTAAAAGGTTTGAAAATACAAATAATATAAGTAAATATATCCTAATCTTCTTTCGTTAAAATATCTTCTATTAGAATACGTTTATTAATATTAGTTTGGTAGCGACTTTAATAATAGTAGACGTCGATTACTTTTTTTAAATTAAATACGTATTAAATTATAAAGAAGATAGAATTTTATTTAGTATTATTATTTGTAGTTAGAATAGTCGAATAAATATTAGGTTTGAAAAAGATATTATTATATATATTCTTTTCGATTTCCGTTAGTTTGTTCTTTATAAGTTTAGCGAATTTATTTTTACGTTAGGGAGAGCGATGAATAAATATAATAATATTTTGAAATTTGTTAATAGGACCTCGCTTCTTCTATTCTTTTATAATCGCTTCCTCTTTTTCTTTAAACGATTTCGAAGTTATAATTATTTTTTGAACGATAATACAAATCTCGCCTTTAAAAAAGGTTTTTGTAGCGAAGTTAATAATATAGCTAAAATAATATAATTGTAATCAATTTTTAAATTCGTCGAATTAATAATCGTTAGTTGGGAAATCGTTATTAGAGTATAGTTTTTCTACTAGATAATTTATATAAATATTATTGGAATCGATATTATTATTTTAGAAATGGCCGATATAAGATTAGGTTTGAATTTGAGTATAATTAATTTTAACTAATCCCTAGCGATCTAGTATAATATATATTCTTGTACCAATATTTATATTGCCGTACCCCCCGTTTATATACGATATACTTAGTAAGTAATTGCGTAAAATCCGGTATTTATTTAAATAATAAATATAGAGCCTTAATAGAGAAGAACCGTTATTAAAAGTCTAAAGATTACAAGAAATATATTTTTTATATAGGTTTACTAATATTATTTTTTTAATCTTTATAAAATAAAATAAATACCGGCGGTTAACTTAATTCTTAATTGTTTGGCCGGATTCGGATAATAATTTAGTTATTAAATTTATATTAAGAAGCGATAGGAGGTAGCGGAAGCTCGGGTTAAAGATAGCGGTAAAAGGTATAGTATAGTCGACGATTTATACGAGCAGCGAATTTCTAAAGGTATTTATAAGCAGTTTCGTAATAGAAATAAAAATTAAATTTATAGACTTCTATAATTTACTCGAATATATTATTAAAGGTTGTTTTAAATCGCTTAGCTGGCGGACCTTTTACCTTTATAGTAATTTAATAGGCATTTTTGAGGTAATTAATAGCGTTACTAATAGAATTACTAGTATAGATAGTATTATAATAATTATAATATTATATTTGGCTAACGGTTTTAATATAGTTATTACTATTATTATTAATACCCTATTCAGCGAGTTAAATACTATTGCCATCCTTCCTAATATAGGAGGTACGAGTTTTACGGCGGTTAAGTTAATTATTAATAGTATATTTACGTCCTTTATATCTAACGCGGGGAAGTTTACTAATTTAAAGCGGTAATTAATAAGAAGATACGAATTAATATAGGTATTAGTATATTATTATAGTGGTCTGCTAGCGGGTATTACGTATTTAGTTTAATAGTATACGAATTAGTTCTTTAATATAATTAAAGATTATATTAGTAGGGTTTCGAAGAACGTTAAAGGTATTGGTAGGAGGAGGGGGGGTAATAGGCGTAATAGGGGAATCGATACCGCCGTTACTAGTAGTGCTAGCGGTGTTAGCAATACTAGTAGTATTAATAGGGGGAGGAGTAGGGGGAGTAGGATTAACTATATTGCTACGGGCGAACTACTATAGAGTAGGGGAGATATAGAGGAAAGAAAGAAGGTAAAGGTATTTCTACAAAGTATAGAAGGGGAGAATTCGTATAGTGTAGGGTAGTTTACAGACTTTCAATACTATAGGAGTGATTACTAGCGGGTTTTATACGAGTCGATTAGTAGGATGGCCAGTGCGAAAAACCCTTTATAATACTACGAAAACCCTTTTATAATATTAGAAAATATTATTAACGGGCCGTTAGGAATAGATTTTTCACACCCCGTTTAAACGGAAAAGATGAGGTCTTTATTATGCGATGGACCGGTTTGTACGGCTAGAATCTACCCCTTCTAATGTCGGGAACCTTGGGACCGCCTTTTTTGCGTATTTTGGCAAAACCGGGCCGATCGGTTTACTCATATCCATACCCGATTTATTTTGCTTTGTTTTATTTTGCCCTGTTTTATTTTATATCTTTTGACTCATTTACATCGCTGACCTTGGCCGACCTGATGGGCTTCCGGGGCAAGACCGCCGCAGCTTCTGATGGACATGTTTACGGTACCGGGGGTTGAGCTTGGTCGAGAATTTGTGCTGGAGGAATGTCGAGGGCAAAGGGAAGTGATGCCGGTGGTGGTGAGGTCGAGGGAGGAGTTCTAGGTGGAGGCGGAGTTTCCAAAGACGGCGGAGAGAGTCGAGGTGGTGATACCGGGGAAGTTCATATTGAATACAAGGTACGTACCAATTACGAGGGAAGATATGATCCTGGAAGTGAGGAACGTGATTGTGAGAGGAGCGGACGAAGACGAGGAAGGGGAGGAAGGTGCGGCGGTGTAGGAAGCTGGGGGTGCCCTGGAGGCAGATGGGGGTCTGAGAAAAGTGGTTATAACAGGGGGTTATTGTGTAAAGCGCCTATGCAGGGGTTTTAGTCTAGGAAATACTTATACAAACGCATTAAATTCTATAACCCATTGTATAATCGAATATCGTTATAATAAAATAACCATTATACTTTAATACGTTATTTCGTTTAACTATACAATACGCTATAACTAAGCATTAGATAAAAAATACAATTAACCGTTCAAAATTAGGCAAAAGTACGCTAATAGAAAATTACAGTACCACAGCCTTATCCGTACAACGAAATTTCCTACAACGCCATTTCACAACGAAACTACCATTTATAATTACAATAATCGGATTAATAAAATAAATATTCGATTAAAATATCTATTAAACACATTAGCATCTATTCTAAATTAAATAAATTTTTTATACCTATTACAATAATTATTAATACTAGGGCAACTACACGTTAGGTATTCAAGTAAGTAAAACGGTCACGTACGATTATCTAAGAGCAGCCTAGGGCCCGGAGGATAACAGGGAAGAAAGCGCTACATTAAATCACTTATTCTAAAATACCTAAAGTAAATTCCGTTCTCTTAATAAGTACGGTAATTATAATTAGAAGCCAAAACTCCAACCTATATAGCCGGAGGCTATAAACAGGACGGGAAGTATTTAAACTACGCTAATTAAAATATACCTCTAGGACGGGAATTTAGAACTTTTAAAACTATAAGTAAATAAAGTACCTTCCACTTATTCCCTACCCTACCGATATATTAGTATAAAACCTATTAAAATAAAACTAAGAATAGGAGGGTATAAATAAAAAAGAAAAAAGAGAATAAAAACTCTATATTCGGTTCTAAATAAAAATAACGTATAAAAGTAGTTATAAAACCTCGTACTAGTAAACCGGGCTATTCAAATTAAATAAAAATAATAACTTAGAAAGAATAAAATATTAGGAGAAAAGAAAATAGTTTAATTGCTATCTAATTTTAAATTTATAAATAAAATTTCCGAATTTATAAATAAGGGTAGGGAAGGAAGCGCCGGGAGGCAATAAAGGGACAAAGCTTAATAAAAATATAAATAAAAATTAAGCGGCGAATATTAACTATTCAATATATCTATTCTTTAATTTATCTTTTATTATAATAAGTAAAATTTATTAAAAAAGTTAATAGGGAATTTGAATTTAAGTAGGAGGATATTATATAAAATATTCTTTAGAGTCCAATCTTTTATACCTTTAAAATATACCAGCTTTAAATTAAAGTTAATAAAGTATTTTCTTAATATTTATAATTCGTATAAACTATTAAAATCATTTTCATCTATTCCCTCATATTAACACTCCACCAATTCTACTCGTATTATAATAGGAGCCTAAACTTCGCTTTTATATTTAATAATATTATATCTCCAATTAGTAAACTATTAAACAACTTCGCGCTCTCCCCTATACTTATAGAAATCATAAGGTTCAGGAATTTCCTCTAACTTATTAAAGGTCTAGGTAATTTTTAGAGTAAACGGGGGGGTATTTTCCGAATTGAATATAAATTTATTAAATACCCTAAGAATAATAATATATTCGGAGAGGGAATCTTCTAAAGAAAAATCGATTAGAAATTCTTAAATATAACCGCCTAATATAATAATATTTTTTAATAATTAAAGGTTAAGGGCGGGAATATTATTACTTAATAAAACGGGAGTAGGAACATTATTATTTACCGGGATAATAATATTATTATTTAATATAATTAGATCCTTATTTTTATTTTTATTATTAAGGTTACAAATAAACTATTCGTGAGGGTAATAATTATACTAATTCAAATTAAGGCGAAATCTCTTCCGGGGTCTATATTTATCGGATTCAATATCGCTATCCTATTCAATTTTTTAATTATTTCTATTAATACCGGAAGCGACTTTATTTTCAGCAAATATATTATAATTTAATACATTAGCTTTATCAATTTTAATTATAATATTCTCTATTCTCTCTTCGTATATAAGAATAATAATAATAAAAGAAATTAAGGGTATTAATTAAACCTCTCTCTTATTTTTAGGAAGGCGGCTACATTTACATTTAAAAGGGTTACTTTTTGTAATAACTATATTCCCGGCAATAAAACCTTTAACAACTTTAAAAGCGGATATAATAATTTAATCGTAAAAATCCTCTATAAAAATAGCGGTATAGGGTAGGCAAAGGACTTTATAGGTTTATAATTAAATTAAAATAAATTTACTAATATAAAGCAAAATTTCCGAAAAATCTTCTTTATTAATAAATTTAATCTTAAATAATACTATATTCCCATCGCAATTAATAACCTTTATTTCTATAATTAAATAACGGAAAAAACGAATTAACTTTAACTACCTTTTATAATATTCGTCCCAATTAACTTTTATATTACATATAAATTTTTATTCACTTATATTTAAAACTCCTACAATACTAATAACAAATATTATAAACGTTAATCCTTTATTAAAATTATTATTATCTACAACATCTTTCAATTATATTAAAAATACTTTATAATAATTATTTAAATAAACGCCTTTACTTATAATAGTATCGGCAATATCAAAAACAATTCGTAAATCTTCTAATACATCCTATTAATCGGGAACGTAGGCGGGGTCTATAATTATATTATATTAATTAGGAACGTAAATAAAAAGAATAATAAAAGGAATAATAATAATAGCGGAAATAATTATAGTAACTTCCCTTTTAACTAGAAACTTCTTATTCTTACTACTAAGGGGTCTACTTCTATATAACTTCGGGTCTTTTAAAGTTAGGACAATAAGAATAGCAATTAAATCAATAATAAAAACTTAAACGATCGAAGTAAAAATAACTCTAACTAGAATAATACTAGGAACTATAATAGCGCGGGGTTTATTTTTATTACTAAGAGGCCTACTTCTACGTCCGGGTAATTTAAGGTCTAAAAAAGCAATAGCTTTTCCGCCGCGCTAACGTCTAATAAATATTTTTCCTATTACAAATATATATTCTAATAAATATATATTAACTATTTTATATAATTTTAAAGTAAGAAAAACGTAATTTATATTCGAAATTACTATACGAAGCGGGGAAAAAAGGCGCATTAACGACGGGGAATAGGGTAGAAAAATATTATAATAATATAATACAACGATAATATTAATATAAGAAGGCTATATCAATCTTTTCATTTATATAGAAATCGTAATAATAATTAGTAAAATATAAAAGGAAAAAACGGGGATAAGGTACGGAAGGAAGAAATTAAGAGATTTACCTTATTACGTCCGGGAATAAACGTATTAAATAGGATAATACACCGTACCTATATATATTAATAATTATTTTAATAATACCCAACCAGGGTGTAGAAAATTTAGAAATTTCTTAAATTAAAATCTATACTTAAAATTGAATTAATATTAGGAAATCTCGCAATATAGTAGTAGGAAAGAGAACCGTATTTATAAATATTTAAATAATTTTATAATTATATTAATTAGATTAGAATTAAAAAATATTTTTAAAAATAATTAATTCTATTATAGACAAATATCAAAATATTTAAAAGTATAATAGTATTTACTTACGTTTAATACTATATCTTTCATATAATATAAACATTATAATTTAATATATACTAATAATATAAAATATAAAAAAAATAAAAAAAATAACCGAATATAAAATTACTATAGATATTATAATTTCGTCCCTCTTTCCTCTATTATCATTATATATAAAGGATCGCGAAATAACCCTTATAAAAGAATAAAAAAAATAAAATATCAAATATCGGTACTATTTTTCCTAATTAATACCTATAAACTCCATCCCTAAATACCTATAATAATAAAACTCCGGGCTTAAAAAAATAAAAATATATTATTATTTAAAATAATAATAAAGAAAGGGGATACTTTTATATAATAAATTATTAAAATAATCTCATTATATTTTATATAAATCCCTAATTAAATATTTATTTATTATCCTATTCGGTATTAATATTAACTTCTTCCTAAAATTATTACTTTTCGGTTAACTCTTCTACAATCTTTTTATAGCCGGGGGTACTTCCGCCAATATTCGTAGTCGGGGTTCTATTACCCTTACGTATTATATTAAAAGGAATAAAATTCCTACGCAATCTAACCTCCGGATTAATTAAGAAAGAATAGCCATTTATTTTCTTTTTTTACAATTCAATTAATTTAAAGACGGCGAAATCCTTATTAATTAGTTTATTGTATTCAGACTAATTTATATTAATCTCCTCCTAATAATTACAGAATTCCTCGTGGTTATAAGCATAATACTTAGGAAGGTAGCTAACGAACTTAATATAAATATTATAATTATATAATTTTATTATAATTATAACCTAAATATAGACGCCTATTATAATTTTATTAATATAAATATTTCATATTAAAGATAATTCGAATTCATTATAAACCCAATTCCTAACTTTAAAAGTAAACGCCCAAATATTAAATCCTTTAAATTAAAAAAATACTTACTTAAACTCTTCAATACCGCCCGGCTTCTCCTAATAATTATAGAAAAATTATTCGATAATTTCCTAGTAATAGAAGGCATTAAAATTATCGTCCTATTTATTAATATATATAATAATATCCTTAACCCTTCTAATAATATAGAAGCGCTATTAACAAAAGTAATTATTCTATTTAATAATAGTTTTATTATAAATAAATGTCCTATACAACTCTTCGAACTTCTTTATAATTATAGTATAAATTCTTTTACATTTCGTATTTACATTACTAATATAAATTATAATATATAACCGCTATATAAATCGAACTTTAATCTATAGGACAATTATTTTTTCCTAATATAACGGATATTTAATAATATTTTTACGTCCTTACTATATAAAAATATCGACGTCGATATCGTCATTACTAATATCCGCTAAAAATCTAATATTTTTAATACGCTTCTTAAAAGTATTATCCTTTTTACTCTATTTAACTTTACATTTTCTAACGCCCCTAACCTAAATAAACTTAAAATCCTATAAAAGAATTAATATATATAAATAAATATTTAATATATTAAAAATACTTATAATATTCTCGTTATTAAAATTTATAATATTTATTAAATTAGCCGAAAATTATATCTATTAACATTAATTACCCAAAAGAGCTATTTACAAACGTTAATTATTTAAAAGGGCTATTTATAAACGTTAACTACCTAAAAGAGTAATTTACAGACGTTAACTACCCGAAAGAATTATTTATTATACCGGGGTAATTATTAAAAGGATCGAGAATTAAAATTATATTTCCAGTAATAATTACGTAAGGAGAGCTATAAATAATTATTAATACGTAGAAGTATTATTATTAATATTAATATTAAACGGGCTAAAAGGCTATAAAATAAAATAATTAGTAAAATATTTAAAATAGTAAACCTCGGAATTATTTTAACTTATATAATCCTACTCTACATTAAAAATTATAAATAATAAGCCGCTACCCAATATTTTAACGGAAGCCGTTTTATTATAAATAAGGGGAATTAAATATAAATATATAAAAAACAAATGAAAAGTAACGGAAATAAATATATATATACCCCTAAAGCCTAAATTACGTAATAACGAAATAATATAAATATAAGAATTAATAGCGTATATTTTAATAAAAAAAAATAAAAATAATCGTATAAGAAGGAAAATTAATTTATAAATCCTATATAAAATTAAAGTAAAACGCTTACGAACTTAACGATAAACGGGTTATTAAAATTAAATTATAAAAAAAAGAGAAGAAAAGGGAATTTAAAAGTAGAATACAAAGGAGGAGGAATTAAAATTCAAAGAGGCCTAAACTCCCTTATATAATATAATAAAGCTAACCCTATATTAATAACCGCTTCTATTTTATCGGATTCTTATTTAAAGTACGTACTTCGAATTTAAACTAATATATACCGAAATACTTTATATCCCCGCCCTATATAGCCAATAGGGATCGAAAACCCTATACTCCTTACTTTCCTATAGCCATTAATAAAATAACGTTTATATTACATCCTATTATTATTTTCTAAATAAATAAACATCGTATATTAACTATATATAAGTAATAAAATTCTTCGATAGTACAAAGGTAGTAAGGGATAAATTTATAGTCACAACTACGACTTATTATCGACAAATAAATAATAATTAAAGACGGCCTTTTTTCGAAACGGCAAATACTACCTCTTTTTCATAGAGAAACTCTATTTGCACCGTAGCCAAACTCTATTTGCACCGTAGTCCAAAACTTTAATCAGGTATAACTTAGCCAAATAATAAGCTCTAAGAATAAAAATTGTATTTTCAGATTCCTTAAGTTTTTCTCTATTATAATTCACTTACTAACTCATCTACCGCCTGTCCTACCAATTGCTTTAAGAAATAGAAAAAATCCTAAAATATATTTTAGTTTTTTAAGACCCTTAGTATATTTAAGAGCTGGGGTAACATCTAGGAATAAGTTTGAAATCCATTAGATAGAGTAGAAAATTACGAAAATTCTAAGCCTACTTTGAGGCTATAGGCCCTTATTTTCGTAGAGTAACTTTGAATTCTCGTTTTGGACTACGGTGGAAATAGAGTTTAGCTACGGTGCAAATAGAGTTTCTCTTTTCATAGAGATAGCTCAGTACATCTTTCATACCTTCTTTTTCTATTCGGTTAACTTTCATATTTCAATACCCTACCGCTATAATATCTAAATAGCAGAACTTTAGGGCACTATTAATAACCTTTATAACGGCTTCCGGAAATAGTATAAATTCGGCCGCGCGAATACCAACCTATAATAATATATTTAATTTAATAAATTTAAAGTTAAATTAGGATAAATTCGAAGCTCCAACGGATTTAACCGGTTTAAATTCAATTGAAAATTCGAATTCGGACGATTTAAATTTAGACAACTTAAACTCGGACATAATTCGGGAATAGCTTAATTATAAAAGAATTAAAATAAATCCCCCTCTTATTAAAAATATAAATATATTTATACTTTTAAAAATAACTTATTCAATTATATTACCGAATAGGACCGTAATATAGGTTAAAGCCAGTTAAAACGTAACCGAAAATAATAATAGTATTAATATATTACCTATAGAATTAAATAAAACGTTTATAAAAATATTAAATAATAAATTAATTAAGGTATTTATAGAAATTATAGAGGATAATTATAGGGAGGAAAAAATAATTTTAAATATTATCGATAATATATTAAACGATATTATAATATTCTTAGTCGAAGAGTTATTAGATATTAATACGAGCGAAGAAAATAATAATAATATATAGAGGGGTAATAATTTCGAAGTAAATGAAGAGGATATTTTTATAAACGACCTTAGTATAAGTAGTAATTATAGTAGCGATACTTATAATCCTAAATAATTACCTACTTCTAAATCTAATTCAAATATAACTATTTTTACTTTAGCTACTTTAACAACTTCAATTCAAATATTATCCCTAAATATTAAAATACCTATATCGACTATACCCCCGGCTATCCCTACAACCACATTTATAATGTAAAAGTACGTACAATATACTTATAATACTAGGACGCACACGTTTTCTAATCTAATATTAGAAGTGCCTTATAAGTAAAAGCCTATTAAAATGACGCTTTTCTAAAACTTATTAGTAATATAACTACAAAATACGAAAATATCCTAAGAAAATTATAAGGATATAATTATAGTATTTAAAGAAATAAAGAATTTTAATAAGATTTATTCTTTACTTATATCCAAAAGTATATTTATTAATAAATTTAATAATAATTAACCTATTAATAAAATATAAAATTATATAATATTATTAAACGCCTATTTCCTATTAAACTAGGTTTTATAATAAGAATAATATTATATTATTAATATTAAATATATATTGTAAACCCTATTTAAATCGTCGAATATACGAAATAAAATCTATTGAAGTATAATAATATATATTAATAAATTAATTATTAAACTATAAAAATATTTATAGTAGGGATAATTAATCCAAATTACGTCGGGGCAATATTTTATATACTTAAATAGAAAACTATTTTTTCTATTAAATTTTATTTATTAGTATAGATATAGAGATTAAATATATAAATATTCTAAGTAAAAGTATAAAACAATTTATATAGGAAAAATTATTTATTATAATCTTAATTATTCGATTACTATATAATAAGAATATAGATTCGGCGATAAAATTTTATTTATTTAGTAAATATTTATAAAAACCTAATTTAATTAATAAATAAAAACAATTAGCCAATCTTTCTTATTCCTTCGAATAAAACCTAATTCGGGCTATTAAAAGCTTTTTATAATAGAGGATAACTATATTTTATTTAAATATTTATAAATTTTTAAATATATAAATTATATTAAAATTAATTATAATTTTAATTTTAAAGTTCCTTCTACTTAGGTAGATTTTAAAACGCCTTTTATAATTCGTTATTATTATAACGAAGAGTAAATAAAATTTAGACCCGCTATCTTTATATTACTATTCCGAAGAGAATTCGAATTTAAAATATATTCCAAAATATATTTTATAAACGAATAAATATATAAGCTAAAAGAGGTTAAAGGTATTCCTAACTATAAGGAAGTATAATTTTTACTATTATAAATATTCACAAATGAATTTAAATTATTCTAATTAATATAATAATTAACCTTTAATATATATTTATTCTGCCAATTTTTCCTTAAGAATATTCGAGAGTAATAATTTAATATAATTCTAATTATATTCGGACTATTTAGAATAGAATTATTAAATATTCTAAAATTATTTACTTATATAACCGAATTTAATAGGGGTATAGAAATTAATATTAACAATAATAAACAAATTTTTATTTATCCTTTTATTAATATATTAATTAAAAATATACTATAATAATAGAAAATATATAAATGCCTTTTATATATAATTAAATTTTTTTATTAATTTTACTTTATTTAGAAGGAAAAGCGTTCTAATCTCTAATTTAATATATAGAATTAAAGTCGCTATTACTTCTAATATTTTCAAAATATTAAAAAAATAAAAATAATATATCCGAAATATTATAAGAGCGTATATAAAGAGTTAGGCCTATTATAAGATTTCCGAATATTAAATATTCTAATAATTCTATTCCTAATATTAAACGTTATTTAATTATAGCCCGGCAATATTATATATTCTAAATATTAAGGTTTAGGAAAGTACTTTCTATATTTAATATTTAATTTTAATAAAAGAAACTTCCTATCCGAAAAAGCATCCGATAAAACGGTTATTAAATTTCAGACGTTTCCTTTCTTAATAGGATAAATTTAAATATTCTTTATTAAAAAGTATATTAATTCAATAAATATATAGTAAGTGAGTAAAGCTGTTATTACAATTCTAATATTTTTATATATTTAATTTAAAGATAAATACTTTAAAAATAAATTAATTAAATATATCGAAGGATTGGTTATTAATAAAAAATTGGGATATTTTAATTTAGCGGTTTTAAAGAGCGGATTCCCGAAAGATAAAAAATTCACCGCGAAAAATTATATTATTTTCGTATTTTGGATATATACCGTCAATATTATTATAATAAATAGCAATTAGAATAAATAGCGTAACCGGGGTACGTTTAAAGCAAAGTTACTAGCAAAAAGAAAAACTATCTAATTTATATTCTATATTCGAAAAGACTTATAGAATAGCAGTAAAAAGATTACCTATAGGAAGAAACCTATTATTCGAAAGGTATTAAAACCTTAGCGGGCTATCGGACTATATAATTATATAATTTACCTTCGAAAAGAAACCCCTATTCTAACGCTATAATTCTCGGGTTTACCCAATTTAAAACCTAGTATAAGAGTAGCTATTATAATATTAGTTCGGGCTCCTTCTATAATAATATTATTAATATTAATAGTATCGTCTACGAAGTTTATAGCGTTAAGTAATATATAGAATAGAATAAGAATAAAAATAAATAATATAAACGGGAATAATAATTTAAATATAGGTAAAATAAAAGGCAAATAAAGTAAAAAGTTAATACTTCCTAATATATATTAGGGCTTATATTATCACAAAATTATAAGAGAATATAGAATTCTTTATATAATATTTATACTATTAAGTAAATTTCAATATAAATAAATAATAAGGCTATAATTTCGAAAATAATGGACGGAGAATAAAATTAATAAGAATAAAAAGCAAATATAAAATTAATATTAGCCGTATAAACTTCTATAATATAATATTTATATTATTAAAAAGGAATTAAATATAGTAAATTATCACTTATTTATTTACTAATTATTTTAAATATACTGACCCCGTTAATTATAAAAGGTTCTAGAAATTAAAAGAACTTTATCCTATTACCGCTCAAAAATAAGATTCGTAATTAGGGGAATAATTAAATAATAATAGTATTTCAAAATTTAATATTCTATATATATTAGAATACTAATCCCCGTTTATATATTTTTTGGTCCGGCCTAATATTGTAAAATAATAATAAAATAAACTCTTATATATAAATGAATTTAAAGAAGGTACAATATTCGCCAATCTACTTCGGAAAATAATAGAATTCGATTATAAAATATATTTTATAAGTCTAGGTAATAATAATATCTTATAATATAAAACGGCGTCATTTACAAATATATTCAATAAGAAATTCAACTTTCGCATCAGGGATTTTATTCGAATAAAATACTTAATACTAAATACAAAATTATAGATAGCAAAGGTTAACGGGATCTTTACCTATAAAATCACAATCTATACCCGAATTTATATCGTAGTAACGTACTTTACCCCCCTAGAAGAAGGTAGAAAAAAGGAGCCTATTCTTTATTATCCTATATATAAATTAAGAAACGGTCGTAATATTTTCGGGTTTCTAATAAGAGTCCCAAAATGTATATAGATAATACCCAAATAGGATAAGAATACTTTCATATATATTTATTACAATATTTACTTTATATAAAATTTATTTAAACTATAGAATTAGCGAAACCTTATATAATAAAGTTCTATAAAATTTATATTATATTACTAAATTTATTATATATAAAATATAACTATATATATATTTTATTCTCTTTATACTCTATTCTACCTACCTTTTTTAATCTATTTTATATAAGTTAGGAAATAATAAAAAATTATTATTAATATTCTCGTCCCTATAATACTTTAATTATTAATTTAATATAAATACGCTATATTATTATTCAGGGATTTTTTAATATAAATATAAATACTTAAAGAATAAATATAATTTCTCGGTATTTACTTATAAAATAAAATATAAAATTAATCTTCTCTTAGGCTCTTTCTATATTAAATCCTTCGACCCGCCAATACTATATCTATCGGCCAAATACCTTCGTACTTCAATTATAATAGTAAACCAAAACCGGGCAACGTATAAATTAAATATATAACCTTTCCACATTCCCATTTTCTCCTTCGTATAAACCTAAATCCTATCCCCGCTATCTATCCTTTACGCCGCCATCGTCTCGCATCTCCCAAAACCTTTTACCATATTCCCTTCGTAATATCCACTTCCAACAATATTTCCCAAAGACCTAAAGAAATCCTACGGTATATATATTCCATCCTCTAAACTACCTTATCCAAACTTCAACCCCGCCGCTCCCATTCCTATTACTATACTATACTACACTATATAATTTATATAATTAAATCGTAGTCGAAAACGTTATATACTATTTTATTTAAATAAATAAGTATAAAAGTAAATATAGAAATTTACCCCCCTATTATTATTAAGAGAAACTCTATCTGCACGGGGTAAAAACTCTATCTGCACGGGGATCCACTTTGTGTTTTTTAAGTATAACTTTGTCAAACTTTGGTATATAAAAGTAAAAGTAGTAGCAAATTATTCGTCGATTTCTGACGGATTTTTAGAGGTAAGTACCAACTTCATACCCCCCTTATAGCTTTAGGCGTTATCGAAATCCTGCTTTCTTGGAATTTTGGACTTTTAATATTTCTAAATATTTATTTATAATTGCTTCTTTTCCTAAGGTTTCCTCAGGCTACTAGGTATATACATTATCCAAGAGGGTACTGTCAGGTAGAGAAAAAAATAAGGAAAAATTCGATATACTTTTTGCCTTCTTTTTATACCTTCTAGTACTCCAAAAAGGACATTGAAAGTCACTTTTTCTTCCCCGTGCAGATAGGGTTTTTACCCCGTGCAGATAGCGTTTCTTATTATTAAACGAATAAGGCGAATATAACGGTTAAGCGTACGAAAATATAAATTATTATAATACGCATTATTCTAAAATAAGCTAATCCTTATCCCCTACCTATTATTACCTATCTTCTCCTAATACTTTATTAATAACTTCCCTAATTATTACTATTTATCTTCTCCTAATATTTTATTAATAATTTCCTTAATTATTATCCCCGCCTCCCTCCCTCCTTTCGCTCAATACCGATAATTACTAATATTTAAAAATATATTATTTATCGCCCTTAGCTCCGCTATTTTATATTTGTATATATTAATATATATTTTCCGAATATAAAACTATCGCTCGCTAATAATATCGGTAACGCCTTACGGCAACCGATTATAACCCTAATATTAAAAATATATTTAAAGGGGCGGGGGCTTATACCCCTCCGAATTACCTAAATATAATAATAAATCTTTCCTAAACCGTCGATTAATAATTCACTTAAATTAACCTATTTCACAATAATTTCTATCGAATAAATATAAATTAATATATTCCTCTATGTATTAATATTTCAAAAGGAATAGCCCGTATTACCTTATCCTAATCCCCGGTCGGCATATCGAATTCCTTTTCAATACCGAACTTCCAATCTAATTATCGAACTTCTACTAATTTCCAATTTAAATATTTAACTTCCAATCTAAATATCTAGCTTCCAACTAAACTATTAAAGCTTCCAGCTAAATATTTAAATCTTAAAGTAAATAATCGGTTGTACCGCCAACTAACTATAAATAAGAAATTAATTAATTTTAAAATTTTCTTTAATCAATTATATAAATTAATTATTCCCTTTTATAATTACGCTACTAAACTATATAATAAACTACCTTCTATTAAAAAGGCTATTAATTATACTAACTTTAAACCTACCTAATTTATTCGGGGATTCTAAAATATACTAAATATAAATTAGAAAAACTTATTAATTAAATTAGAAAAACTTTAATTTAATACTAAAATAATAGTAATTATACTTTTTTAATATAACCGAATATAAATAAATTTCCTCTCCTATTAAATATTAGTAATATTAATATAATAAAAATATAAATTTTAAATATTTTATTAATAATATAAAAGAAAGGAATAGTAGTAAGGAAAATTTATAAAATAAAAAGAAAATAAAGTCGGGTAGGAGAAATCCCGCCGGGTAGATTCTATTAGTTAGCGAATCTAGCCGAAGTACCTACCCAAGTTAATAAATTTCTACCTTCTCCCCGCCATAATACTAATAATTATTCTAACTTACAACTATACAATTTTAAAAATAGGTAATACCCTAACTACCCGGCATTCAATCCCATCCTTCCAATCTATTCCTAATTTCTAATTTCTACGCATATAAATAGGATAATTAAGCCTCTTCCCTATAGAATACCTACTAAACTCTATATAAGGCCCCAAGGTAAATGCTAGAGATTATTAAGGATTTTTAACCTTAATACTAATAAAGTATTGTAAATATATATAAACGAGAAAATTAACAATATTATACTCCGTATATACAATTTAACTATATACAAATTCCTATTTACGTATAGGATTTTAATATATATATAGTAAAATATTAAAGTAATAACCCCCAATTCCTACCTTTTACCTACAATATACTAACGTAAATATAATAAAGTCCCCCTAAATATATAGACCGGTATATAAATTTCACCCCTCTCCGGAGCATTCGGCCGGTTAAAGCGCAATATATTAAAAATACTAGTACCGATTACTACTAATAGACTAAGATCCCTAATATAATTTTAATATATTATATAAAGGTATCTAATATAGAAATAGGTATAAAATCGATACTATTTAATATATTAATAGAATAAATATTTAGAGGTCCTAATATAAAAACTTGTTAGGTAGCAACTAAATAAATATTATATCTTAACAATAGAATAGGAATAAGAGGCGGGATAATAGGGTAGTTAGCAAATACTAAAGAGTAGGATAGTAATAGAATAACCTAAAAGAATAGAAGAGTAATAAATAAATATTAAGATAGCGAATAGTAGATAAATATCGTAATAGTTTTAAATAGAATAATTATACTAGTACATTATACCTTTTAATCCCCAATCGTATATCAACTTACAATCGTATATTAACTTACAATCGTATACTAACACACAAAAAGATTGCGCCTATAAAAGCATAATACAAATAAAATTGGCCGTTAGCAAAAAAAGTATATAAAAATATTAAAGGTAAATTTAATCGAAATAAATTTTCTACAAAATATTATTTTATTACTAATAATAAATTTCTAGGAAGGCTATATTATTAATTTGAATTATTATTGTACAAAAGTTTCCGTTATAAATACAAATTACTTTTAGGAAGAATTTCCCGTTGTAGACGATTTTACTTTTAGACCAAATTTTTATTGCGCACAAGCGTACCGTTTTGGCGGGACAGCCGTCCATAAAAACGCGCAGTCGACGGTTAACAATCGTTACATCCAAGCATACATTTATCGGTAAGGGGTTTACAGTAGCGCTTACGTCCTAAAACCCTTTTACATAAACAATACCCTATTGTACACCCCTTTCCAGCACCTTTGCCAGACCCCCATCTGCCTCAGGGTGTTTCCTTCCTAAGTAGCTCAACGATGTCCATTGGGGACAGTGGAATTCACTCCTTCTACAAAAAAGCATCTTGCTCCTTCTTAGCGCGTTACCTTATGTCCAGGGTTTTCTCTCGCCTGGAAGGAACATTCTGAGGGAAATGTTCTTGCCTTTGTGTCCAATATTTCAAATTGCCGGACTCAGTACATTCCGAGTTTTACATGTATCTCGTGTTTGCCTGCACGCCGCGGTCAGCGCTTCCACATGCGGGCTCAGGAGCCCATTGACTCACCCCGGCAATCCTGCCTGCCCTTTCATAGTTGCGGTATCGCTGGCCCGTCATCTCTCCTGTTTGCTCTCTCCAAACTACCGTAGTCACAATCACATACCGGTGAGTCAGTACACCAGACTGCTGCGTCATTCTCCAACCTTCCCGTATATAAATTCTCCGTCGCTTTCACCCCCAACCAAATCCTTTCCCATTGATCGTCAGAGCCCCGGGCAACCCGAACCTTACAACCACCACTGCGATCGTCTTTGCGCCCTCCTTGAATCACGAAATAGCCCCAAACTCAACGCTCCGAAGCATGGACAATATGTATTTGTATCCTCGTCCGCAACTTAGGCTGGTGTCGCGATGATCATACAGTTATACTGGCATTTGATTGCAACAGGAGCGCCGCTTCAACGACTGTAAGCGACACTAGGTCAAAGCGGATAAGTGGCTATTCTGTCATGAACGAGTAGCAGGGAGATTGCAGCGGCGCGGCGGATTTTGGGCCTCCACGTCTTTTAGGAACGACGTCGATCGAGAAGCTGTGTTTCCTATCGAGCTTTTGGAGAGGATCTTCGAATTCGTCGGCGACATTGCTTACGTGTCGGAGGGCGACCCGGTCGACTTGCCCGACGACGAGACACTAGAGGCATCTCGAAGTCCCCTCTCGTCCAGACCCCACGCCTTACGATTATCTTCGCTCGTCGTCACTGGCATCCAGAGCGTTCACGGCACCGGCACAACGTGCTCTCTTCAGGGTCAGCAAGACGCGCAGCTCAATACTCTAGGCTTGTTCTGTCTACTCCGGAGTTTGCTGGAGTGCCCGGCGAATCGCAAGTATGTGCAGTGGCTTGTGACGCCTCCGCTGCGCCGAGAATATTATCTCGACCATGATGGAATCCGTGGGTACCCTCCCGACATTGTTGATCCTAAATTCTTGGCCTACTCCTATCAACCCGATGGAGATACGTCTCTGACTCTCAGCTGAAGTATCAGGAAGCGAAGTCAAAGCCATCACCATGACTTAGCCTTCTTAGCAGAAAGTAGATACGATCAACACTTTACTTCCAACTTCTCTCTCTTCTGTCTCTTTCTCTCTCTCTCTCCCTCTCTCTGTGTGTCTCAAATCGAAAGGGCCTACGACTGCCCTTCGTTGTCCCCGTGATTATATGTCCCATATATGTCCTTGCGTACGGTTAGCAAGGAGACTATATCTCGACGGAAGAACCTGTTTCTCAGCAAATCTACAATATTTACAGCACCGAGCATCAGCCATCGCCCATCGGGGTTCGTTGCCCCGGGTAGACTCGATCTACCGCACATTCACTTCTCCGGCTGCATCAAGACTCACTTCCGACGTCCAGGAAATGTGCAAGATCATGTGGGCAACGGTGCCTGGTTGTCATATCCTCGTTGCCCACATTTACGCACAGTCTGTAAAAAATCTACCACACGCTGGAGTAGGATGTCCAGATGACTTGTGCAGGAGAGTCAAGGCAACGAATCTAACCCATGTGGGAGATCACCGGTATCAAGTTAAATCTGGCGGAAAGCACGGAAATTTTATTTGGAGAGCAGTCAGAGAAAGCGTCTATATATATATCTACATCTTTGACACCGACGAGTCACGACAGGGGAAGCATCGACTTTTACGACCAAACCGGTATTAACCTCCATACCATAGAGGACCAGGTCCTCACCACAACCATCCAGCTCTGCAAGGGCATCATCGCTGCCCGTTTTTGCTTCACTCACTTCGCAAATGATCTTCCGGAGCACGGCTTCCTCCGATCCCAGCTGAAGAGGGGTCTCGATACCCCCCTCACTAGTAATCCTTCCGAATAGAATAACCTAATTGTCGAAATCACCGGCTAACGCGGTCTGAACTTACACACCATAGAGGACCAAGTCCTCACGACGGTAGTAAAGCTATATGGTCAAATAACGGCTACTCGCCTTTATTTTAGCGAGCCAATACGCCATCCCGGAAGGCCAATACAAGTCAATCCACTTGCCCCAAACACCCTGCTATATACCAGTATCCTTCACAACCACCTATCCCATCTCACGGCCTTAACACTCCCTGGGATATTTAGTCGTCCAGCCGCGGGCTTCATCCCCTGGTGACAGCTTCTTCCACTCAACATCTGCATCCGCTCGCCCTCGATTCTCTAGGGCCCGAGACATTAGTCAGAAAACCACCTTCAAAACTTCTTACTGTGGCAACGTCAGCATTTCATCGAACATCATCCATTCATCTTCATCGAAAGGACAGAACGGAGAAAAGCGGCGACACTACAGCAATTGTCGCAAACAACGCCCCTTCTTTACCAGACGAATCGACGACTGTTGACTTCCTTCAATTCCTCTACGAGTTAGCCTTCATTTAGTACCGACAAGGACAAAATAACTACTCCTATAAAGCTGAAGGCGCAAGCTCGTCGAACCGACGCGACAATCCTCATCGACGTTGAGGTCGTGTGACCCCCATCCGATCGACCAACCTGGACCAAGGCATTTACAAGACCGAACAGCCAAATACATCGTTCACAGCACAGCCATCCTCATCATATGTTGGAAGTCCGTGCCCTGGGCCGCCCATTCACTGGGCCTTGCCAATTCACTGGCACACGCCTTCCAGGTATTTAGGCCGCCCTGGTTTCCGTTTCTCCTCTTCCCTTAGACAACCCAATCAAGCCCTTTTCGTTGTCGCCTTTTCCAGCCTCCAACATCATGTCTTCGCGACGGTTCCTGCCGGGAACGTCGCCGCTTGAGCGGCTACCCATGGAAACGCTTGAGGTAGTCGCCCAGTTCTGCGGCGGTGTCGCTGGTGTTTCCCCTTCCGAGGAGGCCGATGTTTTTACACACGATATTATCAACCCATACCTGGACTCGGCAGCGGCAAACACCTGGCAGCCTGCATACACAGACCTCAAGTCATTGACCCTTACTTCCAAGACCTTGTACAATCCGGCTCAGCGCGCCTTGTTCAAGGTTGCCATGGTCAAGTCCACTGGCCACCTGATGCGACTTATCCGCAGCTTGTTGCTTTACCCAGAGAATAGGCGCTACGTGCGTTGCTTCGTGGCCGCCATCACCGACCATGTGCGCCCGTTGCCGATTCGGTTTTTCAAACCCCAGCCCCTGGTGCTGGGTGAATTCCTGCACTTCATCTACCCCTTCTCAACACCGGCGCTGTCCAGGGCCTCCCGCGCGACAGCTTCTTTAACCGAGCAGTTCCCCTTCTTCAGGAAACTTTTGAGGCTCTGAACCGTAAATTCAAGTTCTCACTTTCACTCATCGACACCACGCCCGTCAATCTGCACACTCTCGAGGACCAGCTCCTCACGGCCACTCTTCAACTCATGCCGAACGTCACAGCAACTCGCATCTGCTTCGGAACTCCGATCGAGGATCAGCGCACCGGCCGAGCAGGACAGACGCCCCTGAACCCGCCCATGTACGCAAGCCTCCTAGACAACGACCACCTCCCACGGCTCAAGGCTCTTACGCTAGACTTCGGCGCGCTCCTGTCCTTGACCAACATCAAGACCTACGTCTCCGGATATCCAGTCGGCTTGCCCCCATCCATCGAACGGCTCACACTCGTGGGCATCGACAGGAAATCGAAACTTCCATATCACTCCTTCACCTTGAAGGTCGTTGCCGAATGGCTCAGCACCAACAAGAGGCTGCGCGAGCTTCGCATCCTGCACGGTTTTGACCAGCTGGTCACTCATTGGCGCTTCCGAAACAACCAAGTCTGGCGGCTGCCAGAGAATTGGAACTCCGTTCTCCTGCGCTACAAGGACACCCTCGAAGTCCTAGTCCTCGAGTCTTACCCTGCGCATGGATTTTCTGCGCAGCTGGGCTTTGGACGCTCTGGAATGCTGGACTGTCTGTCTCACATGAACAAGCTTCGCTACCTCAAGACCCCGCTGAATGCGCTCAGCGGTGATGAGTGCGCTCTCACTCACGAGGAGAGCGATTCTGATGTCACTTCTTATATGAGGACTGTTCTGCCTCCGTGCTGGAAGAAGATTGATGTCATGATCCGGAGCCCTCTGCAGTGCGGTGCCGACGGAGAGGTAATGCCGGCGACGTGGAGGATGGTTGGGTTCCAGAGGAAGGACCAGCTGGTGGAAATGGAGAGCTCGGAAACGGTTTGAAACCGTGTGGGTGGGCAGAGCTGCATTGGAGGTCGACTGATTGAGAGTTGGACAGTACTGGAAGGGGCTTATTAGCGGGCTTGAAACCCAGCCTGCTGTCAGGGACAAGCAGTTATGGAAGGACTTCATAGTAGGTATGCATGTGTCTTGCCCGGCCAGGTTCCTAAGGTATGTTGATGTAGAGTATACCTACCTTATGGAACGAAGACGAAGATTGACTAAAGCCTTGTTTATGAGCTTGACTTCCCGCACCGTCCCTTTTGACTTGATGCACCCTTTTTGACTTGATGCACCGCACTTACTCCACCCGACAGCTGAATGACAGCTGGCATGTAAAGCACCCCGTTTGTATGGTAAAATGAATCCGTAATTTCGCATGCGATATTTTCTCGCAAAGTCAAGGCCACATTATAATTTTAACACAACACAACTTAAGTTGCGTTCGGTCGCCTAGTATGCCAGTAACAGTAAGAAGTTTATATGGCAGTAAGCAACAGCATACTGCCGTGATTTTTGCGTTCGGCTGTTTTCCAGTAAAAATCTGCAAGTTGATGTAGGTCGCTGCACTTCCTCCAACTCCCCCAATGGCCTGCATCTGACCAATCAGAAGGCCAGAAATCGTTGGAGATTTTACTGCTTTCTTCGCTTTTATACTGCGGAAAACCCCATATTTATACTAATATAAAAGCACTACATTACTGTTGTATTACTGTTGATGGCCTGCAGCGAAATCGCTGTACAGTAATGCAACCTCTACGATACTGGCATACTGGGCGACCGAACGCAACTTTAGCTTCTATACTGCTATTGGCAGCGATAGCGACCGTGATAGCTACACTATATCGCTGTCACAGTCGCTACCGCAGTCGCTATCGCAATTGACTTAGCGTACCGCCATGCTCAAAACATTGAAAATATCGAAATTTTCATATAAAAACGATTGAAAACTATGTCAGCTGTTATGGGAGTGCATCAAGTTAAAAAGGGTGCGCGAAGACAAAAGGGACGGTGCGGGAAGTCAAGCTCTTGTTTATAGAGAAAGAAAGGAGAGGAAAAACGGGTGATTAGATGGTTAGACTTAATCCTCTTATATACTTCTAGCGTACACACTTTTCTTCCATTTTTCAATCGATTAACCTACTTTTCGCCACTTCCGGACCCCAAAAACCTCTCAATCCTCAAGTGACGTGCTTTGGCACAGCTTACATAGGTAACTACCCGCAGTACCTTACATCCCTTATTCTGGACTTCGGCTCCCTTTACTCCTTAACTAAGGTAACCTTAGGAGCTTCAAGCGTGGCTACCCAGCCGGCTGCCCGCCCAACATCGAACGGCTGACCCTGGTGGGAAACCGTGTAGATTCCGAGCTACCTTACGAATTATTCACTATCGAAAGCTTTGCCGGCTGAGTCTCGTAGAATACCGAGTCAACTCGGAACTTCCTTACGAACTTTTTACGATCGGCTTGTTCACCTGCACACCCTCGACGATTAGATTATAACGGCGACTATTCGGCTCCTGCCCAATCTGCAAGCCACCCGCATCTGCTTTGGCACGCCCACTCGCCATTAAGCACGACGTGTGCCGACAAGCCAGCCGGTCGCCAACCCCCCCATCTATGCCTCCCTAATTCACGACTACTGTCCGCCCAACTTCAAGTCCCTGACCTTGGACTTCAGCGCTCTCCTCTCCCTCACGAACTTCAAGCGCTACGTCCCAGGTTACCTGTATCCAACTGGCTTGCCCCCCTCGGTCGAGCGTCTTACCTTGATCGGCAGTAAGACCGACATGATGCAGTACTCCCTTTCGAACTGTTCAACCTTAACATTCTTTCCAAGTGGCTTAGTAGCAACACTACCGAAGCGGGAATATAGGAAGGTTGTAAACGCTTTACGGTAGCATTCAAGCGCTGGGACGCATTAAAGCGAAGGCAGGCAGCATAGAGTTTGCATGTCAACTACGGTTTGCAGATTTCGTGACATCTGATTGGCCAGAATTTAGTAATAACTAAGAAAAAGAATAATTCCCTAGAATACCTTCTATAATTCTTACTATAGAAGGCCGCTCTTAGAAGTTCTAATAGGTTATAGGGAGCGTTAGGGCGGTTCGAAACTTCGACTTCGAAGTTTAAGAAATGAAGCTATTCGCGCGAAACTTTTCGCGCAATAAGAAAAAAAGCGACCGCTATCGGAATCGAACTGGCGATGTCAAAAGCGAGATCGACGACAAGAACCATTGAGCTACTGGCCCAATTGATTAACCAGATCTTCGATAACCTCATTGATATAGAAGAAAGCAGCGAATTTCGGGAAAGAACCATCGTCAACGATTTTGGGAACCTAAATTTTAGGTAGGAAGGAACCATCAACCCATCTGACCAATTAGATATCAGATATCTCCTCGGTTGTAAAGCCTAGTTTGAGTGCAAACTCTATGCAACTAAACTACCCTATGCAACCTCCCTATTTTCCCGCTACGGTATACTTCGTGAGCTGAGAATGCTTGACGGTTTTGATAGGCTGATCAAGTATAGGCGCTTCCGCCTCGGGGATACCAACTTCAAGAGCTGGAACGACGTTCTCTTAGCCCACCAGTTCACGCTGGAGGTCCTCACGATGGATCGTTATGCTCCATTCCAAGCGGCGCCGCAGGCGCGGTTTGGGCCCTCGGGCAGGCTGGACTGTCTTTTCTACATGTACAAGTTGCTTGAGCTGAGGGTGCCGCTCCATGCCCTTAGCGGCCAGGAGTTCGGTCTCCCTCCCGGCGAGGACGACTTTACATATTTCATGCGTACTACCCTTCCTCTTTCGTTAAAGAAGATGGAGGTGGTAGCCATGAACTCGCCTGAGGGTGGCAATGGTGAGCAGGGAATGGACAAGGAACAGTGGAGCGTTGTTGTGTATAATAAGATGTAATGTTAATTACTGTTTAAATAGTTGGGATTCGTGCCCTACTGGGTAAGATAGCGTACATTTAGGTATATTACTCTCTTTTTCACATTGATAACTCAAAGTATTCATAAACAATTTTGTGGTAGCTCGTGATCATTTCGTCCATATAAGGTACCTATCTTTGACACAGACGTTACTCGAAAATTCTTAGGACATGGACGTCAAGCAAGAGGCTGGTAAGCGGCTTTGGGAACGCCATTTAACACGTTAAGTTTGTTTTATCAACCTTCAGTCGTGAAAAAACACCGGTACCGAATTTCAGCAACATTGCCTCAATTTTGGTGAAGATGTGAGCAAGTGTCCGGGAAGGTTCACCCACGTGCACGGGCCGGCCTGAGCGGGGCCGGGCCCCTTCACTCCCGAACCCATTCACTCCCGGGCTCACCGGTGCTTGGCATTGAAGGTTCACCCCCCCTCCGCACTTGCCTTCAGAAGCATTTTACCTTCACTGACCAAAAATATTCATACCCAGACTAAGGTATTTAATTCTCCTTGGCTCCAACCTCCACCAATCTTCTCCCCACAACAAAACACCACCGCATCCTCGTCCCTCGATCGCACCGAGGAACGCACTCAACCACAACTCTCTCCCACAATTACTTGTGTGACAACGTTAGCGATTGCATCGAACATTGTCAATTGGTCTTCGAAAGACGAAACAGAAGCTGCAACTTCCTACCAACCATCGCATACTCGAATACCTACCCATCGACACTCGACGATTCGACGCGGCGGCAACTTTCTCGTCACTCCGAGTGCCGCTTATCCCTTACGACAATACGCCTTCTCCCTCTGACGGAATCTTGTCTTCCCAGTCTCGTGTCTCCGGTATTATCCATTCCGCGCGCCTGCAAACGAATCCAGTGGGTCACCTCTTATCGACGCGAAGATCGCCTATCGAGTCGAGACTTTAACCAGGGCCTGTTTCGTATACAACTTGTAAGCTGCATCACGCTTTACCCTAGACGCTCCATTGTCAACCTTCATTATTAACTGAACTAACCGCTAGCCCCTTCTAGAACTCGTCTTCAACCATCCAGAACTAGCGACACTGAGAAAGACAAGCGACCCGAGCGACTACTACAAAGATCGCAACCGAAATCACTTCCAAATATGGCAAGGCCTCAGCAGACCCCATACCCGAAAGGATGGTCACGACTTGAGCAGCTCCCCCCGGGAGCGCTCTGGACAATCGCTGAGTTCGTCGGCGACATTGCCATTGTCACTCAAAGCGAAACTGCCGACAATTTCACCGAAACCGTCCTCGATTCATCAGCGGCAAATGCATGGGAACCGGATTACAACGACCTTCAATCGTTGGCCCTTGTTTCTACAAGCTTCAGGTACCCAGCACAGCGCGCTCTTTTCCGAGTCGCCGTCCTAAAGACCACCGGTGGCCTGATGCGCTTCTTACGAAGCCTACTTATGTACCCGGACAACCGGTGCCGCGTACGCTATATGGTAGCTGCTATAGCAGATCACATCCGCACACTACCCATCCGGGATATCAATCACGCCATCGAGGACCAAGTCCTCACAACGGTCGTTCAATCTTGCAAAAATATCACGGCTGTTCGCCTTTGCTTCGGCGAGCCCCGGCGATATCCCGCGCCCCCCGGGCCGGTCGGCGTCAATATTAACCAAATTGCGCCTAACACAAATACTTTTTTATATTCGAGCCTCGTATATAATTTCCCACAGCATCTTACGTGCTTAACTCTCGACTTCGGCGCCATTTATTCGATAGCGAATTTCAGACTCCACGAACCGGGTTACCCAACCGGCCTGCCACCTACAATCGAGCGCCTGACGCTCGTAGGAAACCGGGTCGAATCGGAATTACCCTACTACGATTTCACTATCGAAAGCTTTGCCGACTGGCTAAGAACCAACCACGAGCTGCGCGAGTTGAGGCTGGCCGATGACTTCGATAAGATGGTCCGTTACAACGACAGGAGGGCCACTGTTAACGACAACCCAAATCCCGAGCTCGTCAGAAGCCTAACCTGGAACGACATTCTCCTTCGGTACCAGAATACCCTGGAAGTTCTTGAGATGGGCTGGGATCGTCCATCCGCCTTGGGGATGAAGGCCCGATTTGGCGAGTCGGGAATGTTGGATTGCTTGCCTGAGATGCGCAGGCTCAGGTTTCTCAAGGCGCCGTTAATCACTCTCGGAGGCGACTTTATTGTGCCTTTGGGAGATGATGGCAAGGTTATCGATTCCGTTCGGACCGGATTCCCTAACAGCTTGAAGAAGCTTGATCTCCTAGTGGTCAACCCTCCCAAGACTCGGGCGGAAAGGGCCGACCTGAAGTGGAGGGTTGTCGAGTGCCTCCTTTGAGGCCAGAGACCTAGTTGAGACATGTGCTGATGCTTTGTGCGTGAAGCACATGATGCAAGTTCAAGTAAGAAGGAAGACAAGGGAGGTTAAAGTGGTATAGGAGAAGGAAAGCGAAGGTGGATGCAATGGCATCGGACGTCAAGGTATATGTACAGATAGCTTCGATGATGGAGGATACCTGTATGGAATGTTGTGGTCAACGTACCACGACTATGGAATCTACCTCTATGGTTGCTTCACCTTGGGGAGAGGTCGAGACATGGAGGATGGAACACAGAAATTTCCAGGTTGTCACTAAATATTCTAGAAGAGAAAAGGAGAAGAAGAATTAACCAATGCTACCGATATCTTGTACCGAAAAAACGGACAACGCGAGCAAGACTGAGGAAAGTGTGTAGAGGGCTAGAGATAAGGTACTTGTGAGAATGTTTCAGTCCCCCCAGTGCTTCCGTCTTGACTGTGATCCTTATCCACTACCTCCACTGAGACATGTTCCTTGATGAATTGAAACAAAAAAAACCGTCCAGTCGCTCACTGCCACTGCCACATTCCCTATTGTATACGAAGCTCCATTTCCCTCAGATTCATGCCCGCCAGTGAGAAATCCGAACCTAACCACGTATTATGAAAGCGAGCACACGTCACACGCTCGTAGATTTGCCCATGTTCATCTTCATATTGTCCAACTGGCTGTAGCATCAACGCGTAGATGTAGAAGCCATCCACACTCAGATAGGTAGGAAAAGAAGCAAAGAGCGACGAGGTCTAAGGTTTATGTGTGCGGCCATTGACTTCCTCCAGTGAAAACGGCGGTCCTTTATATCCAGTTTCAGAATGAGCGTGCGCCGTCGGCTGTGCGAGAAAAGAAGGTGAGGCATACTTCCACACAAGGCGGCCAGCTTGATCGCCAGAGTGACATGTATGCTGGCCTTGGGCATGTTCGGAGGTGATTGTAACATCAAATACGGCCCCCTTTATGATGATGAAGTTCGGATATTGGCCGTATACCTTGGAGCGGCTCAAAATCTCTGTCTCATCTGCTGGCCAAGAAAGATCTTTGGCAGCGTAGGAGATGCGTATATCTGAGGGATACCCCTCGGGTATATAGCACGAGCGGTTGACAGACTGAGCCTGGCATTACTCCTAGTATATTGCTTCATTGCTTCATTGCTTCATTGCTTCATTGCTTCATTGCTTCATTGCTTGCTGCGTAGCTTTTTGGTCATTGGAATTGAAAGGTTGAATTAGCGTTGGGAGTCGAATGTTGGGTACCCTCCGGTGCGAACTTGGTACTTGTAGTTGGCACGGAATCTTTTGCTTCCAAACTTTGCAAAACTTTATGAAACGGGCATAAGACACACTTGGGCCACCGTAGGAGCCACTCAAACCACCAGCTACTGCCCAGCTGTATTACATTGGAGGTGATCTTGTGCCCAGCCGGCCGGCCGTCTGTCTGCCTGCCTTATCTCAGCGCTCAGACCTCTCATTCAGGGCGCAACGCACGAACCAGATTACACCACATAAATTTAATTTATCGATAAAATGCCATGACTACTATTTTGGGTAATATTTTTGATCTCAGTCAATATATACAAATACACTGAAAGAAACGATGCACGGACCACAATCTGGAAATATTAGAAAGATTCAATTGCCCTGCCCGCTGCCCAAAAAAGAAGAGCTTGACTTCCCGCACCGCCCCTTTTGACTTGATGCACCCTTTTTGACTTGATGCACCGCCATGACAGCTGACATAGTTTTCAATCGTTTTTATATGAAAATTTCGGTATTTTCAATGTTTCGTACATGGCGGTGTACTAAGTTAAGCGCGGTTTGAGCAAATGAATATAGTAAAAATGCGTAAATAAGGGAATCCTACTATTAATTACACAATTGAGCGTAATCGGTTTGGGGGGGGTTGTGTTGTGCTGAAATGTGGCCTTGACTGTACGATAAAATATCGTATACGAAATCGCGCTGTTTTTTTTTACCGGTTTACTATACAAAACGGGGTGCTTTACATGTCAGCTGTCATTCAGCTGTCGGGTGGAGTAAGGGCGGTTCATCAAGTCAAAAGTGACGGTGCGGGAAGTTAAGCTCAAAAAGAAAGTAGGTCTGAGCACTGAGATAATGCCTGCCGGGCTTTGCCCACTCTTCAGCACCACCTCTCTTGGCAGGGTTTTTGCCCTCAATTATTTGTAGACTTGTATTGTTCCGAATCCAACATCAACTTCTCTCTCGCCTTCTTTGTCCCTATGGTCCAAGAGGTAGAATGGCCCTGGCGGCTCTCTTTGCGTCCCCCAACAGAAACACTACCTACCGTATACGAACCTCCATTGTCCTCAGGTCAAACTTCGGTGGCCAACAGTCCGGCATGAAGGATGCCTTTCCGAGACTGAAACACTTTACCCGCTCAAATATTGGCCGCCCATCATCCTCGCCAACCTGTCGAAGGAGCAGAATATGCACCGAATGTCTGAAGGACTCGTGGCCGATGAACAAGGGAATCCCCAAAAGACGGTGACGATTCCCATCGACCTCTTCGAACAGACCAGGCGGGATCTTGAGTGTATTGAGTCCGAAAATACATCTATTCATTTTTTGCACGAACGACCGGAACGCAAAGCCCCATGAGACGGAGTCGTTGCCCTTGCGGTACTTGTACCGCGTTTCGCATGTGATGGTCACATCGAAAACTTTCGCTGTTACCACAAGATACGTTGGAAAGTGTGACGCGTCCGACCGTCCAAGTATTTCCTCTTCGTCCGCTATCCAGTCGAGAGTTTTGTCGTCAAAGGAAAATGAAACCTTGATTGGCTCGTAGTTCGGTGTCTGAAGAACCGACGAGTCAGATGCGCCACACGGCTCGATAGTGAGCCGACGTTTCGAGCTTCTCCAGCCAGCCCAAGTCCAGCTTGGGAATGATGTTCTTCGCGGATGAGACGAAGGGGAGGATGCCCAGCGAGGAAGAGGTGAATCCCAAGTATCTTCCCAGAAAATACTCCAGAGGACCGCATTGTACCGAGTGTCATACTGAAGTTCGGGAAAAGACGGCTCAGAGGGCTCCATTTCGACGTGTTGACGCCGATATATGGGTAGCCCGTAAAGGAAGAATACGTCGTGCCCTTCGCGCCACACTCCGAAGATACCCCACATTGCATTCAACGTATCCTCTTCGTACGAGAGAGTACGCGTTGCAAATTCTGAGAGTCTTGCCCAAATATCGTTACGCAAAGCATAGGTTCCGCCATGATCATCCATAACGGGTGGAAACATCGGGTTAGGCATGATAAAACATCCGGATCGCAACCGGTGTGGAACTGGCTCATTGCCGACCGTCTCGAAGGACTGACACTGGAAGAAAACGTTCCGGTCAGTGAACACAAGACGCCGCCGTGATAGCAGAGCCTCCTGATAGGTCCAGCCGCGCGAGGCCCATACCGAGTTGCCAACTTCCTAGTTGGGCGTGTTGAGGTAAAGAACGGGTACATGTAGTTGTAGGATGCCGTGAGGAATAGTTGTCCAGAGTTGTGGAGTGCGCAGGGGAGGGCTTACTCCCGGAAGTCCATATTCCGCATCTTCTCCCGCAGCAGCAATAATGGTTAGGTCTGACAAGGAATAGATCTTGCCCATATTCTGGATTTGAAGATGTTTAACCTCGGCATTCCCTTGTGGAATGCAGTACCTATCCACCCATAGATACCTGTAGCCGAGGCATCGTACAACTTCCATCGCGTCCCTGATGACCTTGGGCAGACCATCGTTGGGCAACGCAGGGCCGACTGTTGAGCTTTGCATGGATTGAGGGTCAACTAACGCGGTGCCCCAGACGTAACTAAGAGTGACATACGTTGAGCCTGTCATCTCCTCGGCCGGGATGATCTTCCGTTGAATGCAGTCGATCAGGTGTAAGCCCGGAATGATGGTGGTGAGTGGAACGGAACGGATTGTGGTGCATGACTGGTGAGTGGATTGGCAGTACGCCAACCACTCCGAGATAATTCCGTAATCGACTGTGTCTGATATCTGACCATCCCGACCGTTTGTCTGCACGGGCAGTATGAGATGTGTTTCTGACCACGAAGGAGACAATAAATTCGCACTGCGGAGTTGAGGATCCCATTTTCCGTCCACCTTCATCAGTTCCAACACTCGGGTCTCTGTCACCGCAGGCCCCGTCCACGATAATGAAGATGAAAGTGGAGTCGGAAGTCCAATCGTGAATCTGTAGGGAACCAGCCTAGCAACTAGCGATATCTCGTTGGATAGTATGGTATGTGATGAGAAGCCCATCTTTGATGCACAGTCGGAAAAAAACGAACAAAGCAGGCAACGTCCCGAGATGTTGGTTGAAACCTCCCAAGCATCTCTTTCGCACAATTCTGGTGGACTGACAACAGGTTTCGTTTTAAATCCACGTGCGCGATCGCAAAAAAGCTGGAGTGTGCGCCATGATCTGACCGAAATCGGTTTGTTGCCTCCATAGGCAAGGTTGTACATGATCCCATTGCAGCGTGAGCATAGGCCATCCGACGGCGAGGCCAAATTGGCCATATGATTTTGATATTCCAGCTGAGCCTCAATCATTTTGTCATGGGTAAAGATTGCTGGCACAGCCGTGGTATGAGTGAACCTTTTTCTTCGGCGTCGTATTTCCGCCTTAAGGGGACGTGGCGCTGTGTTCGCTAGACCTAGGTCTTCGTTCACGAGAAACTGGGGAAACCGAAACAGCCAAACGTGTCAATGTCGGCAATTTTTGGTATGCACAAGGTGCGGAGGTTGATGGTCTCAGCAAGCGTGACAGATTCTCGGGAGTTTGGATGCAGGACGAGGGAGGTAAGATAGACTGCAAGGGAACCGAGTAGAGTTAAGACGGGCAGGCTGTGGTGCGGAGACTTGGGCGTCTTGGCTGGCCGAGAGGACGTGATGCATGGAGATCAGCGTGGATGCAAGGGTTCTGTAATGATTGTGATGATTGTGTTGATGTAGTAAAACCGTTCCTACGGATAAGTAGGCTACCGGTCTAGAATGCAAAGGAAGAAACGGTTAATGGGGATGTAATGCCATGGTGGTTGATTGGATGGCTAGGTAAAAAGTGATGTCGAGGATAAGAATCTTTGGAATAATACAGGCCCAGAAACCGCCTTTTGTACCCCACCTTGGTCGTCGCCAACCGCAACCGGCTCTCTCTTATATGTACAGACTGCTCAGCGCATGATGCCTTCTTGCCAGGGCCTCAATGCCCTCACGGCAGGTGGGGGCCCCGCATCAAGGAAACCACGCATCAGGACGGTTGGAGCCTTGAAGGCAGATTCCGAGATAGGACAAAAGCCACCGAGAGGGCATCCATTCCACTTCGGCACAGTTACTGCAGGAGCGCCCAACATTCAGCCCAAAAAGGTAGGTACCGCTCACCGGCTCGTCAAAGTGCCAGACACTGCCTTCCGGGCTTGGGTGCGGACCGTTTCGGGCAAGCATGGCTGTCTGCCCGTTGTCAATTGGCTTGTCTCCATTCCATAACATTGGGTGAGTCCTCGTGGGCTGTGCCCCATGATTGCAGCACCATACCTACTACGCTGCGGAGACTGCTACGGTGGCTTGTAATATGATCTGTGCCACATGGCCCCCCGACCCAGATCTGCCGGCCCCATTCAATTGTAGCCAGCGCTAACAGAGGCCCACACATATTTTGCCAGACTCTATAACGAAATATGAATTATAATTGAATATATTGTTTATTGCTTTCGTTATCGGTTATTATTAGGGTTTAGATTTTGAGGCATAACCAAAAATTTCAAAATGACCAAGGTTTTTCCAATGACCAAATGGTTTTTTTCAATGACCAAGCTTTTTTCAATGACCAAATTTTTTTTTTCAATGACCGATGTACTCTTTACGAGAAACCACTTCGTTACGTGCACTTTATTTTTGCCAAGGTAAGTAGATGTACTTAGTGGGGGCGGGCGGCTGTCAGGGGCATGTGGCACAGTTCCTATTAGAAGCCACCGTAACTGCGGGGAAGCGCAAAAAAATCATCAGCCACCGCCCACTCGTAAAGCTGGCTCGGGAACTAGACCACCATCAGCCATCCTGGGCTTCAATTGGTGCTTGGTGATGCTGGAAATGTCATCTCCGACCAACGAGCCTCCGAGCCCGCCCTCCGAACCAATATCCTCCACAATTTGAACTCAGCTCACCTCCAGCTAGCCCTCACCAACCGCCCCCCGCTCCCGCTCCCGCTCCTCTTCCACCGCGGCCACTTCAACAGAATTGTCTTGGGTATCTGCCGTCTGAGATGCCAGGACATACCAACAAAATACAACGGCGGGCATTCAACCTCCTCCACCGTCGCCCTTTCCGCTCTCAGCCCCTTTAACACCTGCTCCATCCACCCCCTCGCCTCGGCCTCCAACTCGGCCGATATCCCTCCCGGTCTCTGCACATACCTCAACATGACCCTGACCATTTTCAGCGCCGCCACTCTCCTCGTGGGAGGCAGATCCTCCGCTCCATTCGACATTGCGTTCCCCAGCGGCGTGTAGCCCCGCTTATCCGCGAGATGCAGACGCGCGCCGCGCCGGACCAGCTCGGCGACCAACCCTCTGTGTCCCCTACCGTTGTCCGGCAAGCCGAGGTAAACAAGCGATTGCTGGAACCTGACCACCGATGGCCCGTATTTGGTGTGGTGTCTGTGTCTGATGAGGAAATGCAGCGGGCTTTTACCGCCAAGCGGATGGCGGGGAGGCGGGTCATCAGGTCGCTCGCCCTTGACGTCCACGCCGAGATGGAGGAGGGCCGTGACGTATTCGGCCCTGAAGCCGCGTTCGTGCAAGATCCACCAAAAGGGGCTCATGCTTTCCAGGTGAGGGGAGGCCGGCACGGGACGGGTGAGGCTGGCGCCGGCGCGGACGAGGAGGGTGATGGCTTGTTGCATTATCGGGGCGTCTCTAATGTAGATGGCCGTCTTGAGAGGGGTGCTCTGGTACCACCCAATGGAGTCGAGTGCCGATATGGCGCTCTCGTCGGTACCAATGTGTTTGAGGACGACTTTCAACAGCGCCAATGGCTCATACCGGGGAGGCCACTGGTCTTCGGCTTCCTCGTCCGGCGCTTGATGACGCAGGCGACTTATCGGCGCCAAAGGACCATGTCTTTCGCGCCTGGGCAACTCGGCGCGTATGGCGGCATGGACGGCATGTTCGCCGTCGATCTGAGCAGCTGCTTCAAGAGAGGCTCCGCGCTCCAACAGAAGCCGAAGGGTCGGGACGTGTTGTGCGCCACAGATTGCCAGATGCAGAAGCGACCGCCGTTCTCCAGTAGAGAGTGCCGAATCGAAAAGCGACCGCCGCTGATCATCGTAGCGTTGCAGGATCCGATGTCGATTGCAGGCAGGACACGCATGGTTGGAGGGATTATTATCCATGTCGTTTAGCTCAGCGCCTCGCTCAAGCAGCCACCGAACAGCTTCGTCATGCCCACGCGAAACAGCCACCTGTAGTGCTGTAGCCCTAGTATTAATGACGGGACCGTGAGTTCCCATCATATCGACATATTGAGAATTAAAGTACTGCGCCTGTTTATCTAGGTCCGCGCCGTAGGACAATGCCTGTGCCATAACTGGAATAGAGTTGTGGTTAGCTCCCCATAGCAAAGCATCCTGATACTTCGTCTTGTCGGGACTCTGATACAGCTGCGGCTCGTAGATTGAGCGTAGACGCTTCGATGTCCTGGCAATAACGGCCAACGTATCAAGCCGACCATCTTCTTTGAGGGTGTTGCCGATGAGAAGATGTAGCTCCGCTGGAAGGCGCAACAACGATGAGCTGTGCATCTTGGTTGAGTCTAAGGTATTTGACTGGATGGGTCTGTGATGGGGAAGTGGTCAGAAGAGAGTCTGATGATGGATGAGTTCATGGGTGAAACAGGAAAAAGATGGAATCCGATAAGAAAGAGACAGACTGGGTATTTATATGCACCAGAGGCTCCTAGCTAACGTCATCGCTTAGTTGACTCATGGCCGCTATTGGCTGAGACCTCTCCCCCTTGCAGACGTAGCCTAATACGACACACGGGGGAACTCGCCGGTACTTGTACGTCTGGTCGTGTCGTTGACTTATAGCGTTCGGCAACTTCGGCTTGTCTTCCGGGTTGTGATGGTAGCTAAACTTTGATGCCTTCAATGTTTGCATAGGTCGAAGAGCCTACTAAGGTAGCCACTGTTATTCATCGTGCATGGTGCTAAGAAGGCAGCGGTGAGAGCCTAGGGTACCTATGAGGCTGCCTGTCTAGAGGTAGTCTAGAGGTACAAGGCCAAGCAACACCATGTGTGTATTATTAACAAAACAAAGCAGCCTTACGCGACTAATAGGTTGGTTGGTAAAAGGGGGATTGTACTTAAGGTACTCTGATCCTCGACGCTTGCAAGAACCAAGGCCAGATACCCTTATACGCCAACCAGACTTCGCGTGTAGCCATCTCCACCCTAGGCTCGGGCCTTGAAAGTCGAAGCAGGCCCATTGTAAGTAAAGTAGGTAACATCACGACTTGAGTTCACCTGAAAGCACAACAATCACTGCATATAACTGCACTGTCACAAGATAGGTACTTTATATTCGTATTACACTAGAGTACTTCAATATGGGAAAACCTGCCCGCACCCTGTCTAATCCTACACGTACCCTCCCCCACATAATGACAGCTGCCATATAATACCGCTCGTTTTAGCTGGTAAAGTGCAGTTTTCTTATATTATCTGACATCCCTGCTCAATATTAACGGAATATTAGGGGGGTTTTCAATAGTTGGTTATATATAACGCATGCCCAGTTAACGATCCCTATATATATACAACCGTTAATAAAAAAACAACCGTTGAAAATATCTAACCGTTGTAACCTAATAAAACTCTAATATAGATAGGAAGACGGGAATTAGCGCATCTTTAGGTAAATTCTAGGTCAACTCCTTCCTTCTTTCTACTCTATTCTACTCCTTCCTCTTTCTTCGCACTTATCTCTCAAACCTTCGTCGCCTACCTAAATTTATAAAGTACTTAGCCAATATACGAAGCCTACTACTACTACTACCACCTTATATCGGGGCTATTATTATTGCTATTGCTATCGCTATTGTTATTGCTATCTCTAGAGTAATTAATTAGCAATAGAAATAATAAGAAAGTAATTAAATCCTTTTTATATCCGTACTTAGGATCGTCGTTATTATTATTAGTAGTAATAATAATAATAATAATTGTAAGAGGAAGAAGTTAGGAGATTTGGACATTAAGGGACTTCGGCTTTTTTACTTTATTAACCCCGCTTCTTTCTCTTTCTTTCTCCTTCTTTTTCTCCTACCTTCCTTTTCTCATTTATCATACCTTCCTAAAATAGAAGATTTTCGTCATTTCTTAGGGTCTTACAGCGGCCCGAAAGTTTAGCATTTTATCCCGGCCTAATAGTTAAGAATTTTCAACAGTTAAAATATTTCAACGGTTAGGAGCGTTGGGCCACGGTTAGGAGCGTTATACAACCATTGATATATATCAACCATTAAAAGCTCCCCTAGATTCCCGGTAATGAAGGCACGCGTTAAGTGCGCTAAGACCGCTGAGACCGCTGAGACCGCTGAGACCGCTGAGACCGCTGTAAATTCACTGAGACCGCTATGACCGCCGCCAGAGTCGCGATGCTTGGCATGGTGTTGATAAATTTCGGTCTTACATAGGGTATTACTAAGGTAGGTAACCAACAGTGCGTTACTCGCTGAACTCGAAATCGCTAGCAAGAGAGGAGAGCTCAGATGAGATCTCAATAGCCCTCCAGCCTTCCCCCTCCCCCGCCTCCTGCCTTGTAAAAGGAGTGCAAATGCGCGAGTCTAAAAGTGCGAAAATTTTGGTTGAGGTGCAAATGTTTCAATGCATTGAAATGTCAAAATTTAGCGGGTAAAAACGGGGTTTACGATGTCAAGTGTCATCCAGCTGCAGGTCCCACTTTTCTATGTGGGGGTGGGTACGTATAGGATTACATAGGGTGCGGGCAGGTTTTCCCTTCAATATATCCTCATCCCTCAACTTCAACCTCGTATATGTACATCCGCTGACACTCCTCACCATGGATGGCTCTCTCATCCCTCGCATTGACGACGCCTGGCCCCGCCCATAAAGCACCATTCGCTTCAGACGCCAATCGTTAACGCTCCAAAGAGCAAACCCTTAAAAGGTACATGTAAAAGCAAAATAATTCCATTCCACGTCGACCGCCGTGACAATCAAGACGGGATAAAAGCCGACATCCCTCAGCCAGTCACCGCTGCCAACCAACCATCCCCATTCGCTCCTGTAGTCTGTAGATCAAACTTTCCAACCCACGAAGAAAGACTGGCCTGTTCTGTCGATAGAGGTATTATAATCCAGATGCCCCGCCAGCGTCAGCCTAGCTCTCACCCGCCTGTCCGACAGATTATACAAGGCATGTTCAGCCCTAACATCCTGCTTGATCCGCTCCAAGCAATTTCTTGCCTCTTCCCGGGCGTCTTCGGCAATCTTACCCTCCTTGGCGTGCTTCAGCATGAGCTTCAACAGCTTGTAGGCAGCAACCCGGTGCGAGAGGGGCAAAAACGGAGCGCCGTGTGAGATGGCGTTGTTGAGAGGTGTGGAGTTGAGCATGCCGCCTCTGAGCATGGGCGATGCCCCGTAGCGGAGGAGTGCCTCGATCAGCTCCTTGGCCCTTGCCGTGCGAACAAAGGTCGAAGAGAGGTTGCTGACTCGAGCACCGCGATAATCGTCGAATCCGCCGTTGACCCATTCCGGGTTTTTGAATCTCTTCTCGATTTCGTGGAAGACGAGCCAGTGCAGCGGGGTCACGAAAGGTTGCATGGGATTCACAGAATCGCCGGGCTTGCCGTCCGGATCGCAGCCGAGACGGAGAAGATGTTGGGCCAGTACGTAGTCGTCCAAGGCGAGTACGTCAAGGAGCGGTGATTGGCCTGCGTTTCTGGAGCCGGCGGGATACGCGCCCAGGCTAGCCCCTCCCTTCTCAATAAGGGTCGCAACGATTATGTCCATGCCCGTCATGTCCACAAATTCACGGCTCCGCCCTGAGACACGCGACAAGGCTTCCTGGAGAAGGGTGTGACGCCCGCGGCGGTTGATCATGTCAACAAGTTGGCGTAGGCTTGGATACTCCAGCATGGTGGACAGGAATCCGATGTTCTCGGTGGAAATAGCCATACGCATGGCAGTTTGGAGAATTGCAGACCGATCGATGCGTTGCGATTCCATCAAAGCCGCTGCACCGAGGTGATCCATGATGAGTTTCGCGGCTCCAAGATGGCCTTGGCATAACGCCAGGTGTAGCGTCGAGCATCGGTCCTCCTCCCCATCGTTGTAGTAAGTTCCACATTGACACATCTTGAAAGAAGGTTGACCGGTGATCGCCGCACCAGCTTGAATCAGCCATTCCACCGAGCGCTCAAGGCCTCTCTGAACAGCATGCTGGAGCATTGTTCCGAAGCCATAGTACTGCATCATCATCGACGCACCATAGTAGGTACAGGTGGTGTCTTTGCCGTGACAGCCCCGGACTCGGGCATTGACATCTGCTCCATAGGCTTTGGCTTGAGCCATGACAGGCACCGACTCGTTGATGATACCCCACATGAGAGCCTTGATGAGGTTGCTTGAACCTGGTGCTGGATCTTTTCTATGCGGGTAGTCGGCGTGCTTGGCAGTGAGGTACAGTCGTGGCTCGTAGATAGACCTCAGCCGGTTCGAAGACCTGGACAACACAGCGAGAGTGTCCCACTGAGCATCGTCCTCCAGGAATCCCGAGATGATGAGGTGGATCTCAGTAGCTAGGTAGGGAACACCCTGTGCAATACGGGCACCGATCGCGTCCATGGTTGTCTAATCGTTTGGTTAGTAGATGAAGGGTTATCATATCAGGGAGTCTGCGCCGTTACGTACAAGTATGGGGTAGCCAACAACGATAGTTGACGCGTCTGTTCTTTCAGTGATCTCTTTCGGCAACGGTTGCCGAAATGTAGGTCGCAACGCCTGTGGAACGTTTGCCCCAGGGGAGCGATCAATAGGAACTGGACCCGGGTTTATTCCGAGTATGGTGGCTGTTGATGGCAGCGAATAGAACCCCCAAGGAAGCGGCGGGAATCCCCTTTGGTTGATTCTGATACGCGGCGCGCTTTGTTTTGTCGTCCGGGAGGGGGTACTTTCGTTGCGGTAAAGTACCTTGACCAGTTGTTGGTGCAATCAGAAAGAGCGAACCGGATCGCAAATGAGACGGGAACTTTGGTATGATTTTAAAGGAGTTGAGGAAGATGAAGGAGAGATAGCAGGCAGAGTCAACCAGAAGAACCTGCGGTGGGTGTCGCGGTTGAGCGAGTAGGTAAATGTGAGATACCAGTGAGTGTTGAGTGTGTGTTGGAAGTCCGTGCCCTGGGCCGCCCATTCACTGGGCCTTGCCCATTCACTGGCACACGCCTTCCAGGTATTTAGGCCGCCCTGGTTTCCGTTTCCTCTTCCGTTAGACAACTCCAGAATCAAGCCCTTTTCGTTGTCGCCTTTTCCAGCCTCCAACAGTGTGACTTGTAGAGTTGAAATTTTTGAAAAATTGTTTGTGCCCCTCGTCTCTTTCTGTGCCCCTCGTCTCTGACAAGTACCCGGATTGTCATGTATGCCAGCTGGCAGCCTTGTAGCCTGGCAGTCTTTAGCGGGAACGTTCAATCATTCATCTGATGTCTGACATTTCGCCAGACTAGCCAGTACCTGCCGGCTTCTCGGTCCCATCTTGTCCTAATAGTGAACTCGAGGAAGGGTGGATCTGGATGTCGCTTTTTGCCGGCAAGTTTCAACTGTGTGCAGTCGACCACATTGAGTCCCAATTAACCAGCGTCTGGATATAAAGTTATCTTGTGCTCTGTATTCAGTGGAGGCATGGTTAGGCGAAGCAAAGGGAAGGGTAACCACGACGAAGACTGTAAAGACCATCACTAGAGGTACTTGTGACCCAGGCCCCAAACGGGCCAAACTCGCCACTAGGAGTTAACATTGCTTCAAAAAGAAGAGAGCAGACAATCTTTCAACTATGAGTTTTGCAGAATGAAACAATAAAGACCTGCTCGGTTGCACGTTAGTACGTTCCCAGGTTAAGATTTTGTATGTAGGACGTACTAACGCACTACTGCGATTTTTCGTGTTCGGCTCAAAAACCTTATTTTTCATGCACACCCTGCAACCACCTGCAACCACCTGTACCTACCCCAAATCCTCGATCTAACCAATTAGAAGGCCAAAATCTTCGAAATCTTTAACCGTAGTTCTTAACGTACTACGTCTCAAAATCGAGCCGTAGTGCGTTAAGGACTGCGGTTAAAAGCTCAACCGTCACCTAATCCAAGCTTAACTGTTACCCAGTCCAGGCTCAACTTCCTATAAATATAGGTGATGCCCGTCGTAAAGACAATTGATGAGGCTATTCCCAATCGAAATCTACTACAAAAGTGACGATGAGTTGGAAGGATGGTGATGATAAGAAGGATGGTGATGATAAGAAGGATGGTGATGATAAGAAGGATGGTGATGATAAGAAGGATGGTGATGATAAGAAGGATGGTGATGATAAGAAAGATGGCGATGATGATGAAAAGGATGGTGGTGATGGAGGAAGAAAGAGGAGGAAAGAAGAAAAGTAGAAAGGGGATGTTAACCACCTCTTTCTATCTTGCAGCCAAAGTCTTGGCCTACCTTAACGCTGCCTTAATGTTGCAGGATTGCAGCTGCGGACCCTGCACGTTAACACGTTTATTTCCTAAAATCCCTAACGCGGACCCGAACAGGCCTTAAGTGACAAACAAACCCTTTCACACTTGTGACGTGAAGAGCCGACGGGATATGTTGATATCCTCGTTGCCATTTCGATAGTAAGAAAGTGATGATACAAATTCCACACACTACTTGTTGAAGCGGAAGATATGGAGCAAAACAAAGATGGGCAGAATGCTTGATTGATTGAAGAGAAGAGAGAAATGGAAGGAGTAATTGTAAGGATTACGAGTTATATATATGCCCAAAGTGGGGAACGATCTTGATAAGATAAAACGAGATGCGAATAGTTTCAATATTCCCCTTCGATCCTAACGTTAGGAATCGACTCTCTTTAAGCTGCTATGGGTATTGGAATCTTATAGGCCGGTAAAACCCAGTGGGAAAAAGGTCTCTACGGCCAATACCCTATAAGAAAGACGAAAAATATAATACTTTTTAATATAAGAAAACAGAAAATAATTTATAACTCTCCCACTTAATATCGTACGTACAAACTATTAATACCGTTAGAAAGAATTCGTTAAAACGGTTCGGAAAACGTTAAAAAGTATATAAGAAAGTAGTATTTAATAGAGAAAATGAAGAATGAATAATGATAAGTTTTTTTTATACAAATAAATTTCGCGGAATTCGAAAAATTGTAATTCAAATTATCGGATTATATATAATTAAGATTAGAGGTCGGTAGGTATATAAGAAGAACCGTTTAGGCGTTAAGGTTATAGGGTTAAAAATATTCCGAATTGAATTGAAGATAGGAGTTTATTATTATAAATTTAATACGTCCTTAAATTTAATAAAGGTATTACGAAGTAGGGGTTTAGTAAGGTTATTAGTAATTTATTGTTCGGTAGGCATATATTGAAGATTTATTTCGCTAAAAGCCTATTTCTCTCTGTAGAAGAATTCCTAAACTTTAATATATTTAGTTCTAGCGTAGAATTGGGGGTTTTTGGCTAATGCTAGAACTCCCTAATTATTTCCCTAAATAATCGTAACCGTTAGTAATTATTTAATATATACCTCTAATTTTTATAATAATTTCCGTAACTAAATAGCCTCTTTTATAGTTTGGGTTTACCCTATAAACTTTATTTCGTAAGAGGAGAGGGCTATAATTACTTGCTTTTTAGAATTCTAATTAATAATATTATTACTAATATTAAACATATACTTTGAGGTAGATTTGCGCTTTTAGGTATTTTACGCTTAATTAGCGTTAGTAAAGTTTATTAAATCCTTTATTATATTTGAGTAAGTAAGGTAAAGGTTAATAGTGCCCTTGAAATACCGAAAAATACGTTTAATAGTAGTAATATAAGCTTTAGTAGGCTTTATTATATAGCGGCTATAGTAAGAGATTAGGAAGGTAATATTATCATGGGGCGAGATAGCACCGTAGGGGTATAATGAGATATACGTTGTTATATAAGGAGAAAGGAGGAGAGAAGGAAGTGTACGAAGAGGTCTAGCTATATATAGGCGAGAGCCCTACAAACTAGACCGTACGTAGGCACGTAAGGCTACACGTAATAATAATATATACATAGCTAGAGCTCTAGGCTCTAGTCGGTATAGTATATATATAGTTAGTATAATATAGTATATTACAAGTCTAACCCTATAATACTATCCCCCCTTAAAAGAAGCTTAAAGAGTTAAAAATCTATATATACGTAAAATAATAGATTTAAAACCCTTCCCGTAACCTCTTATCCTTATAAATATTTATTAACTTCCAAAATACTTTCCTAAAAACGAAGTATAAACCTTCCTCTATATCCTTCTACGTTTTATTTTTTATAGCGGCGGCCGTTTCTTATTATACTAAACGGCTAGAGCGGCGCTATAATAGTTTAAGGGCTACCAGCGCTAGTATTAACGTTAGAATATCGGCGGCGAAGCGTTTAAAAACCCTTTAAACTTCTAAGGGAATTAACTTATTTAAATATTCGTAATAGAACTATTAAAAATAATATTTATAATTAATAATATTATTAATAAATTCCTAAGTAGGGTTATTAATCTTCTATTTAACTTCGTATTTCTAATACCTATTATTATTTATTTACTAATAATTTATAAAACGTTCGAATACCTATTCTTTATATTCCTCTTAACCGTCGGTCTATATTATAATTTTACTTTCGTTAATTTAGATGTTTATTATAGTAAATTAATTTAAAAGGTTTTAACCGGACTATAATTGTATTATAGAAACGTAGAAAATTAATAAATATTTTATATTAGAGGGTAGGGCGAGATAAACTATATATAATTCGGTATAAATAATTTTAAAAGGTCTTTTTTAATAAGGATATAATTTCATATACGGACGTCCGTTAATAAGGTTAACTTTATTAAAGAGAATTATATTATTAGCGTAATATTTAATAGAATTGATTCGCTTTTTATTAATATTATCTTTATACTATTCCTATATATAATAAAATTATTAAATAGTAAAATCTTAAATTTATTAGAAGTAATCCGCTAATTCGTTAATTTTATAATATTCTTTAAACTAAACCGGAAAAAGATTTAATAGCGGCGGGGTACAGGGTTTTACACTTATACAAAAGTAATATCTATAATTAGCGAAGAAAGGAGAAATATTAGTTAACGAAGAAATAATATTATTGCCGGCGAATTTTATTAATAGTAATTATTTTACCTAATTTATTTATACTTAATTAAAAATAATTTTTAAGAATTATTCTATTTCTATATTAATATATTCGGTCTAAACGTTCGTTTAAGGGTAGAAAGCGGAAATAAATTTACGAATTACGGATAGCCGTTTATAAAAAGTAAATTAAAATTATAAAACGAATTAAGTACTTCTATTAGAAAATATATTATTTAGAAGGCTATAAATTAAATAAATATGATCGATAAATTAGTCTACTAATTCTTCCGCTTTTAAAGTTATTATTAAAATATAATACCGTATTTTAATAAGCCGATTAACGACGATAATAATATATTTAAAAATTTAGCCTAAATAGGTATTTAGTAGTAATAGCGTAATGTAATTAATTAAAATATTAGTCTATAGCGCGAAAGCGACTATAATTAATTTAAAATAATTAGTTAAACCCCTCTTTAAAATTTAATCTTTATACAAAGTAAATAACCCTTATAAAAAAGGCGTATATTATTATATATCGCTTCTTAATAGAAATTATATTATAAAAGTTCGTACGTAGCGTTATAGTTTAAATAACCGGCGCCCGGAGAATTATACTAGCGATTAATAAATTAGAATTAGAGATTTTTATTGTAGGGATTAATAATAATTCGGTCGTACTATTTTATAATGCTGTTAATAACGTAATATTCTGAAAAGGCCTTATAAAAAACCTTTTTAATAATAGCGGGCTATTAACGGGCTCCGCTAATAAGGGAGGAAACTAATTTTTATAAGAAAATAAAGGCTTTATAATTAATATAGATAAAATCGTCGATAAATTAGGTATTAAAATCGTCGGGCCCTAGTAAATAAAGCGAAAAATCCGCCGCTAAGTCGTTAAATTCGAAATAATTATTTTCGAATTAAAACCGATTTAATAGTACCCGCTTATAAACGGTTAAGCGGTTATCCTCTTGGTTATTAGGGTAATCGTTAAATTTATAATTTAAAGTATTTAGGCGAAGGTTTTTTAAATCCGGTGTATATTTAATTAAGAAGTTAAATTGGGATAGGAATTAAAATTAGTATATATACTACTAAGTTAATTACTTATTAATTATAAATATTTAAAGATTTTTATAATCCGTTAGAATATTAAATAATTATTAAATTTTTTCAAATTCCGGCCTCTACTCTTCTAATACTTTAATAATTGTAAATAATTCCTTATTATAAATATTATAATTATATTCCTAGGAGTTATATTTAGCCGAAAAGTAAGTAATAGAATAGAGAATACTATTATTTCTATACTAGGAAAGGGTACTACCTATAGTTTAATTAGAAACGTTTATTTTAATTATAGTCTTTTTAATTTAATTATAAATTTTAAATATAAGTCTATTAATAAACGCCCGCTTAAAAGCCTCGAAAGTGGCTTAATAATGGTTATTCTAAAATTATCTAGCGTCCTTCTTCGTAAATTCGTAAAACGGAGTAACTATTATTGAAAAATCCTTTATAAACCGTTAATAGAAGTTCGTAAAGCCTAAAAAGGACTATAAGGACTTCTTTAATTCTAGTGTTTATTAATCTGTAATAGCTTTAACCTTTTTTAAATCTATTTCGATATTTCTAAATATAATAATTAAACTTAAATATTTTATTTTTATCGTATAGAATTCGTACTTATTAATATTAATATTAAGGCCCGCTTTTATTAATTTATTGAAGACGTTATTAATGTACTATTTATAATTTTTAATATTATTGGAATAAATAAAGATATTATCGAAGTAAACGATTGTATAAACGTCGAAAATATTATATAGGATATTATTAATATAATTCTAAAATATATTTAGGGCGCTTTATAAATTAAAAAGAATAATTAAAGATTTAAATAAGTTAAATTGGGTTATAGAAGTAGTAAACTATTTATATCTTTATTTAATATGGATATAATTAAAAATAATAATTATATCGAATTTTATAAAAATTTAGTATAATAAATTATATTAAAGGTTTCTTTAATAAGTGGGAAGGAATAACGGGATTTAAGGGTAACGTTATTAACGCCGCGGTAATTAATATAAACGTAAATTCCGCCTCTTAATTTCTTAATAAGGAATAGAAGTATTAAGGCCTTTAATTATAAAGGTCTAATAAACTTCTTCTAAAGTATATTATCGACTTATTTCTTAATAATACTAAATTCGTTAAAATTGAACGTACGCCCGTAAAAAGCGGGAAAGGTTATTCCTAAACGAAATTCAATTTTCAAATTGTATATTTTATAGGGAGGAAATATATCCGCTCCCTTTTATAAAAAAGTTTAGGTATAATACTAATATTATTATAGGAATTTAATTTAAATTTCTATAATTGTTTTAAGAAATTTATTAGCCTTTTTGTAGAATTTAACTATATTTTTAAATATAATTTTATTAATAATAATACTATTTATTATAAAATATTTATTAATTACTTCTTCGCAATAAGGAAAATCGTTATTAGTATTATTAATTTTGATAGAATTAAAAACTTTTATAGCCTTTAAAGTAGTTTCGTCTCCCTTCCCTACTAAGGCGTTAATCTAACGATAATATTTATTACCGAAAAAGTATTTAAAACGCTAATTTTTACTTAATAATATTTTTATTACTATATTTAATGTAAAATTATTATTTATATTCTAAAAGTTTAAAACCCGTCCTTCCTTTTCTAATTTTTCGTTTTCTTCGGTTAATTTATAAATATCTTCGTTTAAATTAGCCTAAATTGTATAAATAATCGGGAATTTATAAATTTCTGCTAATTAATTAAAAGTAGCGGTAGGAAATTCTTTAATATTGTTAGGGTTAATAAAATTAATTAGAATATTATAAAATCGGACTGGGATTCGGTAATTTACTGTAGAAATCCTTACGCCGCCGGCCTAATAATAAAGCGCCGAGTAAAGTATAAAGGGAACTAGGAATAAAATTAATAATATAATTATATTATTACTTTTTATTTTTTTAAATGGGGTAATACTTAGCCGGTTAGCAACTTTATATTTAAAATAGTAGAATTACTAATGAATAGTACGCCTAATTATAACGGAAATAAATAGCCGCCTAATAATTATTATTTTATTATACTAATTAAATTCGTTTTTATTATTTATATTTTCTACCGTTAGATTTTAATACGAATATTAAATTAGCGGTCGCAGAATTATAAAATAGTGGCTTAAAAGCGGAATAATATAATTCGAATTCCTAAGCGGGAAATAACTATATTATTTGTAAACGGAATTAAACCGAAGGGAATTATTAGGTTAATTAATATTTAGGGTATAATAAACGAACTACGAATAATTTAAAATAATAGGGTTATCTTTAATTAAATTGTAAATTAATAGGTTAATAATTTTGTAATAAATTCCTGCTTATATTATAAGTTTAAAAAAATAAATAATACTACTTTTAGCTTAACTATTAGCGAAATATAAAAGTTTAGGAATGGCGAATAGAAGAAAAGGGAAATAGTAATAATATACGAAACGATGATTAATAAAACTAAGGGTAATATATCTACTGTTAATAAGAATAGTATAATATAATTTATGTAATTTATAAAATAAATAAATAAAAAGATTTAATAAATTTAAATATTTATAACGGCTATCTATTAAAAATTTATTTATTTTAATAATATTTAACTGTATAAGGATAATCCTATTATTTTCTCTATATCCGTTAGATTTGTATTTTTAAACGCGATTTAATTAAGAAGCTATATATTTCCCTAACCCGAAATCGAACCGTTTTCGTCACTTATAACCGGGTTAATAAAGCCGAATTAATAAGCGGGAACGGAATTATAGTAGCCGGGAACTAGAATACTAGAAATTGGAACTCCTATATTTATATTAGAGTTTATAACGTTAATATAATATCCGCCGCTATAATTAAGGCGCTACTATCCGTAATTATACTAGCCTTAAGCGGGCTACTACTAGTTATTATTATTATTATTACCGCCGCTATTATTATTACTACTATTATTATTACTATTATTAATATTACTAACGTTACCGCTACGGCCTCTATTACGGTTATTATAGGGTTTAATTTCTTTTTTAAAATTAAGCCGGGCGTAATAATTAGTAGAATAATAGCCGGGCCTTCCGCAACGGGTATAAATACTTATCTTTATATAATATTTAAAAATACTAGCCTTAATTATATAAAATATTTAGATATCTATTTTAATTATAGCGTTAAAATTTATTGCGTTGCTATTTTAATTAATAGTTGCCTCGGTTATAAAAGTATAACCGGTAGGAGTAAAGGTATTAATTATATTAATTTTATAAAATAAATTAGTCTACTTTTCGTATTAATCCTTATCCTCTAATATTTTAATGAAATTATAAGTAGCATTAAACTATTTATTAAATTTATTATTAGTAAACTAAAGACGTTAATAAAAAAGGGCGAAGCAAATACGATCGCTAATTTTTTAACGGAAATAATAAATCTTTATATTATTATCGAATTTATATTTATTAACGAATATAATAAACTTTTCTTTAAAATCGGTTTATTTTATACCTTTAAATATTTTAAAATTTTTAAAAGTACAATAAGATTCTACGACGATATTAATATTATTATACTTCCTATTTAATTTATTAATTAATTCGAGGGCTATAGCCTACTTATAAAGTTCGCTAAAAATAATCTTATTTAATTCGGTTTTAATAGCTTCGAGCGGAACGTTTTCGATAAAACGGGCGATAAAGGAAAATTTAAAACGTTTGTTAGTAAAGATTTTAAATTTATTTATTTAAGCGAACTTTATATATATATACTAAACGTAATATTTAATAGTACGTTTAATTGATAATCCTTTATTATTAAAGGCGGGGGTAATTATAATACGTAATACCGATTTATAGCCGCTACTATTCTTACTAATATTTATTATATTATCGTTATTACTGGGGTTGCTAAATATATTAAAAAAATAAAGGGATTAAATTAGGAGATAGTAAGGGAGCCGGGCTATTCTTCGGGAACTAGGTACGAAGGTTAAAAAAGATCTTTTAATAATAATCCTTCTAAAATTAAAAAGCGGTTACAAATATTATATAGAAATTGCTAAATTCCTTTTTAAAAATAGTAAATTATTTATAGAATAATTTAATTTAATTTTAATAATTTTTTACGCTAACTTAAATAGCGAATAAATATTAAGTATAAATAATCGTAATATTACTTTCCTTATAGACAATTTTATAATTAAAATTTCTAATACGAATATATAAATAGATAACTTCCTTTCTAACCGCAATAAAATTTTCTTCGAAATTACGAACGTCAGCTTTAACTACAATTATATCGTCGTAGAATAAATAATAGAAAACGGAGAAAAAAGCTTAAAAAATAGAAAAGTTAGCAAAATTATACGCTTGAAAAATAGGGATTAAAATTTTAATTGCTTAATAATAAAAGCTTTCGAATGTTTAAATAAAAACTATTAAATTATTTCAATATATTAAATTAATAATTATTATAATAATACTAATAATTATAATAGTAATAAAATTATTAGTTACGGGTTAGGTTCGGGGAGCGATAGAATTAAATATTAATCGCTAGATTAAATATATTTTAATAAATATAAAGGAGAGAAAGAAAGTACGAGCGATTTTAATAATATTCGTTTTAGTATTTTATTTAATTTAACGGCTAAATTTGTAATTCGAAGTCGGGAATACGTAAAATCGAATTTTAATTAATTAATTATCGCGATTATAATAATACGAATAATCTTCCTCTTATTAAATAAGCGTACGCAACGTAATAATTAAATATAATAAATTATTATAGGGCGAAATAGTATTATAGGGGTATAATAAAATATATATTATTATATAAAGAGAAAGAAAGAGAGAAGGAAGTATACGAAGAGGTCTAGTTATATATAGGCGAGAGCCCTATAGACTAGACCGTACGCGGGCACGTGAGGCTGCACGTAACGATAATATGTACGTAGCTAGAGCTCTGAGCTCTGGTCGGCATAATATATATGTAGTTAGTATAGCACAGCATATTACAGGTCTAACCCTGTAATAAATATTTAGCCTTATACTTAGTATTATATATATTAACGAGCCGATAGCGTTTATATACTACGATTTAACTTCCGGGTTAAGTTCGAAGTCTTTTAAGGGTTTTAGAATTTTATTTATCTTTATTAGGGTAATTATTAGTTTAGTATCCTAATATTTAACAGCGCGAATAATCTTCTTAAAGTAGGCCCGTTAGTAAAAAAAAATAGTATAGTATTTATAGTCCTTAATAATAGTTATACTAAAATAGAACGAATATAAATTAAGGTTAAATATTTTAAAATATTTATTAAATATAATTTTCAGCTTTCGAATTTTTTTTCGAAAGGGTCCGGTAATAAATAAGTTATTTACGTATATAACTATATAAAAATACCCTTTTATAAAAACATTATCGTTTATAATTAATAGTATAAAGTCCTATTTTTATAAGAACGAGGAAAGTATTTAGTATTAAATCCGGGGGGATTATTTTAGACTATATAGGGCCTTATTTAATTGGTAAACCTTATTTAAGTCTTTGATAAAGTTTAGGGGTTATTTAATATAAATTTCTTTAATAACGGTATTATATAAAAAGGCGGTATATATATTTATTTATTCGAATTCTAAGTCTTAGGCTACGGCGATAGCGAAGATAGCTTTATAATTTATTAGTTTAATTACGGCCGCGAAGGTTTCGTTATAATCGATACTTTTTTATTATTCGAAATTGCGGACTATTTAGCGTACTTTATAACGAAGGATTTTATTATTAGCACTTATTTTAATTTTGTATACTTATTTTCTAAATAAGATCTTTTATTTTAGTAGCCGGGGTATTAAAGATTAGGTCCGATTATCTACTAATGATTTATATTTACTATTTATAGTAGAATACTATTTTATAACGTAAATATCCTTTATAATTTATTTATAAATTTTAAATTTAAATAGGGCTTCGTCCTCGTTTATAACGGTAATTATAGCCGCTAATACAATATAAAAGTCGGCTATAGAAGCTTTGAACGCGATTTCTTCAGGCTAGGTAGTAATATAGGTATTTAGGCGTAATTCCGGGTATTTAGAATTTATAATTTAAATATAAGTATCGTCGGCTAAGTATAGGGCGTTTCTAACGACGATAGTATTAAAGATTAGTAATAATAGCGGGGCTGGAGTTAGAGTTAGAATTGGAATCGGTTGAGCCGGTATAATAATCGGTAATAGCGGTAATAATTACCGATCCGGGGTTAATATTAGACTATTGTCGGGTATATTTTATTAACGCCGTTGGGGCTTAGGAGTGCGGGGGGTATAAGGAGTTTTTACTTTTGGTATAGGCTCTTTAGCATTTCCCTTTAATTGTAATATAGCGGGGATAATTCCTTTTAAATTACGGTTAGGGATTGTTGGTAAGTTATTTCGAATTTTGGGGTATTTATAAACGGTTCGATTAATAATATATATAAATTATTTATTAAAGATAGTATTATTGGTAATAAAGATTTTATTAGAATCAGTAAGTATAATATAATTGCGTGAATTATTATAATTAAAAAGCTTGTAATAGGCGTTTAGGGGTAATATTTTACTGTAGTATTTATAGTCCGGGATACGGTAGTAATTATATGAGCTGAATACGCGTAGGTAGGAGAAATCTAGTTTATTATTATATTAAGTTTTATATAGGGTTCTACTAATAATAGAATTAGGGTATTTATTCTTAATATAATTGATGGACTAGAGTAAATAGGGCTAGTATTTTAATAGTAACCCTATTTAGAATAAGAAAACGGTAATACGTTCGAAAAGAATATTATTTAATTTTTTTATAATATTGTTCTATTAATACTATTCGGTCGTAATATAGTAAAGAATTATACTACGGTTGAAGTACTATTATTTTAAATAATTACTAATATTTTCGCCTACTCAATCTAAATAAATATTGTAAATATATTATTCGGGCCGTTTAATACCTTTAGCCTACTTAATAAATATATTGAAAAAATTAGATTTATAAATGAAAGGGAAGACTTAATAGAATTAAGTAAAATCGTTTATAATAGATAATTAATAGCGCTTTCCGTAGACGCTTTTATATTAAAACGGCTTATTAATATTGAAATGAATATATTTTAGAAATTTTATACTATAACGGATCTTTCCTTTATAAGGTATTTATTTAAAGCGGCCGGCTACGTAATTTTTATATATATAAGCGGTCTTAATTAGTATAATACCGGTTAATATTTTTTAAAGCTCTTTAATATTACGTTCGCCGAAATAAGTAAGCCGGTTATATTATATTTATAAATATTTATTTAATATATAATAAGTAGCGAAGGCGCGGCGGGCGGCTTAGGGGAGGGTAGACGTAGGCTAATTGAAATAGTAGAGGCCGCTAGATTCCGTACCAGTGAATTTAATTTCGTTATTAGAAATACTATAGAATTGACCTTCTTTTAAAATAGTAAAATTAAAGCCCTTCTTTTAGAAGGCTAAAATGGAGATAAGGTTATAAGCGGCTTTAGGGGTATAATAAATATTCTTTAGTAGTAGGTAACCTTATTTATTATTAATAATAGTAAGTATTTTAAAAGTATTAATACTGCTAGGAATAATTACGATATTTCTAATATTAAGAATTGGGGGGCCGTTATAGGGTTATAAAGATATAAACCTTTTATTAGTATATATCAAGTAGTATATAGCGTTTGTATTTAGGGCGAATAGGTATTAAAAGTTATTAAAGAAAATATTAAATTTACGTTTTATAATTAGGGTAATAATTAAATTACTTAAAATAAATTAAATTAGGAGGATAACGGTAAGGTATTTTAAAATTATTATATCCGACGATTCTATAGGAGGGATAGGGCTAGTATATCCGGGCTAATTAGGAATCGGCGGATAAGGGATTTCCTAATCCTAATATTAGTATTTATATAATCGTTCTTTATCGGTATTATTTACCGGGTCTTCTACTTTATAATAGCCTAATATCGCTATAGGTTTATTAGATCGATTAGAATTCTTATACTTATTATTAGCTTATTAGGTGGCTTTATTAAATAATTATTATAATATATATTTTCCGATTTTATTTTGGTTGAGTTTAGGGTATTATTTATAGTACTATTCGTTATTATAGAATAGGATCTTATATACCGAGTAAGGAAGTTAGGCGAAAGTTTTAATCTTCTTTTTCTTAGTAGCTTTAATTATAATAATCTTAATTACGTATAATACCTTTTCCTCTTAATTAAACTTTTATTACTCTTCAGTATGGATAATTACTTTAATTATATTATCGAAGCTAACCGCCGGAGAAATTTAATTATTAATAACCTTGCGGACTAGAAGTAGATTATAATTTTATAAATAAACGGTAACGAAGAGGCTATACTTCTTACTAAAACTTTAAAAGAATTTATAATTGAATAGTAGTGTTAGAATTACGTAGGTCTTATTTAACGTTAGTAAATCGTTGGCTAATTGGCGGAATTAGTCGGTATAGTCGTATATGCTGGTATAATTGGAAAGAATAAAGTTCTAGAATTCGTAGTAGAGGCGAATAAAATTAGTAGAACCTTTAGGGTTAATGCGTTTTTAAAGGATATTAAATGCTTACTTAACGGTTTTAAGCCTTTTAATTAGTTCGTCGGAAGCCTCGATAAATTTACGGCCTATAGAATAGTAATAGTAGGCGATAAAGGTAATATATTTAGATTAGAGTTTGCGCTATACTTATTATTGGCTTTAAAATGTAGTTTCAACCTTATTATTAACCTTTTTAAACGGAGCGTTTAATTCGAAAAATTCGCCTTCGCCGGTTATATAAATATAATCCGAAATATCCTTCTTTTAACGTACTTAATTATTTGTACCGTAGAACTTAGTAATATTATTAATTTTAATAAAAAGATTATTAGTATTGGATATCGTTAAGTAATATATTTAGTAATATAAAGGTTAATTTAGTAAAATAGTAAGGGGATTTACCGAAGGGGCGTTAGGAAAATTTCCATTAGAATTTATTAAACTTTTAGGATTCGGCGAATTATTTTTAAAACTATTAGAATTTTAATAGTTGGAATAATTGGTAGAATTATTAGAATTTTAATAATTGGGGGAATTCTATAGACCGTTTATAGAATTTATAGAATAAGATATTTGCGAATTGAATATTCGGGAAATTTAAATATTAATACGCGGATAATTTAGAGGGGTAATAATTTTAAAACCTTATAAGTTAATAGGGTTTAGTAGTAAAAGTGGTATAAAAAGTATAAACGGAGAAGAATTAAAGGATAAAAAAGTAATAGTAATAAGGATATAGAATATATTAGGGGTAGAATCGTTAAATGTTCTTACGGTATAAAGAGACTAGATTTTATACGTAAGACGAAGGAAATTACGACGGTTTAAATATTTAATAATTATTATAGGCTAAAGAAGCCGAAGCTAGAAATTATATCGGTACGAATATTACAAAGCTAAAAACTATTAGGTTTTATCGGTATTACCGCGCTTATTTAATATTATTATATTTATTTATAGAAGTCCGCCGGGGGAATTTATATACTTCGGGGGTTGAAGATAGATTTTTATAGATTAATAATAAAGGGTAGACCGAGGCGGTCTAACCGATTGTAAAATTTTATAACGCTATTTTAATACGCTTTTATTATATTAGTTAAGCCGAGCCGACGAATAATAAGTTGTGAAAATAAATTATAAGGTAGGTAATATCCGGTACGCTTCCGATTGGATAATTATAATAAATATTTTAATTAAAATATAATTAGATAAATAATTTTGTTTACTTTAAGATAATTTAAATAGATTTAGCGAAGTATTAATTCTGATTTGTATTAAAAAGTATAATTTTAACAATATTAAACGTAGGGTATATTTTTAACGTTTTTATTTTCGAAAAATCTTTCGATAGGATTAATAGGGTAAGATTGTATTGAGTGCGGACGAACGATTATTTTAGTAAGAATATTGGTCTTAGCGTGAATATATATTTTAGTATTGTAGGTATAGGATATAGGGTAGTCCGTGTACGATAGAGATAAAATAAGTTCTAAGTGTACGGTCTAAGTGGCTGCCGCGTAGCGTCTTTATATATTGTAAAATGATAGATTCGAGTGCGAAAAGGATAAGGTGAGAAAAGGGTAAAAAAGGGTGTGAATTTAGTTTATTCGTTTTCGTAAATAATGAGCGCGCGTAGTCCGGGCTTATAATTTGTTGAAGCGGAAGATATGGAGTAAGATAAAGATGGGCAGAATGTTTAATTAATTGAAGAGAAGAGAGAGATGGAAGGAGTGATCGTAAGGATTACGAGTTATATATATGCCCAAAGTGGGGAACGATCCTGATAAGATAAGACGAGATGCGAATAGCTTCAATACTACTTGTACAGCAGAACAGATCCTTTGTCCGTGGGTGTGCGCTTGCATCACCCGTCAAATCCATAACCGAAAGATGAGAAAGAGAGAAACCTGACCCCCTCCCCCTTACCAGAATAACGAGAAAGTGATGATACGAAGTCCCCACACTACTTGTACAGGTAGACCAGATCCTTCGTCCGTGGGTATGCGCTTGCATCACCCATCAAATCCATAACCGAAAGATGAGAAAGAGAGAAACCTGACCCCCTTACCAGAATAACGAGAAGCACAATAACTTACACACCTCCAAACACCCTTCACTTCCTTGTCAATCTGCCTCCCTCACGCGCCCATGTATGCCATCCTAAGAGGATTGGCCTAGGTTCCTCTGCAGCGATTCCCTCTTCATCGAATTCCTCCTCACCCCAGGCTCCCCAATCCTGTTCTGGGAGCGGGCCCACTTGATCGTAGGACAGGTCGTGGGTCGCATGCTCAGCCCGCAAGTCCTGAACCACCATCGCCATGGCGTCCTCCGCTCTCTTCCTAGATTTCTCCGAGATGCCCTTGTCCGTAACATTCGCTAGCAAGAGCTTGACAAACTTGAGGCCGAGGATTCTGAGACCAGGCGGGAGGTACGGGGCCAAGTAACTCAGCGCATTGTCGAGAGGAGAGTTTCCATCGTAATCGGTGATGTCGAGCGACGCCCCGTGCTTTAGAACGACGACGATGAAGTCTCTTATCTCGCGGCTCCTAGGACCATGCCCCTGTGGCAGGAAGGACGGTACATAAGGCGGACGGGAATATAAGTTATCGGGTTGGGCGGGAATGTAGAAGTGCAGTGGGCTCTCCCACTCTTGAGTGACTGGATCTGGTCGGTCGCCGTTGGGATCACAGCCGAGTTGCAGTAGGTATCTGGCGGTCGTACCCAGGTTCCCTCGGTCGAGCTCGTGTAGGAGAGGTGATATGCCAGCCATATAAGAGCCGGGAGGGTATGGTCCTAGGCTTGCACCTGCCTTGACCAAAGCGGCAAGAATCTGCTCCGTGCTACAATGTCCACGGTAATCTCCTCCACGGAGCAAGGCCATCGCAAGGGCCGTGCAACCCCTCTGAGACTCTCGCTTGAAATCATTGATTGACTTGCGGATCATGGTGTTTTCGAGTACGACATCCAAGATGTCAAGGCTGTGGTACCAGAAGGCATAGCACACTGCCGTGTGCAAGATGAGATCATGGTCAAACTTTCGTGAGAACTCCAACGCCGCTACTCCTTCGCGCCGAACCCGGAGTAGCAACTTGACCGCGTCCAAATTTCCAGTGCAGACAGCGATGTGAAGAGTGGAAGCCCAGCTATCACGTGTGTCCCAGCCGGGCCAGCCGTCACTGCACCGGCACATGTTGCGGGCCGGCTTGTGAGGCACATCCACTAGGACGCCTTGCTTGAACAGCCACTGCATGGCCTCGTTCTCCTGTCCTCTGATGGCAAACTGTAATGCCGTACCCTTCACGATGAGGCGAGCACCGTGAGGCCTGTGGCGCGCGGCAAGATCAGCCCGGGTGTCGAGATCTGCGCCCCATCCGCTGGCGGTTTTCATGACAGGAATAGAACCGTTTCTCGCTCCCCACATCAGAGCCTTTACGGTGTTGGTGCTGTTCTTTCCTTTGTAAAGTTGCTGCTCGTAGAAGGAGCAGAGACGGCGCGATGTTATGGCTAACCTGGCCAGCGCACCAAGTTGCTTCTCTTCCTTCAACATGTCACCGATGCGCATGTGAATTTCGAGAGGGAGGTTCGTGAAGGGGGAACGCATCTCTTTGGTCTGCTTCTTCTCCCCTTGCGCCTTTTTGGTTCGCATCTTGTTTGCTGGCATCTTGGCTTTCTCATCACGTTAGCTAACGAAGCTTTATTGGATAGTCGAAGAACAGCTACCTTGAAAGGCACAGAGTAGCGCCGTGCAATATGATCAGATTGCGTGAGTGTATTGGTGTCGGCTTGCGAAAGTCGTGCTTGCAAAGCTAACTGGTGGTTGTGAGGGAAAGGATGAGTTGGGAAAAAAGGTTAGGTCGAGGTGTACGTTTTTATAGGTCCAAGGAGTGAATGGATGAACGAAAAACTCAGACCCAACTATGCCTGGAGAAGGATATTGTGGGCGCATTAGTTGTTGTGAATGAAAGATGGTAATGACCGCGTCAGGGCAAGACCTTCAACCGTTCACCTCGCCCGCCGCTCTTGCATCCGCCCCACCTTCTGAGTTCAACCTGAGCAGTCACTTCAAGCCGGGGTGCTATTGGTTGAGAAATTCTCCGCCACAGTAGCTACATCTTTTCATCTCATGTTTCCCTTCGTGATGTGGCTTGCACGCCTCTTATCAGGCCTTTGCCCTCTACTCCACCGGGAAGTGAGGCCTGAAAGTAAGCCGACGTTGTCGACCGAAAGGTGAAGAGAGCATGCGGGCGGTGTACCCCACTGGGAACCCTCATCAGGGCAGATCCGAACAACTTGAACAGCCATACCGACCGTTACGTGCTTCCTATCATCGAAGGTCTCGGTGTCTGGCTGGATTCGCTCTTCGTCGTTCCCTTCGTTCGTTGTTGAAGTACCTATCACGTTTGGCCACGCCCGGGTTGATGGAATGGAGGCATCGAAGACCGTTGAGTTGCTTATAATAGAGAGCACCAAGATGGATACGTTGAAGGTGATGTTGGTGGGCAGCGAGGGAGGCGGATGGCCCTTTTCGATAGGGAGGATGGTGGTCACACTAATATGAACCCGGCTGAAGTCCTGACGGATAGGATTTGCAAGGGCCGGCCAACGCCGCAAGCCGTTCAATTCAAACACCCAGCCAAAAGATTTTCGCAGTGCCTTGCTGCTTGCTATAGTTTCTGCTGGTGATTGTCGGCTTTGCCAGCGGACGAGTTGCTCTTTGCGCAAGGGACTGACTATGGCGTATGGGCGAAGAGTGCGCGAAGTAGTGGAGGCTGGACCCAATGTTTCGGTCGAACTGACTTGTAGCTACAACTGCTTGTCTGTTAAATGGAGTGAGCCAACAACCCCTTGATCACTTGTTGTCCTCCGATGTAGATCCTTACCAGAACTCTACAGCCCCCGTTAAAATGGAATGATCGTACGGCGTACAAAATGATGTACCGAATAGGAAAGAAAGATGCCGATGTGCGAGCAAGAATATGCCAACAACAAGCGAACATTGTTCTGATTGCACGTCAAACAACGAGTCGATCCAGAAAAGCTTTGGCATCAAATTGGGTAAACGATATATGCCCCCATGATCCATCTAAACAAAGAAAAATTATAGAGTGGGTAGCACAGGACATTGTGGCGTTTGAACGCTCCCAATGCACGCCCCCAACGACCGACAACACAAGGAAAAAGGAAGAATCAAACTCTGAAGCAAAGACTTTTAGCAAAAGCATCCCCATCAATGCTCACGGATTAAACACGACCGACAACAGGAAAGAAAAAGAGTCAAAGAATATAGAACCAGCCAAACGCCAAAACAAAAAACTTTTAACCAAACCATCCACTTCAATACCCAGCCGTGAAACTAGGAATATGCCCAGGCCCGCCGATCCCCCTTGCTCTAGGATTGAAACACCACCATCCCTCCAGTTCCAGCTCCATCCTCTTCACAGTCTTCTTGGCCCTGCGCCGCTGCTCATCCTGTAAGCACCCTGGCTTCGCATGCTTCATCAGGACTCTCAACAACTTGACTGCCTCAAAGAGGACGATATACTTCTTGGCCGTATCCGCCCTCTCAGCCACCTGGTACCGAATCACCAAATCCAACGGAGTCTTGCCGTCCCTGTCTTTGACTCCATCGACCGAGGCACCATGTTCCAGCAGGGCAATGATGATGGGGGTGCTGGCGGCCAAGCGCTTCTCAATTGGGGAAGCGATGTTCTCGATTTGACAAGTGTAGAAGTCGAAGTTGGGGTGACTGACACGAGACGCGTTATCGTCGGGATAGACAGGGAGGTTGCACCGGGTAAGAGCATGGAGGACGGTTTCGGAGCACGCGCCGGCTGTAACGTTTGGATCGGCACCCAAGTCCAGGAGAATGCGGACGAGGTCGACGCGGCCCTTGGCTGCGGCCCGCTTGAGCGGGGTATCGTTGGTGTACCAATGCGGGTTCCTGTAGATGGAGTTGACGCAGTCGGGATCCTGGCGCGCTAGTTGTTCAAGGAAACGCTTCCGGCCGTCAAACCATTCGCTGCTGGTCGGCCCGTCGTTTTGCGGTTCCGGTGCAAAAACAGCGGCATGGACGAGGGCCCCTTCAAGACTGATACCTGCTGTGCGGTAGACCTGTGCTTGCGACTCGGTCATCTCAAGGCCCAAGTCGAGGAACATGGTGGCAACCGCCCATGAGCCGTTGAGTGCGGCGTAGAAGACGGGCAAATCAGTGCGAGGAGCAGACTCGATGACGTGGGCTCCAGCCTTGAGCATCTGTTGTATGAACACGGGAGAGGCGACGGGAGAGCAAGCGGCGTAGTGAAGAGACGTAAACCGGGACTGGATGGGAGCATCCAATGAAGCATGACGTCGAACATGCCGCAGAATCTCGAAAAAGATATCATGTTGACCCGTGGCCGCTGCGGTATGGAGGGCGACAGGCTCGGCGTTTCCTTCCAATGCCCCACGGTCAATAAGCAGTTGAGCCGTGGAGGAGTGGTGATGGCACAGCGCCAAGCTAAGCGCATCATGGTTGAGGCTGCCGTGATTTTGGGAAATGCGTCCAAGATCTGTCAAGAAGCCTTGTGGAATCCGTGGGTCCACGCACTTGCACAGGTTCTTGGATGGTTCGTGTAATGAAGCTCCGTGGTCAAGAAGCCAGTTGACAGCAGCATTCTGTCCATTCATGGCGGCGAAGTGAAGAGGGCTGCCCTTGCCCGGTCCCGTGAAGACTCCGGTTTTTGTTGGAAATGTGTGTTCCGGTCCTAATGGGTGAGGACCCTCAGCCTTGACGAATGCACCGTGAAATAGAGCCTTTTCCATCAAGGGGATCAAGCCGTGGTAGGCACCCCATCGCATGGCCCTATCCGGAGCGCCATCTTGTCGAAAGAGGATGGGCTCGTACGTGGCGCGGATATGACGGGAGGTTTGTGCCAGGGATACGAGTGCTAATGTGAGGTCTTCACGGTCGGCTCTGGTGATGTCCTGGAGATGCTGAAAGATGGCCAGGTGAAGCTCGTGGGGGAGGTACGAAAAACAATCTTGATCCATTGTGAAGTGTGTTGTTGGAGTCAAATTGATGGATGTGCTGATAGAAGATGGTTAGTTTCCCCTCGGAGGACATCGAAGGCGAGCTATGTATGTATACTCCAGGGACATAGCTATGCCCTTGCCGTTGCCGAGGGAGGTTGACCATCTGGCGTGTCACCTGATGGACCCTAGAACATGTCATCGACCTCGTGGACGATCGTGGGGTACCTGCCGAGGCCTGAATTAGGTACTGATGTAACCCTGCTCAGCCCCCGCCGCTGTCAGAGCCCCGCTCGCGGCCCCGGATTTTAGCGTCCGATTCGACCTCGAAATAGCGCCCTAGCACCTTGAAGATGCTATATCCAACCACAGAGCCATGAGCACCCAATTTCGTGTCATTTTGCATCTTCCATGGCATTTTCTGGGCAATTTGACAGGCAGAGCTTTTCCCCTAGACACCTGTCATACGAGGTTTTGCCGATCATCGAACAAATGAGAACCGTCCATGTTGTACCCGTGATCAGCTCCACGTGTAAGACAGACAAAATTTGATCGGTGCTTGGAAGTTTCGTCTTTTGGAGGTCTAGCGTCTGGTACCCTTGCTTCTTTTGACACTTGCCGCCTACCGCTACTTCTCCTGAACTAGGACGTCCATGCTCTGAGCCGCTACTGGCCGACCTTGTTCCTCACGGATGCGGGCATCGCAGACACCAGGGAACATGCAGTCGCATCCAATCTCATCGCCGCGCCTGATGCTTCTCATGGTTATGGAGTACCTCCCCTGTCTGTGTACCATTTCGCCATTGATGATGTCAGTCTTGCGAGACTTGATGCCATGCGTATAGCCATAGCGCGAGGGACCAGTCATGAGCAGCAGCGAACGAGGAGGAAGCACAAGCTCCCACGACGGGTGTTCTGGAGACGGCTCTTCCAGTTTACTTTTCACCTTCATCGTCGTCTGGCTGTCGGGAGCAGTCGTGGCGGACCTTGCATCGGTACCAGATACACCCTCCAATTTGCTTTCCGATGCTGACGACTGGAGCGACCTTCTAGGCAATCTCATCTTGCGGGCGTCGTTTGCATCCGACATTCTAAACACCATGGGAACAGCGCTGCCATACGACAAGCTATACAGGGCTTCGCCAAACATGGAGTGCGTGTCCACGTGCGGAGGGATGCCGGCGCCAGGAGGGTAGTACTGTGCGGTGAACTGGTCGGGGAGGTAGTCCTGGACAGGCAGACGAGGGAGAAAGTCGGTGATGTACGAAGGCACAGGCGTGAATCTTGTGTCCGAGGCGCCAAAGGTGGTGTAGTCGAAGTGGTAGCCAAAATGCTGGCTGATGCGTCTTTTGCCGTCCAGGCGAGGGTCGACGGCGTGGAAGGCGGCAATCATGGCGGCCTCCTCCTCTTCCGTGATGAAGTCGTGGATGAGCACCAGCCCGATGTCGTCCCATCTTTGGATCTTGGGATTCTCGGGATCCGTGACAGGAACGGGTGCCGAGGGCATGTTGCGTGGTGTCGTATAATGAGGCACGTATTCCCGCCGAGGTCTGATGAAGCGTCGTCGTGATGGAACAAATCAATTTTTGGCGGGTCTCCAAGCCCAACGCCCACCTAACAAAATCGGCGCAATCGTTTAGCGAGTGTTGGTACCTAAACGCTTAGGACGGAAGGCGGATGGCCCGTGCAGTTGCGTCAGTCGCCAGCAGGGTCAGGGCCATCTTCGGAGTTGTCGGTCAGGGTCGCTTGGAAGAGTGGTCGTTTGGACGGCAAACAGAGTGGAACTGATGGATGGTGCAATCGAGTCGGTGACACACAGGCGCCACCAACCCGACACGTCCAGCAACATCATTGTTGCATCGCGACCATCACGGCTGCAGATTGGCAGGAAAATGCATAAAGTGGAAGGATGATCATTGGGGCTCAATACAGAGCAACATTGAGAAAGAAGGAGATTGACAAAGACAACGATGAAATACGGTATTTGGTTGTAGAGGGAAGTCAACCAAATCCACAGGGCACATCCACGACATGATCAAATGGAGTCCGACGGAAGTTCCTGTTCTGGGGAAGAATCAAATGCGCACTTGAACCAAAGTCCCGCCCGACAAGTTATTTCCCAACGTTAAGGTATGTTCCTTCCACATTGAAGAAAGTGGACAGCAGGGTACTCACGCCTTGGAAACATCGCAACTTCCGAAAATGGAAATCTTCAATTTCTCGAGCAATCTGGCCCAAGCACCTGTCGAAGGGGTCTCGCAAAAATAACCCAACATCCTACCGTCAATACAGATTCAAGCGTCTCTTTTATTTATTTAAATGCGTGTTTCCGGTGGACTTGGTCAAATGCATTTCCAGTTCCGTGTGACCCCTACAACTGTTTTGCGACGGGCTTTTATAGCCAGAGCGAGGCGTATTGGACTGTCCATGTTCGGTTTATTTCCACGACCCCTTCGCCTGTCAATCCATCTGCGAGGGGCTGAGGGCATCTCAGTCATTGAGACAAGCAACCTGGAAGCGACGGAGGACTTGGTCGACCTGTTTCGCACAAGTTCAATAACGCTGCAATGACAGACAAAGTGACGAAGACCTGGTTACTGACTGCAAGACAGATGGGACGAAACTGTAATGGAAGCACGGAGAATAACACTAGGTCCCAATTCACAATAGCAAAGAAGGCATCCAGAATAGCAAGAGGGAAACTGGAAACCACAAAGTCGACTCAGGTCCTTGTCCGAGTCACTCCTTCGGTCCTTGACCTTCCATGAGGTGGTGAAGAGCTCGCACCTTCCTCCAAAATGCCAGTATAAAATTACCAGTCCGGTCATCGGTCTCCGGATTGTCAACTTGACAAGGCAAGAAGTCAAGAACCCACATCCGTCAAAGTCCCCCGCCATCTGCCAATATCCCAATCGACCGATACGCGCCTTCCAAAGACTACAACCCACAGAGATTATCAAGGCAAGAACTTTCCTCTCAGAACCCACAACCATCACCCCGCGTCATCTCGCGATAAGTCAAGCAACCAACCCGCGCCTTCCAACGCAAGTCACAAGCAAGAACCAAACAGTCAAGAACGTTGTGCCCACTGCACCCCCACAATGCCGCCATTCAACGTGTACCTCAACGCTTTAACCCAGCATGACGCTGTCTATCTGTATGTTGTTACTGGGTCTTTTTTCACTCCTTCCTCACGCTTTCAAACACTAACCTTGTCACGCGTCATCTAGGTCCTTCAAGCGCAGACGCGAGGCCGAGGAAGCGGAGAGAGAGAAGGAGAAGAGAAGGCAGGAGCGGGAGATGAAGAAGAAGGCCAAGGAGCTGGCGAAGAAGGAGGAGCACGAGACTGAGGAAGCTGCCAAGATGAGCAAGTAATCTCGTCTTCCCCGCCTGGTGCCTGGTCTCAGTCTGTTCAGGATGCGCCTTCCTTGACTTCTTCTGTTACGTGATGGGGAGAAGGTGAGGGGAGCCTGAGATCGAGCAAACTTCAGGTTATTGCGATGGCATCATCATGGTGGAATCAATACCTTGGCAAGAAGGAAGAACTGAGGGATGGCAGCAGGAACGTGGGACTTTTGGAGCGGAGCGACGGGAGTAGGTGCTTTCGAGTCCAGACTTGGCCAACTGAAACTCAACGAGGCAAGATGAAGTCCATCGCCACAGTTTGCGCGTCTCTGGAACCAGTTCTAGATGCCAATCGTACAAGGAATGATGGTAGACAAACACACACATCTCAAGGGTCAAGCGTTCAAGATGGCCAACCTCTGAACAGATTGCCTCAAGCTCGATAACCAAATCACTACAAGACTTCCCTTACTCTCCTCCTGTGATCAGTCTCAAAACTCTCATTGTCTACCATTACCAAAGCAACCGTGTCATCGTGATAACTTGCCACCCACACCGCACTTACCACAACCAACCACATATACTCCAAGTCCAACATGAACATGTCTGACAGGAAGTACCCCGGGTACGTGCCCTGATCATACACCCAGCTAACCACGGCAGCTCCTGCATGGCTCTCTTCTCCCCTTGTCCCAACTACCGTGACCCGTTGTCAAATACCCCAAGTCTAACACTCTTTTTTTGTTTCACATTGTTAAGTAGACCAGGCTCCCCCACAGCCACGGGCGGCCGCTCAGACGGAAGGAACGAAAAGACAACGAAACAAGAGGCAAAGAGAATGAAGGAGGAGAAGCATCCTGAGAAGAAGGATGCTTACAAGCTGGAGTCCACGGGGTCGGAGGAGAAGGATAAGAAGAAGGAGGCCGGGGGAAGTAAGAACTGAGGATTCAAGTGGTAATTGCTTGTGCCTACTTAGAGGGCAAGATGGGCAAGTCAGTACAGGTGGAAGCAAGGTGTGTTATTTGCCTTGCCTTTTATAATGAGAAGTTAGTCGTCTTGTTTTATTTTGCTTAAGTTGCCTTGCCTTTTTGACATCCATTGCTTATGAACGGGTGCGCTTGAATGTGAGGTACTCTCAACCTTCAAGTTACGACTTGTCAAAATATACAGCCCAATACTGGTTTATTTGTTAACTCGTAACCTCGGGCCACATGCAACCGCCTTGGACGTTTTCATATCTCACTGATTCGTTTTGTTCCCCAGCCAAGGCGTAATCCTACCCCGAATATGCCATTTGGGAGTTTCAATACCCACCTACCTTAAGCCATAATATCATCGTCAGGACTGGGAAAAACTAAGGTAGAGACGTGATTCAAGTCCTAACGAGTACCTATGTACTCTCGACGCCACAAGTGGCCACGGAAAAACATCCAGACAGTTGAGTTCCTGAGATTGATATGAAACCGGAAGGTCAGTACCTAGCCTGAGGCAACTGAAATCGTCTTGCTTTTCTCCGCTTGCTTTCGGTTGCGATGACCTTTGTCTCGCTTGCCTCGGTGTTACTTGCCCTATGTGCTACGCTGGCTGGATTTGGCAGCAGACTGTTTTGTTTGTAAGTTGGAAAGCCGAAGGCGAGTTGGAGGTAGCCCGCTATTGGAAAAATTTGCAATTGAAGCTCTAGAAGGGTAGGTAGATAGAGTATTTGCTAATTCACAACACGTCCGAGTGTAACTTGCAATGGAAGGCATGGAAGCAACTTTCTTTGCTTGCGTGTTTTTTGCTTGCGTCGAGAATACATTTGTGAGGATGATGCACGAGCTTCTAAAATCTTGAAAGTCTCGCCCCATGAAGCATAGCAAATAGGTTAGTAGGTACCCTCACAAGTAAGATGAAATGCCCGCTCATGTGCAATCTTCCTGGGAAGGTCAGCAGTTTGTCCCCGAGGCAAAGGTATAAAGGCCGTGCCCATCTGCCCGTTTGTTTCCCGGATTCTCTTTTTCCAGTATCCAGAACACCACTACCCTACCAGAAGCACTATCCATTGTTCAACGTATTCACCTGGTACCCAAAGTCGAACTGAATCAAACAACAAAATGTCCGACAACCGGTATGTCCTCGATTGCCTCCCTGCCTCGGGCCTCCTTCATCCTCGCCTGCTTTCTCTTTGCGCTACTCGCTCTGTACGTGGACCATATGCTGACCTCCTGGTTCCTCAGCGACGCTGCTAAGGAAGCTGAGAAGAAGAGGAAGGAGGAGGACAAGAAGAAGAGAAAGGAATTAGCGGACAAGTTGAGACAGGAGGAGATCAAGAGGAGGAGGGAGGCGAAGGAGAAGGAGAGAAAAGAGCAGAAGAAGAGGGAGGAGGAGGCTGCTAAGAGCAAGTAGACTTGATGTACTGCTTGGATCAGGTGGTGAACCTTGGGTGTTCAACATCAGGTTGGCCGTGCGAACTCTAGTGATGATGTCGTAAGCATCGGTGGATTTGACGAGTGGAATGGAATAAAAGGGGCTAGTGCAAGTAGCTCGTGGGAATAATGGAAGATTGCCATGGTTAATAAATGATTGACTTAGCTGAAAGCGTGAGGCAAGGCCAAGGTGATCCGGTAGACTCATAATCTTGCCATGCAATTCTATTTACAACTTGTAAAGCCTCCCTCAATAAGCCCCTAGCTACCGTAGTGGGAAAATCTGTTTCCAGACATTGATTGTGGTTGTTGGACAATAAGCACAATCAATGTCTGGAAACCAACGCATCTTTTTTATAGGGGGTAAGCGCTATACTATAGTAGCCTTACATTTGGAGCTGGGTTACAGGTGGGTCCAAAATCCGAAATTTCTCAGTCTCAAAAGTCCAACTCCTAGGGTACCTTCCTCCCCAAACATCGTTCTTCCCATTTATTAACAGAAATAATTAACCTTCCTTCTAGAAATAACCAAATGGCTTAGTAGCCAAATAGTTATTAAAGCAGTGCTTCATCGTAACATGCTCTGTTCGATTCCTGTTCGTAACCAATTTTTTGAAGCCATTCCGACTATCGCCTACCTTAGAAATTCCGACTTTCAAGCACACCGGCCGGCTTTAACCTTAGTAATCCTAACGAAGCCTTGAAGGACCACTAAAGTATAGGAAGTAATACCCTATACTTTTGCCTTTTAGGGGCCTGGGAGACAATTAATGTCTGGGAAGCAATTACTGTTTTCTAGACATTAGTTGTCTGTCAGACAACTAATGTTTGGACTCAAGGTTTCCCGCTTCGGTATTCTTCCGTACCATAACGCGCCACCCGACCTATAGGAAATAATCTTAGGTATGATTTTACAATTGCAAAATATTTTAGCGTGAAATTTATCCATAGATCAATTTCAATACAAATTCACAAACTATAAAAATATCACGGTACAAAGGCACAAGGTAGGTAAGAATATACGTAATTACACGAAGGAGTAAGAGGAAAGGTTCAAGGGTACGATCCCAGACTAGTCTTTATAGAGGCTAATCTAGGAGATCAACTCTACAATAATCTCATAAGTACTACAGAACTAGCACAACCTATATAATAATAGCGATAATAAAGCTATCGTAGCCTTCTATAAAGGCCGTAATACCCTTATACTATATTCGGAGCTATAGCCTAATCCCTAACTCCGATAACTACCAACCGCATATTAAACTATTATAAGACTAACCCTATAGTACTACCCCGGGCTAAAAGAAGTTATATAATTAATTAATAATATATAAAACGATCGAAATACCTATTAATCGTTTAATCTACTTTATAAAAGCCTCTATAGCCGCTATTACTTTACGTGGCGACTTCTTTAATCCTCTATACCCTATATTTCCCGCTAATACCGGCTAATCCGCTCCTACCTCTATTAATAGCGGCTAATCCGCTTCCGACTACCGGTCTGTTATTACTTTACACCGCTTTTCTATAATAATTTAATCTAGCGGCGCCAATTCTTTTAAATAATTTTCGTAAAATTTCCGTATTACTTCTAAATATATCGTAACATTAGCCCGTTTTTATTAGTTTAATATATATAGCGGTACTTATAGGACGTAGTATTTTTATTATCTATTTTTTAAATTCTATTTATAACCGCCTATATTATTAAAATCCTATTCGATAGAATTTTTCCTATTATCCGTCCGCTTTATAATCTTCCTTTAATTCGCCTTTATATTCCCTTCGGTATATCCTTCCTAAAATTTTATTTTATTAATATAAAATATAAGATTATATTTTATATTAATTGGGAATTAAAGAGTAATTATATAGTTACTAACTTTTAGGACTTTGAATAGCCTTTCCCGGAATAAAATTAATTTAATATACAGTTTTCTAATTTTAAGGATTTTTATATTTAGTAAGACCTTATCCCCGATTTTATATTGTGGGGCATCCGATCTCTTTTTATTAGTATTATTTTCGTATTACCTTTATACCTCCTTTACCTTAATTATTATATAGTTTAAAATTATTTTAAACCGGTTAACAATTTTAATAACTTTAAAATATTTATCTTATTAAATTTTTAATATTTTTAGGGGGTATAGTATAGTAGGCTCGACCTTTATTCGGGAATAGAATTTATAATTAGTAAAAAACAACAAAATTCCCGTTATTTTTAAGATTAAATTATTAATAGTAAATTCTACTATTAGTAATTAATTAATTTAATCGTCTTATACTTAATTAATAAAGGTTCGTAAATATTTTGTTATTTTTACGTTAATACATTCCGTTTACCCGTTCGTAATTAGGTAAAAAGTGGAGGAGGGCGTAAAATTAATTTCTAATTTCGTTAATAACGCTTTTTAAAATTGCAAAATGAATTAGGAACCCCGATTAAATATAATAGTATTAAGTAAGCTATAAATACTATAGACCTATTCTATAAAGTAGTCCGCTAATTCTTCTACAGTTAGCCTTACTATAGGGATAAAATACCGTATCTTTATTAATTTATTAATAATTACCGTAATATATTAAAATACTTATTTACAACGTTCGTAAGACGTTAATAATATAATATAATTAATAGAAATATTTTTTTATAAAGCGAAAGGTATTAGTAATAATTTTAGAAACCCATATAGTACGTATTATAACGGCTTCGTTTTTATATACGTTAGGCAGGTTTTGTAACAGGTTTTTACCACGTTATATATTTCCGGCTAAAAGAAAGATTAGAGGAGAAAGCTATAAGTTTTTTCCTTCCCTAAGTACTTTATTCTTAGTATATTGTAGGTACGGCGGATTAGTTGGTAGTAGACTTTAATATTTCTAGGGTTAAGGAAAACCGAATTGCAATAATAGATCCGGTTTTATATAGCACAGTATTTTATAAACGAAAGTTTTTTAAAGCTCCCTTTAACCTCCCTTGATTATACCTTCCTTATTAGATCTATTAAATAGGCGAATACATTTTAAAAAAGGGTTAATTTCTTATAGGTTTCTATTATTAAATCGTTTACCGACGTTTCGTTTATAATTTTTAAATTATAAAGGTAAATTATCCCGACGAAAACTTCCGGATCCCTTTTATTTTTTAAAACGTAAAAATTATTAACGAAAATATCCTTCTCTAATAAAACTTTATTTTTTATTAAAAAGCATTTATTACCCTTATATTTTAGGATATTTTCCAATTTGCAATTCAATACATTAAGGCGGACTTATAGCGAATTCGGTCGGTATTAAATAGTGAAATTAAAGTGGGAGAAAAATTATAATTACTTTATATACTATAATATTAATTATTTACTAATTATAAACAACTTTAATCCTTTATAATTTATTAAAACTTCAAACGGTTATTATATTCCTTTTAATTTTAACTTCTACTCCTTTAACACTTTAATAATAATAAATAATTTTTTATTATAAATATCATAATTATACTCTATTAACGAATATTATTAATTAAAATAAATTATTAATTATAATACCCTATTTTCATTATATTGAAAGAGAATACTACCGTAAACTTAATTTAAAATATCCGTCTTTACGACCGTTTATTTAAACTAATTATAAATACGTAATATTAGTCCACTAGTAAAAATTCGTTTAAATATATTAAAAGAGCATTAGTATTAGTCTTCTTATTTTCAATCTTTAACGGTCTTCTTTATTAATTCGTATAATAAGCCTATTAAAATAGAGAAATATTTAATAAACTACCGATAGAAATTAGCGAATTTTAAGAAATATTATAGCGCCCTCTTAATATTTGGAACCTCCTACGAAATAATTGCTATTACTTTTTCTAAGTTTATTTCAATACTTTTAGGGGTAATAATAAACCCTAAATATTTAGTCCGTTTCGTATAGAAATTATATTTATTAATATCGATTTATAGGCCCGCGTTGATTATTCTCCGTAGGACTTCGTTAACGTACTCTATATAATTTTCTTTATTTTCCGAATAAATAAGGATATTATTAAAGTAAATAATAGCGTATATATCGAAGATATTATATAAAATATTATTAATATAATTTTAGAACGTCTTTAATACCTTTTATAAATTAAATAAGTATATTAAAAATTCGAAAAGCCCGAAGCGGGTAATAAATATAGTGAATTATTCGTGGCCCTCCTTTACCTATATCTTATTGAACGTATTAATAATATTGAATTTAGTAAAAATCTTCGCTTTATAAATAGTATTAAAGGTTTCCTTAATTAACAGAATCGGATATTATATTTTTAAAGTAACGTTATTAATACTATAATAATTAACGTAAATACGGACTCCCCCGCCCGGCTTTTATACTAATAAGATAAGCGAAGCGGTAGCGGATTAGGAGGGATAGATGAACTTCTTTTTAAAATTTTCATTAATTTACTTTTTAATAACGGTAGCTTCGATAAATAATATTAATCTAAACTTAACGTATAATAACTACTCTCTTAATTTAAATTCGATTTTATAGTCGTATAAATAGTATAAGGGTATTTTATCGGTTAACGAAAGAAGAAAAACGTTAATATATAATTAATAATAATTTATTAATATCCTTTTTATTTATTCCTTAGTCTTTTAAAACTTATTTATTTTATCGAAGAATTTTTAAACGTCTTCTTCTATTACTTTTACTAAATAAATACAACGGATAATCTCTTTATAGAGCGGTACATTTTTAACCAGATCCTTTATTAAGGTAATAAATTTAGCGATTATTATTACTTCCTTTTCTATTTTAAATCCGTATTTACCGGTTATATTATTAATAAAAGAGTAGAGGGAATATAGAAAATCGTCCTTATATTTTTCCCTTCGCCCTTCGATAATATTTTCTATAATTTCGTACGTAAGATTTATTTCCCGAAATTCTAAAACGGTAATTAGCCTTTTTAATTGAATATAATTAATAATATATAGTTAAAATCAGTCTTTTTTATAAATAAAGTTAAAAGTAGCGGCGTTAAATTCCTTAATATTAATAGGGTTTATAGTATTTTCAATATACTTGCCTATCCGAATATTAATACAATATATACCCATTAATATACGTCTTCTATTAAATTTAATATACAATTCGTATAGTATATCCCGCTTAATTAGTACGAAGACGGTAATAGTACTTATAATGCCCTATATTTTCGCGCTTACGCAATATGTAATAAGAACTTATAATAGAATTATTAACGGTACTTTAGCGGGAGAATCGGAGGTCCGCTCTTTAAATCCTTCGTTTTTAAATTAGGGAGCCCTAATAAATTAATTTTCGATTTCCTTATATTAAGCCGCTTCTTTATAGAAATAGCCCCTAAGAATATGAGGAGGAAAGGAAGGGAATTTAGAATTATTTTAGGGAAGAGCTTTTTTATAAACGTAAGCGGTTATAATAGAAATAAGGTTAAAGAAGGTTCGGGGTACTTCCGTTTAATTATTAGGGAACTCCATTAATAAATAGCGGTCTTTATAATCCGGGTAGTTAAAATATATACCGCTTTTTTTATAATCGATATATAGTTTGTAGAATTTTATTTAAGGGAATTTTAGAATAATTAAATATTTATTAGAGAAATTATAAATTAAAAAGGTAATAATTTCCTTATAATAATCTATCTATAGCCTTCCTATTATTCTTTCGCTAATTATACCCTTAACGTTTCTATTTACGAATACGAATTTTTTAGGACGAAGAAGGTAGAAACGGGGAAGATTATACTTTATAACGAAAGAACGGTCAATAATATAAACGTAGAATATTTACTATTAATAAAGGAAATATAATAGTTTTTATACGTGCCAATAATTATATACGTAAATAATAAAATTGAATTTAAAATAGTACTATTTAATACTTAGATTTATATTTCCTCTAAATCCGTTAAAAAATCCTATTATTTTTATAATATAATTACCCGGTTCGGCCTTTATACGCAATTAAATATAGAAGCTAAATATTTTCCAATTTATTATAATATTTACTACCTACGGCCGGTTTAATCGCAGGGGTTATAATTATATCGGCGGTTCTTATTAAACGGACTTCCGTAGGTTTTTACCCGGTATTATTATTATTGCGTCTACCCCTACCCTTTTTCTTTTTACTAATTAATTTATTATTAATACGAAATTTACCGCCTTAATTAATAGATCCAAAATAATTACGAGCGATATAATTTTATTAGCTATAATAGTAGTAGAAGCCCTTCTTCTTTCGTTCCTTAAAAACTTCGGGGTCGAATATAATAAAGAAATTTATAGAATTAAAATTTATTTAATTTCTTCTTTAATTTACGAATTTATTAATTATAGCGGGTGGAGCCGCTATAGCGTTTTTAGAGGAGGAATTTAAATTTTTAAAGGTACTTACAATTATTTTATTATAATAATCGGCGTTTTCTAATTTTTAATTAACTTTCCTTACGAACCTTAACTACGTAGTATAATTATCGTCTTCGGGAAAATTTTAAGAGATTAAAATATTTCAAAGCTATTTATTAAACTTATTACGAAAATAATAAACTTTTATTATATTATTAAATTTATATTTATTCATAAATTTGGTAAATTCGATTTCGAAATGTAAAAACAGAGTATTACCTTAGTAAAAATTAATAAAATATTTATTAGTATTTAATTTAACGTTAATATTATTATATTAATTTATAAAGTACGTAAAGAAAATTTCGTCAGTTATTTATAGCTACTTCTTAAATTCTCTAAGGAATTCTATAAATTTCTTTAGGCTATTATCTAATATTAAATATAAATTTAATCCTAGCCGGAATATTATATATACAATTTTAACCCGCTTTATAGGGAAATACAAGGCGTCGAACTCCTATATAGTCCTAATTTAGTTCTATTATAACCAGAAAATATTATAGTACTTAATATTATTTTTATTTTCCCCGGTAAAGATCGGAGGGTTTTCGATAATACATTTAAAAGGCCGGGAAATAGCTATTATAGTTTCTTCGGGGGCGTTAAAGGTTTTTAATATATTAAAAGGGATTATAACGGATATAATTATAATTTATTATTATAGAATTATAATTACACGTTATACTATATTCCGTTCTTCTATTATAATATTATAATTTATAATAACCATTATAAATACCCTTCCTAATAGTTCGATAATAAATTTGAAAATTGGTTATTGGACGACGGTTTTAACGAAAATTTCGTAGTTTCGAGAAATTAAATATAGCCGAATATCCTCCGTAAAGCCGTTTATAAAATTTTGGATATTACGAATAATATTAACGAATTAAAAAAAGGTTATTTAATAAATTTTAATATTAAAAATTAAATCTTTAATAAAAATATTGAAAAATTCTTTAAAGTCGAATAAATTGGGGGAATTATTTAATAAGTTAACTCCTTATTTTATTTCTTAAAAGTTTAGAACGACGTAATCTAATAACGAAATATTATTACCGTTATTATTATTATCGCTAGAATAATAATCGTAATTATTATCGTTTTTTATAAAGAAAATAATTTATAATATAAAAGGGATTATCGCAATATAAAAGTGCAATTAAAGGGGATTACTACGATATAAAAATATAATTATAATAATTAAATTATTATTTTTACAGTCCGGTCTTAATAAATCCGCAGTTTAACGAAGCGATTTTATATATCGGGGTCCGCGATTCCTACGAAGCGATCCCGGTATAATTCTAGATTACGTAACTTTTCGTCGTACGATTCTAAGGATTGAAAAGAAATATATATATAAATATAATAGTTTAAAAGTATAATTAATTATTATAATATAAAGGTATAAGGTAAGTAAGAAGATATATAATTATATAAAGGAATAAAAAAAAAAGTTTAAGGGTACAATCCTAAATTAATCTTTATAAAAGCTAATTTAGGAGATTAATTCTATAGTAATTTTCTAAATATTATAGAATTGGTACGACCTATATAGCGATAGCGATAATAAAGTTATCGTAGCCTTTTATAAAGGCTATAATAGCTTTATACTATATTCGGAGCTATAATTTAATTTCTGGCTCCGATAGTTGCCAACCGTATATTGAACTATTATAAGGCTAACCCTGTAATAAAAAATTGGTTATTTATACAATAGAGAAATTTAGTATAAAAAATTAATTAAATACAAATATTTCAATATTAATATTATTCAATTTAAGAATAATTGTACTACTACCTTCTTCTTCTCGTTACTAAATTAGCTTACTTACTACATCTTCTCTATATATTAATCCATTTTCAATTATTAAACTATTTTCTATAAAAGAGCCTATATTATCTACTAGCCAATCTTCTTATATAATAATCTAGCGTTAAAGAATTTAATTTCGATAAAAATATAATTATAAAAAAAGATTTATTATATTCCAACCGATTTCCAAAACTATAATTATTATAAATCAAATACATCTAATATTTACTAAGAGGATTTCAATTGAGAAATCAACTATATATTTACCTTCCTCTCAAATATAAATTAATTTAGTATTTAAAGGGAAGATTTTATTATTCAAAGTATATTCCTTTAATAATTAATTCTATTTTAAAAATAGAACTCTTTGTACTAAAAGAGGTTTAATACTAAAATCCTATCGTATAGAAATTCAATTTTTTATAATAAATATATTCTAATCAAGAGAAATAAGTTAATTTAAAAAGGCGAAGTAAAAATAAATTTAATTATAACTATAAAATTTATTTAAATTACCAATTCCTGTAGCTAAGAATTCTAGGCTAGCGATCCTAATATCGCCCTACTCTAATAATTTAAATAAATCTATATTTAGGTAGGTCGGTACTAGGGCGGCGCTAATTTAAAAATTCCTCTTCTTCCCATCCTTCTACTTCTACTTCTACTAACCCCCTAACTAACCGCTTTATTAACTTTCTTAATTACTACTATTACTTATTTTCGTCGATAGTATATTATAGAATTTACAAACGATTTTATTAATATACTACGACGATTTGAAACTTGTAAAATAATCGGAATAAATAAAATTATTCTCACCTTAGTCTCAATTTAAATTATAGAACTTACGGAAAATTAAGCTTCAATACTTCGAAATACTAAATTAATTCGTTAATAATTATAAAATTTAAAGGGTAGTTATACTTATACAAAATATTAAAGCAATCGATATATATTCAATTATATAGCGTATTAACTTATTAATAATTATACAACTTAAGGGCGGTTATACTTATAAAAAAAGTTGAAGTAATTAATATATATTCAATTACGTAATATATTAATATTATAAAATAAGGTAGTGAAGAAGGAAGGGAGGAAAACGGAAGAGAATTAAAGATTTACTTTACTTCTAAATAATAATAATTAAGAATAAGAGCGCAAAGAAATACTAACGGTACTATAAATCCTAATAATTAGAAGGGTAATATTAATAGTATTATCCGAATATAATTATAAAATTTTAGTTAGCGGATAAAGATTAGGGAAATAAAAATTAAATATACTTTTTAATATAAAGGGGTATAATTATAAAATTAAAATAGCTTAAAATATTAACAATTAAAACCTATTTATATTAAATAATAAATTAATCTTATTTAATAGTAGGCAAAGGATAAGGAGCCGACAAACCTTAGTAATTAATTTAATACTTTTTTATAATTAAGATACCTATTACTAAATTAAGATTAAAGACCCTTAATAAACTTATAAAAGCTGTCGAACTAATATATTTACCGTAACGCTAATAACGGCGTAAATTCGGGAGCGGAAAATCGGGGGACAATGGATATAGGATTAACTACGAAGTTTAAAGTATTAGAATTTTATAATTAAATAAGAAAAAGGTAGGTAATATATATAGTCGTATATAAACTTATTTATAATTACGGTTTTAGTATTAGTAAATCTACTATCGACGCAAAGTATTTTAGGGGGTAGTTATTTAGTAGTAGTCGTATTAAACGAAACGAATATTAAAAATTTAAAAGAGTATTACAAAATACTAAGCTCGGCGAATAATTATAAATATTTCTATTAGATTATAATATTAAATAAAGGCTATTTAACTATCTAAAATATTATTATAGAGGCGCAAATATAATTATATTTAAGCAATTACTCTATTCCTTAATTTAATTAAACGGTTTAAATTCTAAATATATCGTTTACGCCTACGCGCCGTAGGTAATAGAAATAAACGGAAAGGAATAAAAAAAGTATTCTAAAATATTAAAAGACGATATTAACGTAAAATTTAAAAATTTAAATTTAAAACGAAAAAAAAAAGTACGGGATAGAATTTATATACTTCGAATTTTTAACTTTAGGAAGGTGCGCTAGGTTCCCTCTTACCTAACTTCAATTTATTTAATTAGAAGTAACCGTAGTAATATAAAAGTGGCTACTAAAATAAAATTAAACTTTAAACGATTTATTCTTCGAATTAAATATAAAAATAATTATATTGAATATTATTAATATATTAGAATAATTTAATACGAAGTACGCTATAATACTATAAAAATACTATATTTTATAATTATCGATATAGAAGCTATACTATAAATACTACCTAAATATAATAAATATCGTACTTAATATAAATAATACTTCCTTTAAAATAAGTAACTATCTAAATTTAATTTATAATTATATTTAGAAATTTAATAATCTTCTTCTTTATTATAATTTCGTAAAGTAGGTATTCTAGTAAAAATTTATAAATAAGGTATTATATCCGAAATTTTATAATTATTACTATAACTAATATATATATTTCGTAAATTTATTAATATATAAAAATACTGTTTAGTCGAATAATAGACGTATTTATATAATCGTCGTTAAAAATATTAATAAAATCGCCAACTAAAAAAGTCCTTTTCGTAAATCGTTTCCTATTAATTTATAAATTAATATTATAATACCCCCTTCTCTATAGTATTCTAGAGGTATAGAATACCTACCGATACGCAAAAAAAAACTTCTCCGCCTACTTAAATATTTTATTGCCCCAGAATATATATCCCCTATTATAATTATATTTAAAAGCGTAATAGAACCGTAATATAAAGTCCGAATTAGTAAATTTTTTTTATAGGTCTAATACCGACAATAGAAGATCCCGCCGATACGCAACCTAATTAAAATTTAATCTATAAAAGGCGAAAGGGCTAAAGTAATTCGTATTAAATTAAATTTTAAATAATAATATTTCCCCTAGAACGTCTTCCCTTATATAAAATCTATCGCCCCCAAAATATAAATTATAAGCGCTTACGAATCCGGGATAATATTTTTTAATCGCCTAAAATCCAATATATATATTAAAATATATATATTCGAAATAGTTAACGAATATAAATAAAATAGAATAATGTTCGTTTAATCGTTTAATTAATATTAAAATTATATTATAATAATTAGTAATAAAAATATTATAAATAAATTCTCTATTAAATAGACGTTAACTTTATATTATATAATTAGGGTAGAAATAGACTTATATTTATATTCGTCCTTTCTTTAGAATATAAGCGATAGCCGGTATAATTTATATTCGTTAACGATAATATTTAAATAAAGACCCGAATAGATATTAGGTAAGCCTTATTTCCCTTATATTTTATTTTTATTCTCTTCTAATATTAGAAGCGTTCGTTGTATTATTCTACTTCCGATAAATACGGCCGTACCGGGTACGGCTATATTAATTACAGTTAGGGTAATATTTTTTAATACTAGTTTTATCGGTATAAAATTTATAAATACCCTTACTTTAATTTCCCATTTAATACAAGTAATTTTGGATATTTATCGGCTTACCCTTATTAACGGAATTTTATTCTTTCCCTTATTCTTTTTATCTTTTCTTAAAACGTAGTATATATATTAAAAAGCCCGCCTCCTAATAAAAATTTTATATTTAAACTATTTTTAGGTTAGAATTATATTGTAAGTAAAAATTATTAGGATAAATTGTATAAATTTTTAATATACTAAAATAAGTTATTCTTTAGCGGTAAACGTACGCGGTATATATTTTTAAACTATTAGATCCGCTATATTAAAGAATTAGAGGCCGGAATTGACGAAAATAGTTTGAAGTTTATTTTTAATATATTCGATTTTTAGTTAGGATAATAATAAAAAGAGTAAGAGGATAGCTAAGCGAATATATTCCTTTATCCTAAACGATTTATTATACGTTTTTAAATTCTAGATTCTTTATTAGCCTAATAGAAATTATATTTCTTAAAATTTGAAAGATATTTTTATTCGAATTATATTAGTATAAAGGAAGCCGTTTACTTTATTATTAAATAAATATTTAATACTAATTCGAGTAAGGCCTACGGATTTAGAATATATTATGTTTCTAGGCCGGGTCTAAATATAGTCTAGGGTAAGGAAGATTTTTAATAAATTTTTAAAAAGTTATACTTCTTTATAAATACTAAATTTTCTTCTAATTTCATCCTTTTTATTCTTAGTTAGAAGTGATTATATATATTGAAAGGTATTAATATATTAATAATAGTATTTCTTATATTATATAATATCGTAGTAAAGGTCGAATTTATTATTATTAATAATAAAATAAATTCTATATAATTAATTAGCTTAATAGGATTTGTATTTTACTAATTTTTATTAGGATATTATATTTTTAACGAAATATACTACGAAACTATATACGAAATAGTGCTATTAATTAATAGTAATTTATATATTTTTATTGAATTTAGTAAAATAAATTAAATATTAAAATATATTGGCTAAATTTAAGCTAGTTAGATTAAGTATTATTAGGAATATTCCTTCCCGTTGTATTCGTAACTACTCTTCGAAGAATAGAGCTATAATATAAACGCTTATAATTAATATGTAATTATTACTATATAAGCCAAAACTATTAACGAATATATTCTATAGTAAGGATAATCGGTTTTTTAGTCCGATAAAATTATTTTCGAAATGTTAACGTCCTTACTACTTCAATTTAAATTCTATTTAGTATAGTAACAAAAGCCGAATTAGTCTATATCTTTATTTTTTATAATTAAAGAAATATTTAACGACGAACGAAATTAAAGCCTTTAGAATAGGAGGAATATAAGAAGCGAAAAAAGTAAGATTAAAAGTATAATTTATATAAATATCCGGGATTTTATATATAATATATATTAATATTATTGAAATATTGTACCCCTCGATTAAAATGAGTTTTAATATAGTAAAATTATCGACTACGTTAATTAGTATTATAAATATCGCCCTAATAGCTATTTATATATTATAATAATAGTCTTATTCCATATGTTACTTATTTATAGCGCCTTATTGGCATGGGGTACTTCTCCTAGTTCTCTAGAGGAAACTGTACGGCAATAAGCGCCGTTGCATAAAAACCGCTAGTTCCTTTTGGTTGCGAATGAATCGCGTTTACTCTATTTTAATTCTATTTATAGCGGTGCTTACTTACCGCTTTAGTAAATAAATTATTTCCTTTCTACTGCTTTTAATCTAATATTAGAATAATCGAGATACCGTTTTCGTACGCCGTTCCTTCCTCTTAAACCGCTTATAGTAATCGTCTCTTCCTTATTATTTGCCCTTTTTCCCGCTTCGTTATTATTCTTTAAATTCTTATAATTCTATTAAAATTTGTATAAGTGTAAGGGCCCTTTCTTTCTTTCTATATAAGAATTCTTCCCCGCCGCTATTTTTTGAATTTTCCTTTCTTCCTTATTTAATTAATTTTTAAAATAGCGTCTTCTTTAGTTAATTGTATTCCCAACTATTTTCTTAACCGTATATTTAATCCCCTAAGTTTTATAATTCGTATTAATTATAGTATTACTAAATATAATATTAATTTCGTCCGTATAATAGATTCCTTGTCCTTTGAATTTATTTGCTTTCTTATGCTCCCTTCTTCCCTAGCGCCCGAATTTTAAGCCTTTATCTAGGTATTAATTTTTAACTCCGCTTTTAATTTTCTTCCCGGCTAATAAATCCTTCTTATTTTTATATTTACTTCCCTTTTTTTTTATTAATTATATTAATTAGCATTGTTTATTATATTCCTTATTTCTATTATAATTTGAAGTTTATTAATTATATTTATAATATTCCGTCCTTTAATATAGTTATATTTTATATGCTCTTCGTAGAATATACTTATTACGTTAATGCTAAAAGTAAATTTCTTTCCGTAGTTTTCTTTTCGTTTTCTTTTTTAATATTTTTCGAAATATTAATAAATAAAGTACTATTTATCTTATTACTAATATAAAATATATATTAGATATTCCGTTAAGTTATTATAATAAGCGTAACGTTATTTAGGTTGCGGTTATTATTTTGTCCTACTCTTAGAATAATATTAGTCCCCTAATTCGTTATTTTTGTAACGCTTATATCGATTTCTTTAAGGATGTATATAAATATTTAATTGCGGACGGCCTTCTATACGATTTTAATATCCTTCTTTACTATTGGAATATTAAGGTCGAAGATTGTTAATATAAGGGATATTGCGAAATATTTTTAATTAATTATCTTATTATTCCTATTTTTAATTTTAGCGGAGGAAATATTAATATTAATTCCCTAATAATAATTAATAATTTTATTAGTCACCTTCCGGCTAATGAAAATTAGATTTAATAGTATTGCGAAATTATTAAAAATTAAGAATTAATATTTAATATGTTTTGCGAACTTTTCGTTTGCGAGGAATATTAGTTAATTACTTTGATATTATTTTTGTAGTTAAGTAATTATTATAATTAGTATAATTTAATTCTTCTTTTTCTTATTTCTTTCGTATTTTTTTATTCTAGTATTATAATTGAATATATTTATAAATATTATGCAAATTTATTGTATTATTCTCCCTTTAATTCGATTATTAAATAGTATTTATTTAATTTATTAAATTATAATATTTATAAAAGGATTTTTTTAATTTAGGTTCTATTATTTAAATAAATTTAAAGTTCTTTTTTTATTTATAATTAGTCGGTTATTATTATTTAATAATTAGTTATTTATAGATAATTTAAGATAATATATATAAAAATTTCTTTATTTGTATTATAAGAATAAATTAGTATTATAATATCCGGAACCTTCTTTTAGAAAAAGAAGGACCGGAAATTTATAATTTCCGTCTTTATTTAGGTAAGAAAGGAATTCTTCGTTTTAAATAATAAGTATTATTTGTTATTATCTTCTAGTTATTAGGTTTTCTTCTTTTTTTATTTTGTATTAATTATGTGCTATTTTATAGTATTATTGTTAAATTTCGGGTTAAAGTCAGCGATAGTAAATTTGTACCGTCGGCCTAATTTAATTGCCGCCGCTACTAATTAGTAGTTATAGTGTAATATTTATTTTCTTATTGTTATTTTTTCTAATTACCTTTTATAGTCTATAGTAATTAGTTTTAGTATTTATAATAGGGGTAGTGGCGCCCCCGTTGCCGGGGGCGGATTTATTGCGATTATTAGAAGTTTTTCCGTTAGTACTTATTCTTTAGCTTATTTAATTTTAGTAGTACTATTTTTTAATTTATTAGCGGGTAGCCGATTTCTTATTTTCCTTGCCTAAATATAATTAATTATTTAGGTTACTATCCTTCGGACGAATTTTATTTAATTCGTATAGGTAAGTTTTTTTTCGAAGGTCCTAACCCGTTTATTAAAATAGAGGTCGAATAGTAAATAAAAGGTTTTTATTTTTAAATTCTTTATTAGCGTAATTTTATACGCTCCGGTAATAATTTTTAAATATTTAGTTTAATATTTAGCTAACTTAATCGTTATCTTTTATAATTTACTATAAATTTTAGTTAGCTAGTAGAAAATTAATGTTCTATATATAATTATATTCCGAATATATTTAGTATAAATCTCCTTCGTTCGCGTAAAAAAATAATTTTAAATCTTCGCCGCTAATTATATTAGTATATTTATTTATATAATTATTTTCTTTTTTACTACTTTTACGTATATTCGGTAATTGAATTTTTAATTTAATTAAACTTTAAAGAATTTAATTAATTCTATTAATTTAAATATAATTCTTCCGATTTAGAGAATTTCTATTCTTAATTCCCTTATTTGTATAAAATATATAAATTTTATTTTATTTATTTCAAATTTTATCCTTCTTTTAATTATTTAATCCGAATAAATATTTTATACTGTTTAGAACGTTTAATAATTTTCTTTAGTAATTTTAATTATTATAATAATATTAGTATTATTAGCGAAGCCGACGGTAATTACGTTTTAGATAATAATTAATTTATAGTATAATAGGGTAATAAAGAGAATAAAAAGGATTAATAAGAGGGGGGAGCCTTATAGTATACTTATTATAATATTATAAAGTTAAGAGGTTTTATTGTCGAAGAAAAGAGAATTTTTTCTTTTAATAATAAAATTATTAATTTATTAAAAGATCTATTTCGGGAATTATATTTCCTATAGTGTATATAAGAGCTACTTATAATTAATTTTATTGAATACGCCCTTTAAATCGAGGACTATAAAAGATATTATAGGTTTAAATTTTTATATTATATAGATTACGTTAATAATTATTCGGACGGTAAATTCGGTTAAATAATTTACTTAATTACTTATTTAGCCTTCTAGGAAGAAATTATATTCTTCTACTATTTATATTAACCTTTTAATTATAAAAGCTTCGAAGATTTTTCCGACGTTATTTAAAAGCGATATAAACCGTTATATTCCGGCTAATTTTTATTATTCGGCGCTTTTTCTAAATTTTTTAAAAATAATTACTTTCGCGTTTTTAAACTATTAAGGGAAATATCCGAACCGGAGGTTTATTGTGGCGAAGATTATTATTACCTACTTAAATAGTTCCTTATATATTTTTAGAAATTTATTTAAAAATTAATCGATACTTAATACTTTATTAAACGCTATTTTTAAAAGGACTTCCTAAATATCTTCCTCGGTAATTAGGTTATTAATAAGTATTAGAATATTATTATTTAATAATTTAATTTAATTTAGTAAATAGCCTATTAGAACCTTTACTTTCGGGAAGAAATAGTCGGTAAAGATATTTATTTTACTATTATAGTTTTCAATTTTATTCGTCCGCTTATTTTATTTAAAGGGTAATAATTTTAGCGGATTTATTAAATAATAATTTTATATTTTAATTTACTTTTCTAATAATTAAAGTTTATTCGGGTTTTTTAACGCGTTTATAATATAATCGTACTATTTTACTTTCTAAATCTTTATAATAAATTTCTTCTTTTTTATTACCGCCTCTACAAATTCTTTCTAATTTAAAAGTATTTAGTTTTTAAATTAAATTTATTATTTCTATTATACCTCCTTTAATATTATTTTATATTTTAAATTCTATTAATCTATTTATTTTCCCCGACCTTTCTTTTAATATAGGACGAATTCCTTTATAATATTAACGAATTCGCCGTCGAATTTATTAAATTTTAATTTAAATTCCTTTATTATTTCGATCCCCTTTAGGATTAATATTCTTTTTTCTGCCGTTTCCCGTACTTTTTCCGCATTTATTAAATTTTAATTAAATTTTTCCTCTATTTCTACTTTCCTATTTCTTTTTCCTATTTAGATTTAAACTTTTTAAAGGTAGTAGTCTAAATTTATTTGCCCGTACCGTTATATTCCCTAATATTCGGCTTTAATATTTTATAAAATTTATATATAATTAATTATTTTATTTTTCTCTCTTTTAATTATATTTTTAAATTTTATTAATTCCCTATAGGGGGTAATAAAATTAAACTTCTATTACTATACTTACGTAAATGATTTTATAGTATTTAAATTAATCTTATTCTTTAAGTTTTAATTGGGGTAATAGTAATTATAATTCCCTATAATTATATATTAGCCGGCCGGAGGTTTCTCTTCGAAGAATTCGAAGAGGGGAAACCCTTATTAATATTCTGGCGTACTTTAGAAGAAAATAAAGGAGTAAATAAAGTAAATAATTATCGGTTTTCGTAAATTCTTTAATATTATTATAATTTAATCCTTTTTAACCCGGAAATTTAAATTTTTTAAATTCTATTTCTTATTTATATAAATTATTATTTTACCCTTTTTTAAATAATTGATATTATAATATTTATTATTTTTCGGCTAGTAAATATTCCTATTTAAATTCTTACCCGGCTTTTAAATTTTTATAATATTATAAGTCTCTTCCTATTCGAATAGCGTTTTCCCTCTCTCGTATAATTTCCCTATATTTTAATAGAATATTGTTAATTAAATTATTAATTACCTTATAAAAGGCTTCCTTCTAATTTAATAGCGGGCTAAAGGAATATTATTTCTTTAAAAGTAATAGTAGTAATTAAAGGCGTAATAGTAATAGAATTAGTACGGGTATAATTATTTACGTTTTAAAAGCGGGTATAAATGTTTATTAAATTTATATTTATAGGTTTTAGCCAAAAGCCGCCTTTAATTTTTTTAGGGCGGCCTTTTTTTCCTCTTCCTATAAATAATCTCTTTAAAATTATAATTAAATAGGAGTTAGAAGGGGCGTTAAGGATTATAACGTCTTCTTCTAATTTTATTATTAATTTTAATACCGGTTTAATTAATCTTTTATAAATAGTAAAATTGTAAGGCCTTTTAATATAATTAATAAATATTTTCATATAAATTATTTTTACGAACGGGCATTTCTTTTTATTAAAGGCGAAATACCCCAACTTCCTATATAATTTATAAAAAATTAGAGAATTATCCTTATTTGAAGGGTAATTCTCTTTTCTTATACGTAGCCCTTTATATTTAATTTTACTATAATAGTTATAAACGTCTTTTTAGCGATAGAATTTCGCTATATATTTAAAATACTAATATTTAAAGTATTATTAAATAGAGGCTATAATTTAGAATAGTTTATATACGAATACGCCGCCGTCCTAAAGGAAAAAGTTCTTTTAGAAAAAAATTATAGTTTTTGTAATTATAATTTCTATTAAGAATATTCTTCTCTCCTCCCCTTTACGTCTTTTTTAAAATTTAGCCCGAATAATCTTTATTTTTTTATTCTTCTCCTTTATTTTTTATATAACTAATTTAGATTATTTTATATCGATACTAACTTATAGGATTCTTTTAATTAAAATAGTTATAATATTTAAGGATATAATGGCTTTTTTTCTAAAGACCTTTTTAGCTTAAGCTTAATATTTTTAATATTAATCTTTAATTAATTTATTAAAAATAATTACGTAGTTTCTATTTATTACTATCTTAGTAATTACGTAGATTATTTTATGCGGGCTCTTTTTTAGGGCGCTTTCGACGGTTTATTTTATATTATTATTTAAGTACGTAGTAAATTCAGCGGTAATTTAAACTCCTTTAATAGTAAATTAGCGTTTATAATTAGAGGGGATAAACTTTTTAATAATAATAGTAAATAAGTAATAAAGGGTAGTGCTAACTTTATCTGGCGATTTTTAAATAATATTAACTTATTTCTTTAGCGCCTTTTAAGCGTTTTTCTTTATTTCCTTCGAAATAAATTTTTTTAAATCGTTAATATTTTTTTTAGTAATAAATTAGGCTTCGGCAGCCTTATTTACTTTAAGTATTTTAGACTTATTTTTCTTTATAAGAATTTTTGCGAATTTAAAAAAGAATTTTCGAATTTAGTAATAGTCGTCGGTTATTATAGCGGTATAGTCTATAGTTTTATTTATTATAGTAATAAATTTCTTTATAGTTTTATTATCTTCTTCTATCTTTTCCGAAGTTTTTATAATAAATGCGGCGTCGGGGTCGTTATATCTTAAAATGCCTCCGAAGGGGTTGTAAACGCTATTTTCGAACTTACTCGCACTTTTATTAATCGTTATCGGCAGCGACGGCTTAATGTTATCGCTACGGTCGTCGCAAGATATTGCGGAGGGGGTAAATAACCCTCCTAAGTCGATTGCCGTTGTCAGTTTTCGTTTTAGAGTACTTCCTGACTAGAAATCGGCGTTTCCGGTTTCAGCGTCGTTTTTACTAGCTATTTATATATTGAGCGGTAGTTTAGAACGCTAATATAATTATTAAATTATAAGAATAAGTCGGAATATTTGTAAACCGGGGTATATATTCTTAATATTTAGCCTATAATATCGAATTTTCTTAATATATAAAATTGAATTTAATAAAATTAGTTCGCCGTTTATTTAGTTATTAGGTTCTTAATTATTATAAATATATTACTATTTATTGTACTAAAATATAATAAAATCGGAAGGGAAAATAGGCTTACTATTTAAATATATAAAAAAATAATTATTTGTAGTTTTTATACTTTCTCCCTACTATTTTACTTACTAAGGTTTATTAATAGGACTATTTATTATTTATACTATATTGATATATATTTTATTAATAAATTTTTGTAATTTAAATAAAGTTTTAATTATATTTTTTAAGTCGAAGATATATATACTTTCTTCGTATTATTTAGTCCTATTCAATAAAGCGGTTTTATTTAATTAGATAATAGCTTTCTGTAATATATTAAGTAGGATTATATAGTTAAGCCGATTTATTAATATATTTTTATAAAATGGAAGCGTACGGATTTTATTTAAATATTTCGAAATTTAGAAAATTTCTTATAAGTATAAATAGGTTTAACGGAATATATTATACTTTTTAATCTATAGCGCTATATTTAATTCGAAATTTAATATAGTAAACGGTATTAATTAATAATAAATAGGCGAAATAAGGTTTTTTATAGTAAGTATAGTTTTGTTGGAAATATTTGGAATTAGGGCTATCCTTAGTATAATAATTCGAAATTATTCGCTCGCTCTAATCGTTTCGTTAATATTATTATTAGGGTTATTAAAACTAATATTTTCAATAGCGGCGGCGGTATTATTATTTAATTAGAATTAATTAAGATTATAATTAGTTAATATAGAGGTATATAATTCGTTTTCTACTTCGTTTTCTTCGTATACTCTATCTTATATACTATTTTCAATTTCTTATTAAATTTCTTTTTCCGTTTTGCATGTATTGTAATTAACTATTCTATTTATAATATTTTCTTCGAACGTAAGTATCAACAAATTAATAATTCTAACCGACGGCTCTAAATTATACTTAATACCCCCCCCGTCTTATTTATCGTGTATAAACTACTAGTTAATACGTTAATCGGTAAAAAGGGGACTTGAAAGTAATTGAAGATTTTTTAGTTATAAAGGTTTAATTATTTAGTAAAGGTTTAATTATTTAGTTTTTTTATAATTATTAGTTTGGGTTTAATAATAAAGGCTGCCTTTCTACTTATTTACATTTGTAGAATTATATAAAGTCGGCGGCTATTAAAGCTTTGCGTTTTGGAATATCGAAGCTTCTATTATTAAATTAGGCGTTTATTTATATTTTTAAACTATAAAACGCGGCTTCTCCCTTTGGAATAGAGGTATATTATAGTATAGGAATATATAGTGGGCCGTTATTAATATTTCGAAATAAAAAAGTATAAATTGAATGCCCCTCACTGCCGTATTTAAATAATAAATGCCCTTATAAATAAATTTATTAAGCGGGGTCCGGGTAGGTTGCAGTATATAGGTCCCTCCCTATAATAGCCCCCCCCCCTACCCGCCTTCCCGTCCCTTAGCGTACGTTTACTTTTTACTATACCTTTCTATTTATACTTTCTTCTTAATAATAATTTATATTACGCCTTCTTCTCCTTATAATAATATATTTTATAAACCGAAAATTATTTTATTTTCGAATTAGGAAATAATTATATTCCTTTCCTTTCTTTCATTTAAATGCCGTATTCCCTCTTATTACTAATATAATTTACGATTACTATTACGCCGTTGCCCTACTATATTTTATCCTTCTTACTTCGCTATATAGAGAACTTATTTACTATTCTTAAGTATAATATTTCTAATTAACGATATTTACTATTACTATTACTAGTAATACGCCGCCTAAGTACTAACTAGAATAGTAGATTTAATAAATTTAATAGCTTTAATAAATTTACTAAATTTAATAGACTTAATAGATTTAATAGGCCTAATAGCTTTAACAAACTTAGTAAATTTAGTAAACTTAATAGACCTAGCAGACCTAACTCTAAGTTATAGTGGTTATTAAGGGGGATTGTACTATTTTTAAGAATAATTATAGCGAGGTTATATTAGAAATAAATATATTAATGCTTATTGTCGAAGATTTTTTTAAGAAGTTTATTATAAGGGATAATTATAAAATATTTTCAATATATAAATTTAATTTCGATTTTATAGGAAGTAATAGCTAATAATGCTAATAGTTTAAAGATTAATACCCCTAATAATATTTAAAATATTAAGAAGCGTAAATATAATTACCGGCTTCTAAATACTATTTGTATATTAATTAGAGAATGTATTAAAATATATTAATATTAAATTTGGGTAACCTTCTTTTAAATATTAATAGAAGAGGTAGAAGAGGATTTAGTAGACTATAATTTCGGGGATTTAACGGGTGCCGAGGCCGAGAAGATTAAGGCTTATACGGCTAAGAGGATTAACGAAAATATTTCTAATTAGCGCCTCCGTATAACTGATAATATAATTGTAAGTATTTTGCTATTTAATAATTATAAAATGTTTTATTAATATTAAAAAGATATTTATCTAAGATTATATAGTAGAAAACCCTATATTCGTAAATGTTAATATAGTTAAATTTATTTATATTAAATTTAAGAGAGTTTATTCGGATACTTACTTCGTCGAAATTTTTGACTTTTATAAGAATTATATCGACGTTAAAAATAGTTCTGCCGCTATAAGGAAGTAATATTGTAATAAGTATCTATTTATAATTATAAAAACGAAAAGGATATATATTAATAATAGGAGTTTACTTTTAATATTATTTATCGAATTTAATTATATTACTAAGTTCTATATTAATTGGCTTAATATCCTAGATAATAAGTATCTTTATAGTAAAGGCTATCCAATTCGGCTATAGTTAACCTACTATTAGAAATTAATTATTAAATGTAAGGAGTAGTAAGAATACTGGTTTAACTATATAAAAGTAATTTAAATTTATAAAGTAAGGAAGAAAGTAACTGTAAAGAAGTAGAAAGTCGAATTTAAAGATATTAATAATACTATAAAATTCTATATCCCGTCGGATAATAAAAATAATACTTCTAATAGTACCGCCTAAATAGGATATAATAGGCCTATATTCTATTCTTTTAAAATTCTTTTTCTCTTTATATTTTATAATATTTTCTTTTTATTTTAAATTTATTATATATTTACGTAAGAGGAACTTAATAAAGATTTTGCCGAATATAATATTATTAATAGGTAATAGATATAATATATTTATTATATTTATATTATATATTTTAATTAATATAAATATTAAACTTAAATCGTATATTTGGAATATATAGTTAATTTATTAAAATATATAAACTTTAATAATACTTATTAACCTAGTATTAATTTAATTAGATAACTATAAGTAATGCTATCGTTTATTGTTATTATAGTAATATTAAGAAAATTAGGTAGAATGAGAGGTAATAATATATTATTTAGTCCGCGTATTAAAATGTCGTAATATTAGAGGAATAAGAATATAAATTTTATAATTAACTTTATTAAATTTAATTTACTATAATAAAGTCGTTAGTAACGGGTAAAACTCCGGGTATTAATAGGACCCTATTTTTTAAATTTCCTATAATGGGCGGAGGTCGTCTCTACCTAACGCCGCGCTAGGGTTCCTACTAATTTAAATACTATAGTAACCCTACGCCGCTTAATATTATTTATAATATATAAATTCGTCGTCGTCGTTATTATTGGGATTAGATTAAAATTAACCTCTACCCCCCCCCCCCCCCCCCTCCTATTTCTTTCGTTTACCGTTTATTCTATTTATTTTTTTAATTATTATACCGCGAGTAGAGTATTTAATTTCTTTATATTCGAAAAATTTTATAATCTTCTTTTCTCCTTCTATTAATTATAATTATATTATTGTCTTCTAATCGGTATTACAACTATCGTCGGCCTTACTCTCGTATACTAGCGCAGTTAATTATATATCCTTTATAATTCTTATTATCGTTATATTTAAATACTATTGTAAAGATTACTATAATTATAATTCGTATACTTTAACCGCTACATCTACGTACAATAAATTACTAATTATAATTACTTTACTCTTATATAAATTTTACTTTATTAATATTATATAATAGTAAACGTATTAAATTAGAATATATTAAAACTAATCGCTAAAAGCTAAAAGCCCTATAATAAAATATTCTGTATAATTTTCAAAATTTAGTATAAGAAGGATAAATACTGCCTATTAAGCGACCCTCCTATTCCTATTTAAAATAGCCCGCAAATCTACTATTTTATTAGTTCTTTAATAGAATATAAAAAAATATTAAAAAATAAGATAAATTAGATAAAAATAACGAAATATTAGAAACGTTAAAAAAAAGTTTACTTAGAAGCGGTATAATTAGCCTACGCTCTAATATATAACGTACGTATATTTAAAAGAGAAATGCTTTTTCTAACGGGAATAAAATTAATAAAAAAGTAGAAACTTTATTTATTCGTCGCTTTAAAAGAGGATATTAAAAATATCGAAAATATTGAAAATATAAAGGATATTAAAAATACCTAAGATACCGAAGATACTAAAGAAAATACCGAAGAAGAGGAGCATAAAGAATTAGCCCCTACTCCTAAGAAACGCCGATCGACTAAAAAGGAACCGGCTGCTACTATCCCTAAAAAGCGTAAAGCGATAGAACCGAAGGTACCGTCAATTAAAAGTAAATATAATTATACTTAACATCCAATTATTTTTTATAGTTATATTAATAAAAAGACTAGAGTTTTGTATTTTATCTCGTTTTACGTTATTGGTAACGACTCCTAAAGGAGAGGAAAGTAATATCCTTACTACCGAGGTCCCTATTACCGAAGTCCTTATCGCCGAAGTCTTTATCGCTATTAAGGCCCCCGCTGTTAAAAAGCCCCCTACCGTTAAGAAAGTCCCTACCGCTAAGAAAGTCTTTACCCGGCTTGCTGTTAAAAAGCCCGCTACCGTTAAAAAGCCCCTTACTATTAAAAAGCCTACTATTATTAAAGCCCCCGCTACCGCTAAGAAAGTCCTTACCGCTGCCGTTAAAAAACTTACTACTACGAAACCTACTACTGCTAAGAAAGCGGTCATTAATACAAATAATAATAATTCTAACGATATCGAAAATACAGACTTTATTTAATTCTACGGAAATAATTCTAAGAATAAAGACGAGGCCTATAAATAATTTACTAAAGAAGAGACTAACAACTTAGATAATTAAAACTGGGTCCTTTCTAATATATTTAATATAAATAATATTAGCGATATTAATAATAAATTTGAAACGGAGATTAAAGACGAAGAAATTTTAAATATATTAGCCGGCGTATTTAAAATAATTATAAAGGCCGAAAAGTAGAATAAGAGAAACTGTTTTACTTAATAATTATTAAGTAAGGACTTTAAGAACGGAAGCCTTCTATAAATTTAATTTAAAAAATCTTTTAAAATTAATTTAAAATTTTAGGACTTTATATATAATAAGTCTAAGAAATAGGGAATTTACTAGAATTTAATTATTATACCCGGTTAAAAATATATAAACGAATATTAAAAACTATTTAAATTACTTAACTTCCCCGGAATTTTTTATAACGAATTTATTTCCTATAAACCCCGCTCAATTGTCCAAAGAATAAACAAAGTACAAGACGATACGTACGAAAGCACCTAAGTATTCTAGGCTAAAAGTTATTGTAAATAACGTATTAATAATTTCATTAATATACGTTAAAATAAAAAGGTTAACAATATTCATTTATTTGTCTTAGAGGATAAGAAAAAACTTAATGTTTAGAACCCCTAGTACAATTTTAATTTCTAAGTTTTGCAATTATAATAGGGTTTAAACTTAAATTTTTATATTATAATTATATTCGAACTTCCTGTTTAATTTACGAATATAACCCTAATTATACTAAACACTATTGATTTACGTTTTTTTTAATTATTATTATTCTAAACAAATATTTTTTATATTTACGATATTTTATTATTCCCTTTATTAGGAGGGCCTAGGAGGATACGAAGATAATATAAAATAAATATTAATATAGAATGGCTCGGTTCCTTTATTTATTAATATTGTTACTTTATATTTAATAACGGGATATAGGGCCGGTAAGTCTTCTACTATAATCTGTAATAAAGTTATAATAAAATGATAAGGTTAGTAAGTAATTTCTATTATAAAATTTTAATTTATACTATAATAGAATACGATATTTTCCTACTAACTTAGCCCAACTGTAAAATATAGTATATTAAGAGTAATATAATTATAAAATTTAATAGTAATTTAATAGAGCTTTAGGTTCCTAACCTTTAACTATATTTTAAATTCCCTCCCCCCAAAATCTTTATTAAAGGGTACTCTTAATTATAATTATTTTAAATAATAATTAACTTTATTAATAAGATTACCTTCTAATTAAAATTCCTTTAAATATAAAATATTTAAAGCTAACGACCCTTTTTAATAGTAAAAGCTTTTAAATTTAGTTTAAAATAATCTTTCTACTCGAAATGAAGTTAATATTTAAAGAGAAATCTACAACAAAAGTTACAATTATTGGAAGTAAGGTTCTTACCCTATTAAAATATAGCTAGTACTAACCCCAATTTATATATATAAAATTTACTTCGTTTAAAAGTATACCGGGAATAATTTTTATAATTAAGTTGTACTATATTCAAAATGATCTAATTTAATTTTATGAATTCAATTAAGCGATAATACCTAGTATTATTTTCTAACTACAAAATTTTCCCTCCGTAGGAAAAGGACCCACTCGCACTGGGACTATACCTAAGATTATTTCCTATAGGTCGGGTGGCGCGCTATGGTACTTGGATAGAGGTAAACAGCCGTCGTTGTATTTGGAGACTAATTAGTCAGTGGGCTTGTGCTTGTGCTTTATGAATACGGCGTGTATGAGTCTAGAAGTAGGAATATCGTTGGTATCTCTTCCTTGGCTGCACTCGCTGAAATAAGATGAAGTTAACACTATGATATATCCCGCTCTAAGACCTCAAAGGCCCAACATTCTGAACTAAACCAAACGGCCTTTTTGAAGGGAACTATCCAAGATCCCGCTGTAGTAAGATAGAGGGCACACGTACCTGTAGGTATAAAAGACCCTTGTCCTGTTGACGGTTAGTGCTAGACTTGCGTTTTATTCCGCTACCAAACCAAGTAGCAAAGTACAACACACACATACCTTCTTTTCCAGTCTGTATAGGCACAATACCTTACCTAACCAAATCCGCAAACATGGTAATCTCGGACAATAGGTACGTCGTTAGTTGGCCTGTCAAACACTGAGAGAACCCTACTTACCTAGGTACCTTATTTAACTTGCAACTTTTAATTTCTAGTGACGATTCTTAAGCAAAGATGCAAAAGGCTCTAGAGGAGGAGCGAAAGAAGGCGAGAGAAGAAGAAGAGCAGAGGAGGAAGAAGGAGCGAGAAGAGGAGGAAAAGAAGCAAAAGGAGGAAGAGAGTGCGCGGCAGGCACGGGTCCGGAACACGTATTCTTCTACTGTTGTGCTGGGAAGGCCGCAGTGATGCCCTGGGTATCACAGTTCCTGAGTACCTAGGTAGGTACGTGGGGGGCTTGAAGGGAAAGTAGGACGGGATTGGAACACCTCCCCGCCACTTGAGATTTCGTGGGAGGGAGGTAAGGTAAGCGCGATGAGTAACGTTGTAGTCACTCAGCATCGGGGCGGGTAGGGCTGAGCTGACTGCCAGTCTGCCAGTCTGCTGAGTGAGCTTGGCGATGGAACATCGGTTTTCGTCGGTGGTGCTTGGTGGAATGGAAAGATACCGTAGGCAGGCGTGTAGAAAAGCCATTCATACCGTGACCGCGAGGGATCAGGATTATTGTGTGATGAACGTGGAGTTCTTGTAGGCGCTGTGGAAAGACTTGACATGATCCTGTGGTTTTCCTCATGACCCTTCCTTCTCAAGTTGTTGAAACCCCCCGTGCGATCGTGGCTTCCCGCTGTTTCTCATGCAAGGCAATGACCAGCACTTTATCTGGCAGCCTGGCGTCTGTCCCGACGCTGGCAGTCACAGCGCTGTGGGATGCGATACGAGGATGATACCAAAGTTACGGTAAGATTCAGGGCTGAGCAACCACGGACGGACACTCGCTCAATTGGGTTGTTACCCGTCGAAACCCGGCAAGCCTGGGCCAGATTCAGAATGTCACAAAAACCTGCCAATGGCAATTCCAATGGTATTATCTACCTACTCGCTGAGAATATTCACATGTTTACGTGGTTCAATGTTTTGACCTGCGCCAACAAACAGCTGTTGGGCCCGTGCCCCTCTTCACGGCGGCAGAATGAGGTGACCACCAAAGTTCGGTGATGGACCAACAAAGTTACGGCCCTTTCCCTCCCGTCTGACCGGATTGCGTTATTGGTGTAAAATTACACAGCCCCCTAAGCCACACCCGTTACCACGGAAGATTCGGGGTCTTTTCAGGGGCCTGAGAGGGCACAGAGCTGCCTGGAAGTGGGGGCCCGTCGGACGACATCATACCTCTAGGTTGCCATCCGATCTCCAAACCATCACCAACGACAAGAAACTATCACCAACATCTTGTCGATCTCTCAAAATGACCGTTCATCAATACGCAACGCATCTTGACCGTTTGCACTCAATTGAACCATGCCAATGCAATCACCAACTTCGAAACGCAGAAACGAGATTTCCTCGCATTCCTCCCAGAACCCTGCGAGGAGGATCCGAGGCCGGTGTGTGTCACGGCACCCTGGGCACCGGCACCACCGATGTGATGTAACTCTGCAGCCCTACGATAGTGATCTTCTAGAACAAGACACAGCGAGGACAGTGCCACCATTCTCGGTTGGGGGAACGACGCCAGGCTTCCAGAGTGGTCACTGGCGCTGGTGTGCCTCTCCCTGACAATCGGGAATTGAGGCTCCAAATGGGTTTTGACGAACGACAATATCTGCGCCGCTCGGTTGCGACCGACGTGGATCTGCCATACTTGTGAGTCTGTGAGGCGTAGGCCCCGATAATAATTCACCGTGCCGCACTAACTTCTCTAGTCACAGTCATGGCACAGACAGGCCCCCTTTTTGCAAGTCAAGGAGGGCCCTAGTGCCAAAATTTTGCACTCGTGATGACCTCAGAACTGGGCCTCTCTATTGGTGGTCATCCCGACGGCACGGCCTTTGACAGGGGAATTGGTCCATACTCGAAAACCCGAGAGACGGCCGGGAGTCACAACCACCGTCGGGCTGAGCGAACATGGACCCCAACCTTCAAGGCTTCAACTTCTGGGCGAAGGATGTGATGTTCACACCAAGATCACAGTGCTTTGCCCTCAGGCAGCGATTTGGGGGCTCTCCTCTGTCACATCAGTCATCTTTCCTGGTCCTTGCTGAGCGCGACTGCGCTGAGGACTGAGGCTTGGATAATCTTGGACATTATACCGACGGCATCATACTCATGGCGATAGGGGTTGGACAAAGAGATATAAGACCTGACGTTGTTCATGTTTGGAATACCATCTCGACATCACCAACAAGCATTCCAAGCAAGACAAAGACAAGCACAACAGAAACAACAAGTCCACCACACACCCTCCATCCCTCCTTAAAACCGACATTACCACCAACAGACAGCCTTCAACTCGTCACAATGAAGAACATTATCCTCCTCACCGTTTCCCTCCTCGCGGCCTCCACCGCCGCCCTACCTACTCCTCCCTCTTCCACCTCCAACTCCCTTTCCGCCGCTGACCCCGACTGTGGTCGAAGCGGCTACAACTGCGGAGACCCTGAGCCTTCGGGCACCCCGGTCTCTATCACCGGTAGCGGCCGAGGAGGGTACAACAAGGCCCGTGGTCAACAAGCCGACACCGACGGGAGAAGTGGCTACAACAAGCGCGCTCCTGGGGGGCGGAGCGGCTACAACAATGTTGATGAAGAGGTCGAGGTTTTCGTGACTGCGGATACCGACGGCCGAAGCGGTTATAACAAGCGGGCGGACACCGATGGCCGAAGCGGCTATAACGGCGAAGACGACGACACCGTTTCCGTCACTGGTGGTAGGAGTGGTTACAGCAAGGTCCGGGAAGCTGAGCAGTCCGCTGATACCGATGGCCGAAGTGGCTACAACAAGCGCACTCCCGGTGGACGGAGCGGATACAACGACATTGGCGAAGAGGGTCACACCGTTTCCGTCGCCGGTGGCAGGAGCGGATATAACAAGGCCCGTGACCAGCAGGCCGACACCGATGGACGCAGTGGCTACAACAAGATCCGCGACCAACAGGCTGATACCGACGGCCGGAGCGGTTATAACAAGCGGGCGGACACGGATGGCCGAAGCGGCTATAACGGCCAAGACGAGACTGTGTCCGTCGCTGGTGGCCGCAGTGGCTACAACAAGCGCACTCCCGGTGGACGGAGCGGATATAACGGCGTCGAGGATGATGCCGAGAGCAACTAAGGGGACAGGACTGGGCACATGTGTTGGGTTCGCATCGGCGGATATTTGCCTTTTGGATATAACATTCTACCGGAGTTGCATGGTGTTTGGGGTGTTTGATTGCTTAGGGCTGGTACCTAATAGCCGTTGTACAGTGGTGGTTATCTGCTTCACTTTGGGTGGTGGACTGTTTTTTTGGGTAGAACTTGGAAGCGCCGGGCGGGGCTGCAAACATCGCGAGATGCCGGGTTGGGAGGTCTGGTGTTTTCCTTTTCGTACTACAGTATACGGAAGATTTCTACTATTCACCTCACTATCTTGTTGTTTTTGATAGAAACTTGTATATAAACCGTACGCCAATACTTATAGATTTATCTATTACTCTTGCTCATATTCCTGATGGTCGTGTGGCGCCTCTCCGCCATCGTGAAATCTCGCGGCTATAGTGGCTTCAGGGGCTTCAGCGCTTCCAGGTGTTAGTACCTCACAGTACCTAGAGGTAATGTGATGAACGCCTTGAAACGCCGTGAGCGGACCCACATTCCCGGTGTCTCTTGCCATGTTAGTGTTAACCACGATGAGACACTCGTCGAAACCTCCCGTCGCTCTTTCCCCCAAAATGGCCTTCAGGAATAATCTGTTCATTTCCTTCCAGTTCTTTTATGCAGACCCCGCGTTGTTTCTTTGGCCGCTCCTGTTCTGCCCAGTGTCCTCCGGTGGGTCTCGCATGTGCCTGCTTTATCGCCGACTTTTTTTTTCTCTTTTATCAGCTGAGGCCACATCCAGGGAAGCCACGACTGGGCCTCACTGAGGTGCCCTGTACTGGACTGGGGACGGGAACTGGACATCCCACAGCTCCGATTTTTCGACAGAACACCAACACCCACATCGACGCATCACCACCCCTTGCATCGTCTTCCCAAACTGTTTTTCTTGATAGTTGATACCTCCATTCTTCCAAGAACTCCGGTATCATGGTTGCCTCCCCCTATTCAAGCCTCACGCGCCACGTTTTACACAGTCTGCTGTGCCTGACGGTGGTACCTGCATGCGCGGCTTAGACTACACCAGCTTCCAGTTTCGCACCAAAACCGAAATTTTCGGACTCTCAACGCCGCAGCCGGAAAGATGACGTGAGGTTTAAATTTTCCTAGCGACCGCCAGCCATCCCGAACTATATCGAAGTCTGTCTGTTCAGTCCCGCCCTACTTTACCCTTTTGCGTCGGGACCACAGCTTTAAATCTCAAAGTTTCGTGTAGGTTTTGCTATCATAGGAGTCTCGGTACCTATTCAGGTCATTGCTGATACACTCCTGTTGTGGTCCGGGCTCCAGAACACGTGGTTGACAATTTTCTGGGCTGCACGCCCTATCTGAGCGGGCGGAGCTTGGTTCTACCTCCGGAGGTCCGGCACATGCAGGGAAAAAGAATTGGAATGCACGTGGGAATGGTCCGAGCCCCGGAGTCGGACCCGGAAGCTATGCCTTCGGTTTTTTGGACGTATCGCCGGTAGATAGGAGCGATCCGCTTAGAGCGGTGAAGTTTCCGCTCAAACTGGTGAGGCTTTTCGTTACAATCACGATTTGTGAGATTGTCAAAGATATCTTGACCGGCTAACATTGTGTTGTGATGGTGATAACATCATAGCTATTCACGGCCGACTCGCCACTGGCAAACACAAAAGCGAAGACACAGTTGTCCGGCGCAGTTGAACCCTCGAGTTGCCTGTTGAAGCCGGTTTTGAGCGGCATAATAACATTGCGGCTGCAGCTCTTGCAGGTCGATTACTTACTGCGCACCTTGTCGCTTTTGGGTGAACAAGTGTTGTTCCGTTGTCCATCGGGGTTATTACAACGGGGACTGGAACATGTTTGACCTGCGATGCTGCTCTCGGTGAAAAGGGCGACCCCAGCGACTTTTTCGTGCATTTCCTTCCGTCACCTATTTGGCCACTGCTTCCTATAAGAAGAGCAGGTTACGGTCTACGTCCCCGGGGGATGCAGTGCAGTCGACGTATTTCTATGCCCGGTACCGATGCCTGCAGATATGCACCAGCTTGAGTTGGCCACAGTCAATGCAACTCCAAATATTTCGACAAGCGTCATGTCCGCTGAGAAAAGCATGGTTGCTGCACACCTAATTTTCGGCAACCAGTTTTCTAGTCTTAGATATAAAGAGTGACACCTGATTCCCCTCTTCGCTCATCTTTTCCCACTTCTTCAATTACCTTTTCGTACTTCTTCAGCTTTCCTAGACCTGGCGTCTAGATCACATACATCGACAATCCAGCCGTTCTCACGTTCCGTGCGCGGCCCTGTCTGACGAAACTATCGCCACGCCTAACTCTCCGACCACAATGTCCGAACCACCCGCAATTACCACCCATCTTCCTACCGCCATGCCTCAGATGGCTGGAGGTTCGCTTAACCACAGACATTCTTCTTGTTTCCCCCCTGGCCAGGCTCCACTAGAGCGACTTCCCAACGAGATCCTAGTCCAGATATGTGATCTCGCCGTGCCAGAGCAGAAAGGAACTGGCACCGTCACACAGCATCGTTCCTTCAACGATAGGGGCATCCGAGCTCTAGCTCTCGCGTCCAAGAGGATGCAACCTATAGCACAGGAGGCAATGTACAAATCGATTGTACTCGACAATTGCGAGAAGAGCGTTTTGCTTTTAAAGAGCCTGCTGCTCTTCCCACACAATCGGGAGCTCGTTAGGCATCTGGAGGTGCGGCCCCCAGTCAAATTACTGCGTCCCGAAGGCGCCGAGCCCACCCGATTCTTCGACTTCCACCTGGTTCTCGACACAGTCTATAAGAGCGAGGAATGCAACCCACAACTTCCGTCCACACTTCTCAACTTCCTTAGGTTGGAATTTTGTCGGTTGCCTGGGGAGGCAGAGTGGAATTTGGGACGATACCCGCAAGGCGGCTTCTACTCGGTTATCCCAGCTATCAAGCACCTTTGTGGGGACTTGAAATCTTTCAAAGTCCAGATTATGGGCCAGTGGTGTGGTTCCTCATGCGACTACACTAAAACCCAGCCCAAATTCATCTTTCAACTAGCCTCTATCCGGTATCCTGTACTTGACTCCAACCATTTACGCATCCTCGATCTTGATGTAGCCTCCATCGCTATTTTCACCAACAGACCTACAATTGGACGCACATGGAGAGCAACTTGCCCCCCCGCGGTGAGCGACCTTACGCTTCGTCACGAGGATGCTAGCCTCAGCAGCAACTTTCTTGACTCACTCGACGATGAGGACATCTTCGATGACAGTTGGGACCACCGCGCACATGCCCCTACCATGGACGACCTCTTTCACTTCATCAAGCCTTGTTCCGCGTCCCTACGCAAGCTCCGTCTCCTTGGAGGCTTCGACCATGCCGGTCTCATGATACCCAGCATTACATTTGGTCCCCGGGCGGTGAGCAAGTCTAACTGGAACACCATCCTCCCGCACTTCCCGCAGCTCGAACACCTCGAGTTTTCCGGCTACGGTAACCCATGTCCGCCAGACGACACTCACAGGAACACCCTGCCCGACAATATATACCGCTACGGCACCGGCAAGACCCTTCGCTGCCTCGCTCAGCTCCCCAACCTTCGGTACTTGAAGCTTCCACTGGTGGATCTCTTCCCGCTATCGCCAGCAGTCTTCCCGGATACGGCGAGGGGATTGAGAGACTTGATGGTTGCCGAGATAGATTGGGAGGTGCCGTGGGGCACATTATCATCCGAAGTGCTCGATGTTTACGGGCGTCTGAGAAGGGATATGGCGCAGTCCATGGAAGCATTGGCTCAAACCCTCGAGACAGGAAGAGGGCCCCATTATAACATTGAGCAAAAGCTGCTAGAGGCAGCGAGGGGAGCACAAGAGATCCCGAGAAATTTGGAAAAGGTAGAATTGTATTACTTCGTGAAGGATACCGACAAGAACAGGGACCCGAGAGAGCTATGGGCGAAGAGTGCCCAGTACGCCTCTCTGGATCGTCGGGAAATCGAGTCGCATGAGGTAAAGATGGCGCTGGAGGGCGGGTGGTTTCCGACGAAGGAGAAGACGTTCACGTGGACGAGGGGTTACTGACATGGAGAGTTGGAGAGTGCGGGATGTGATGGCCTACATGTAACTTGTCTTGGCAAGGTTGGGTTTTACATGGCAATTGGCGATAGGTGGGAGAGATCGTATGGGAGTTGGACAGCCTTCATACATGGTATTTTGAAAGTACGTAAACAGAACTGCATAAACACAATGAATGAAAGTTCAGCCCTTGGTGTGAAACAAGATGGCAATATCTAAGGTACCTTATTGAATAAAGGATGGGTTGTAAACTACCAGCAGTTGGGCGATTTCTTTTCTGAGACCATTTCACATAGACAGGGCACCCTTGTGAACGGGTGTGCCGAACAAATTGAACTAAATAGTGAAGTGCGTCCAGGTCAAGAACCAAGTTGTTCTATAGAAGGAAAGCTTTATGCGCTACTATGTATAATATGGGCACCTCCACTCTCTTCTACTATTAATCAGAATCTCGTTCATCATCTAATCCAATCCAATTGCTTTCCAGTTGCGACACGGTTGGGTCGTAATATTGGAACGGACCGCGTCATCTGAAATGTACCTAACGATGGGTCTTCATTGATTTGAAGTTAAGGTAACTTACTCACACGAACTACAAACTTACAGGTACCCTGCACGACCGTCTACTACTTTATCTGAATGCCAGTCTTCATAGAACAAATAAGCTTGGGAACTATCATCCGCTCCCTGCCCATCCCGCATACTGATATCATCAGCCTTGGGATATTTGTCTTCCCCACGCTCAGATGGTTGAATGGCAGACCCTGCACGACCGTCTACTGCTTTATCCGATTTCCAGAAGTCACGGACCAAATAAGTTTGGGAGCTATCATCCGCTCCCTGCCCATCCCGCATACTGATATCATCAGCCTGGGGATCTTTGTCTTCCCCACGCTCAGATGATTGAATGGCAGGCTGCGGCGTTAAGGAGTGAACCCCAGGAATGCCTTCGGCTTTATTGATCTTAGATGAACCATCCGGATAACGGTATTCGAAAACATCAACTGGGCTCAATTCATCAAGATCTCTCGGTCGTTTGGCGCTTGACGAAGTAGTGGATATATCCTTTGATCCCGGCCCTTCTTGTGTATCGTTGAAATACAGTCCAATACTTTCGTCGTTTAACCCCAGAGTCTCGGGATCAAGCTCAGACCAACCATCGGCACGCATTGGCACTCTTCCCATTGTTGGGGGCATCGTAGGTAGTTCCGGAAGCGGGGGGCAATGAGAGCGGCCTTGCACAGGGCGGAAAAGAGGAGGCGGGAGAGGCGGACCACCATATGAAGAATGCCCCTGGGAATAACGTTTCACAACTTCACGATAGTCCGAATAACCCAGCATGTCGGCAATCGAGGGTAGAGGTAACATAGAGGTATACTTTGTCTCATCCGATGCTTCAGACTTTGGGTTTGCCCCGTCTTCATAGGATGTGGTATTTGCCGTAAGTTTTTCGGTAGATAGTGGTTCTTCTTGCATTTCGTCATTATGTTGCTTCTCGTCGGCATATTGTGAAGCTTGTCTCGGCGGCTTTGCTGGTACTGGCGGTCGCATATGTGGGTTGGCAGACGGATGGGCAACAGACGCGGAAAAAAAGACAGGCGGCTGCGTCCACGGGGTTTCCAACGCGACCTCTCCCAAATACGATTTGAAATCTTCTGGCATGTCTTCAATCCGTGAAAATGACTGATGTTGCTCATTGTCATCGCCAGGCTCAACAACCTTGGAGGTGTTTTCGTCTTGGTCATCTGAAAGCGAGTCCTCCTCTAGCCCACGGTCCGGTAGTACAAACAGGGCTACGTCTTCCTGGTGTCGCCCAACATGGCGTGCGTACGCATTGAACGAATCTAGTTCTTCGTCGCATAACTCGCATTGTTTGGATGCATCGAGCGGTCTGTCCTGTTCGGACAGTTGGATGAGGCTCTCGGGGCTCAGACTCTCCGCATGTTCCTTGTGAAGTGTTGCAATATGGTCATTTAGAGCCGGTATGTTATCGAGTCGTAGGTCTCTGCACCCTAGAGGACAGAGTAAAATTTTCCAATGAGCTTCCTGGACATGCTGTATCCACTGGTGACGTCGTTGAAAGTCTTGCCCTGCAGAGGAGCAGTCCGGATATAGGCAGATGTAAGGCCGCAAGTCCCCAAGGCAGGGTTGGGATTAGTATTAGTCTAGTCTAGTATTTGGGTCGTACTAATACTAGAGGTCTAGTATTAGTACTAGACCAGTACTAATACTAATTAGTACTCTAGTATTTAGTACGTACTAAAGTATTTTAGTATTTATCAATTATTAGTTTTAATATGTAAAATATACTATTTAATAAGCTGATTTTTATACTACAAACGGTTTTTAAAAATATTGTATAATGAAAAAGTTATTAACGATATTAAAATACTAATTAGTATTAATTAGTATACTAAAATACTAATTAGTATACTAAAAGTACTAATTAGTATACTAAAATACTAGTCTAGTATTAGAAATACTAGTCTAGTACTACAAATACTAGTCTAGTATTAGATTTATTAATTTAATAATTATAATTATTTAAAATTAAAAGTATAATAAAATATACGGTTTTAATATTAATAGATAACTATATAAATATTATTATAATTATATTATTTTATATTAATTATTATAATATTAATATCCTCTAAATTAGTTGTTATACTATTTATATTATATAAATTTAAAAATCATTCTTAATATAACTTTTATATAATAAATTCAACTATATAATTTAAAACTAAATAAAAGCAACGGTAATTATTATTATCAAGAATACTAAAAGGAAATCTATCTATTTATACCCTTCAAAGTACGGCTTATAAGATTCGCCCTTATTTTTTAAAATCTTCTGTTGGCGCCAGTGAAATTCCAAGGCATTCTTATTCAAATACCATTTATTGCAGCGGGAATTATCACAAACCCAAAAGGTTGTACTACCCTATATATAATATTAGTAAATAAATTATAAAATAGTTAATAATATTAATACTTCTAGTAGTAGTAGTAGTAATAGTAATGATATTAATAATAAGGATATTATTAATAGTAAGCTTATTACTATAGAACAAAAAAGAGAAAAGCAAAGAAGAATAATAAATAAAAAGAAATATGAAACTATTACTATTAGTACCGCAGCGGAAATATAGGGAGCGTAACAAGCCTTGTTGTATATCTATTGTATAACCGTGTAACAAGCCCTGTTGAATGAACAAGGCTTGTTGGGCTGAGGGAAGCCTCTGATTGGTCAGATTTTGGTGCAAAATGATAAAAGCCAAAGACCCCTATAAGGCCTTCTAAAGGTCCTCCCAAGGGTCTTTGATTGTTGTCTTCCTAGTGGTCCTTTTAGTACCTCTAGCCGTTTGATTTTGACTTCAAAATCCGGATGAGGGCATTTGCACTTCCGCGCCCGGATGAGGGCCTGGCATTTGCACTTCCGCGCGCGAAACTTTTCGCGCAACGGAAAAAAAGCTGTCACCAGTTGGAATCGAACTAGCGATCACAAAGATGAGAGCGACAACAAGAACCATTGAGCCACTGGCCCAATTGATTGAGAGTAAGCTTCGTTCTTTCCTTTCATATAGGGCGAGATCTTCCGAGAAAGGAACTGGACGCTGAAGCAGTGTACTCAATTAGCGACCGTCTACAGCGGGCATTTGGATAAATGCAAATTGGCCAATCAGGAACCTCCCTTGTTCAACAAGGCTTGTTAAAGCAATAGGGCTTGTTAACTTTACAAGTCTTCTATGCCTTATTAAGGCTTAGAAGGCCTGTTCCCCGGTAGGTTTTCCCGCTACGGTAGTTATAAAGAAGAAGAGGAAAAAGAAGAAGAGGAAGAAAGTGAAGAGGATAATAATATTACTATTAATTATAAGGAAAAGATTCAGAAAGGAAAGTGTATTATATATAAGAAAGATAGTAAAGATAATAAAGATATTAATTTACAAGATTTAAACGACGAAGAATTAGAGCAATATAGAAAGGAGAATATAATATAATAATAACTTTCATAATTATATAATTATTATTTATTATATATATATATATTTAATTTATTTATATTATATAAATATAATAAGTAAAATAAACAATATATTAGAAGAATTTAAAATAATAAAAACATTTTTTAATTTATAATATAATATTCGATGTATTATTTATTAGTATATAATTTAATTCAATAATAGAAATTTTTCTTAATAGTTTCTATATTAATTTTGATTTTTTAGTACTAGTTTTAGTATTTCAGTATTTTAGTAATTTAGTATCAATTTTAGCATTTTAATAACACTTTTAGTATTTTAGTACCGATTTTAGTATTTTAGTATTTTAGTATTTTAGTATTTTAGTATTTTGGTACTAATTTTAGTATTTTAGTACCGATTTTAGTATTTTAGTACCGATTTTAGTATTTTAGTACTAGTTTTAGTATTTTAGTATTTTAGTATTTTAATATTTTAGTATTTTAGTATTTTAGTATTTTAGTATTTTAGTATTTTAGTACCGATTTTAGTATTTTAGTACCAATTTTAATATTTTAGTACCGATTTTAGTATTTTAGTATTTTAGTATTTTAGTACCGATTTTAGTATTTTAGTACTAGTTTTAGTATTTTTATTATTAAATTTATATATTTAAATATTTATCTATAATAATAATACTATATTATTTATTCCTTTTATTCTTAATATTATTATCTATAGTTCGAAGCTTTATAACTCTAGTATCTTAATAATAAATTGAATTTATATCTTATACTTATAATTATAAAATAGTATATAATCATAAAGATTTATTTTCTATTAATCAAATATTAATGTAATATAGTAGTTGGAAAAATATTATTTATAAGAGAATATTAATATTTTATATATAAAGCTTAAAAGGTTTTAAGAATATAAAAAATCTTGTATTATTATTCGTATTATTTTAATTATTATATTTCGTAACATTTATTTTATATTTATAATTATTATAATTATAATAATTTACACTATTTAATATAATTTATATTTGAAATTATATTATTATTTTTATTATAAAACCTTTTATTTTTATATAATATTAATCTAATACCCTTAAAACTAACCTAATCTTTTTAGTATTTTTAATACTATATAAATACTAAAAGTACTAATTAGTATACTAAAATACTAACTAGTATACTAAAATACTAAGTAGTATACTAAAATACTAAGTAGTATACTAAAATACTAATTAGTATACTAAAATACTAATTAGTATACTAAAAGTACTAATTAGTATACTAAAAGTACTAATTAGTATACTAAAATACTAATTAGTATACTAATTAGTACGACCCTAGTATTTTTTAGTAATTGAAAATTAAGGATATACATATATTTTAAATACATTTAAGCCTGTTTAATTCTTCTTTTTATAGTATCTAAACTAGAATACTAGAATTATTTTTCTAGAATTAATAATTAATTGAATATTTATAATTAAATCAAGAAAAATGATATATATATAAAACGACTATTTTTATACGTATTTATTATTATCTAAATTATCTACGGTTTAAAAAGATAAAAAAAACACATTTTTAAAATTAGTATTTTAGTATACTAGTCTAGTATTTTAGTCTAGTCTAGTATTAGTCTATTCTAGTACTGAGGCCGTACTAATACTAATACTAAATACTAATACTAGAGTTGTACTAATTAGTACCGTACTAATTCCCAACCCTGCCCCAAGGACATGTTTCCTGGAAATTATTGGTTAGTATGGACATAAGCCGGAGGAGGATGTGAGACCATAACAAGATTTGATTCTTACCGCCATTCTTTCGTTGTCTCAACTGATATCATCCGGTAGCAAAATGGGCATTCAAATGGCCCATTCTCTGCTTCCTCTGGCATTGAAGGCACTCTTGATCTCCTTCCATCAGGAGCAGAGCTAGGAGCGAAGGAGGTCTCAGTTAGAGCAGCCTCCGAGCGGCTGTCGCAGTCTTCGAAAGCAGAGCCATCTGTGTTGGATGTCTTCAGATGTTGCGGAAGAGACGAGGCGACAGTGGTCACTCCTATTGTCTTTGTGTCATCGAACCCTGCCTTCTCCTCGTCCTCGTTTGGCAGTCCTTGCCCAAGTTTTCGGTGGTGTTCCTCCCGATACCGAAAAAACTGGCGCCTGAAGGAGTTGGCTTTCCCAAGCTGCTCAATGATTGCCTGATTTGCGGAAGGAAACTTGTGCCGGATATGGGCTATATCGAACGCCACGTACGCAGAGGTGTCAGTCATTGCTGACCGCCTGAAGCGATCATGAGGAGCGGGATTGTGAATCGAGACTGATAACCTGAAGAGGCAGTTGATGATCTCGGACGATTCAGAGATGATCTGTGACAGTTCAGTGAGACCTGAAGGAGCTTGAGCTTCAGAGCCATCACTGTCCGAGTCCTCGTCGTCTGAGGCTGGCTCCATGTTGTCCCATGGCTCGACGGTTCCGTTGGCTATTGAAGCTCCTGTGGTAGTATACAACTTCACACATTAGCCTTGTACGAGCTGTGAATCTTCGGGCTCAAACCCACCATCCTGAAGGCATTCGAACAGATCGTTCAGCAGATTGATCACCTGGGTTCTGATGTTTGATGCATCTCGTAGCCGGTAATCGAGCGAGGACTTTCCCGTGCGATGTGCCCCTAGGTTCGCCACCCATACTCGAAATCTGCCCAGCTCATTCTTGATTGAAGGTCGAAGATCCTCCGGAATATCATCCCCTCCGCGGTCAGAGTCGGGGACCACGGCCGTAAGACTGTCGTTCAGTGACCGGAAGCCGCCGAGGCATGAAGGCACCAAGGCAAAGATATTTGCCATGGCTTGGGATTGGCAGTCAAGGAATTTGTTGACATCAAGAGAACCTAATGATATCGTTACTTGTTAGGATATTGACGTTCCTCTAATTCGTGAGATAGTGAACAGTGAGATGGAAGAGGGGGAAGTCGTGGAAAGTGACACAAAGGAGCGCCTTACGTAAGCAGACATGCCTGGATGCAACCCTCGACGTGCCCAACCAACCCAACGTTAAGGCGGGGCCAGGCAAAGCGGGGGAAGGATTGACTGTGCCACTGTGGTTTGTTTTGGCAGGCATGAATCTCAGCGTCGGCAGCGTCGTGTGCCTCTCGCGTCCCGACTCTTCTGATGGCTGCCTTGCTCGTACACTCTTCCCCTGTTCACCTCACAACGTACCTCTACACATCAACCGGCCGAGCTCCCATCTGAGCTATCAGCAATGTCAGGATTTGAGGTCTTCGGGTCTTGTTCTTGGGGCGTTGCCTCTTATTATCTCTGCCTTGGAAGGTTACACCAAAGGTGCCGGCACCATACAACAATGGCGGCACTACACACGGGAGCTCAAGATCCTAACGAGAGGGTTGGAAACAGAGCGTGTAACCCTTCAAAACGTCTGTGAGAAGCTTCTTATGGGAATAGCAGACACAACCATCATTGAGAAAATGATCGAAGACCCGTTTGGACCCCTTTGGAAAGAAGAGACAAATCCAGAGGTCTACCACAAGATCCGGAAGAGACTATGGCGAGCAGCGGGTATCTTTGAGGAGAATGTACAAGACATGAGGAAAGCCGTCGCAGAGTTGCAAGAGAAGTTGAACATAGGCTCGGATGGTCAGGTATGAAAGCTCCTAGAGGTCGAGATTTTATGCACATTCCTCCACAGCATCTTGCTAACAGCATTTACATTCATTAGCCTCCATCCCGTAAGGAAAGAGTCAGTTTCAGAAAAGAGATGAAGAGACTCTCCTTTTCCCTCAACAAGTCGGTGTATCTGGAACTGCTGACTCGCATACGAGATGGAGTTTCAAGCCTTGAAAGATTGACCTCTCAGAATTCGGTGCTGGAGCCCGGGCGGGACAAACGATCCAACGGGAGGTTATATCGTCTCATGAGTTCGCTATCAGGCGGCATATATCACGCTCTATGTACAGCAATGAGTGCCTGCCAGTGTCCTACTTCTCACCTTCTGGGACTGAAGCTATCCTCGCCTCCCGACACCAGCGTCATACCGGCCGATGAGGATGACGATGTGGTCAGGAGGTTGTCCATGAAGCTTGCAGTATCTGATCAAGAGATTCCGCATGGAAAGGTCGACCGGCTATGGCATTCCGTCATGGTCAAACCTTCCAGTCGACCTCGGCAATGTCAAGTTCCCCTCTGCCAGCAACCGACTACCCTCGTGGAACCTGAACGGCCAACGAAACGGGCCCGAAAAACCGTTGGGTTCTCCTTCTCGGAGAAGCCAACTAAGAGACCCAACCTACTGTCTCGTTACTCATCTCGAGAGGTGGAGGTGAAATCGTCATCAAGGTCCTCTAGAGATACTCAGACTCTGACCTTGGAGGTTACCAGCACAAAGAGGGAGGAAGCAAACGAAGACATGATTATGGATCTTTGTGAGACCCTACGGCAACTATCAACCCTACAAGCAAACGCTTGTTGTGGACACATCACTGGACCAGCGGCAATCGATGCCTCGGCAACGGAGAGATATGGTCTCTATGCATTAGGTCATCTCCGTCCTTCGGACAGTTTTGGCCAATGCTCCTTCATATCCCTGCATGATGTCTTGACCCAGCAGCTCACTACTCCTTCCCCTTTCTACGACGAGGACAGAGTAAGACTTTCCTACATGTTGGCATCCGGCGTCCTTCAACTGGCAGGAACGCCTTGGCTCACAACCAAGGTAACGACCAAGGACATTTTCCTCATCCGATGCAATGGCACAACGCATTTCGAGGAAGCATTCGTCATCAAGCAACTTCCCGAGATATCGGACAGTATGCAGATCGACTCCCAACCGCCACAAGACCTCGCGGGTCCACATCAGAACCAAGGATTGCTCTTCCTGGGCATCATCCTCATCGAGATTATGCTCGGCACACCGTTCGCTACCTTCCGCGAAACTCACATCAAGCAGCATGGTTCTGCGACGTTGGGGTCGTTCTTCGCCGATTACAAGACAGCAATAACGCTGCTAAGCAGGCTCGAGACCAGATGTGGACCAAACTACAAGCGTGCTGTTGAACGATGCATCAGGTGCAAGTTTCCTCCGCCAAAACCCAACATGGACGGCGACGAGTTCAGGAGACTCGTGTATGGCCATGTGGTAGCACCGTTGGAGGAGGATCTGAAGCAATACACCTTGGAAGAACTAACTGTGATGACACATGACGGTTAGAGCCAGGCTTCGCAAAGCACTTACTTGGTCGATGGATTGAAGTCACAAGCCTGCAACAAGTGATGGCGGGGAAGGATCAAACAAGAAACGACGTGGATTCTGCAAGCAAGCAAGTAAGACACAAAACTCAGGACGGACCCAGACTGGATACCGAGGTCCACAGATATATCTGCAGCAAGCCCGGACCCTTGGCCACGAAAGCCCCCGATACGACGTATACTTTCTCGGCTCGCAAGGAAAAGGAGCACAGAAAGACTTCAAGATCCATCCACTGCCAAAACCTCCAGCCAAGACCAACCTTGTGTGCCATCTGGCTCGAAGGAGAAGTCACCTACGCCTGCGGACACATCGTCAAGCACTCGTACCGCACCCTGGTCCAGCTCAAAAGGATGCAAGCTGAGTCCTTGCACCTCGGTATCGACTTACACACCTGGCAGGACAGTCTCATTCCCTTGCTCGACTTACCAGTCTGATGGCTCGTACTACTGGGAGGAAGGGTGGAACGCGTGGATCAAGAAACAAGTGAGCTTTGCCAGGACGGGTTGAGGAGTTGTGAAGGCGGCCACTCCAGAGCAGAGCTACAGTAAAATTGAGAGAAAGATGTATGTACTGCTAGGGCAAATCCGTCGATAATTTAATGTGATGGTGTGTTGACATTTCCTCTTTCTCACGTCAAGTCATAGCTACCGTAGCGGGAAAACCTGCCAGAGAACAGGCCTTCTAAGCCTTAATAAGGCATAGAAGACTTGTAGACTTAACAAGCCCTATTGATTTAACAAGCCTTGTTGAACGAGGGAGGTACCTGATTGGTCAATTTGCATTTTTCCAAATGCCCGCTGTAGACGGTCGCTAAAAGTTAGAAATTAAGTACTTAAGAGGGTGTTCGGTAGCTCAGATTTTTACTGACCGCCAGGGTTGGGAATTAGTACGGTACTAATTAGTACAACTCTAGTATTAGTACTTAGTACTAGTACTAGTACGGCCTCGGTACTAGACTAGAGAAGTACTGGACTGGACTAGAGTACTAGACTAGTATACTAAAAGTACTAATTTTTAAAAATCGTTTTTTTTTTTACTTTTTAAATTATAGATAATTTATATAAAAATAATTACGTATGAAACAGGTTATTTTATAAGTAAAAAACTTTTTGGGATTTAATTATAAATATTCAAACTTTTTTAAAATAAATATTGTAATAATTAATTATAGAAAAATAAATATAAGATTCTAATTCAAATAGTATATAAAAAGAAAATGGATAAATTTAAAATATAATTAAAAAATATATATATTTTTACTTTTACTATACTAAAAAATACTAGAGCAGTACTAATTCCGTACTAATTAGTACTTTTAGTACATTTAGTACTTTTAGTATTTTAGTACTAATTTTACTATTTTTATTCTTCAATTTATATATTTAAATTTATATTTATAATAATAATATTCTATTTTTCATTTCTTTTATATATTAATATAATTATTTATAGTTTCAAAATTAATAATTTTACTATAATAATAATAAATTTACTTAATATCTTCTACTTATAATTATATAATAGTATATAATTATAAAGATCTTTTTTCTATTAATTAAAGATTAAAATAATATAGTAATTAGAAAAATCTTATTAATAAGAGATATAAATTTTATCTTATTCAAAATGTAATAGTCAATTAATTATTTCAAACCCAAATATAAGTTAGATTTTTTTGAAGGTTATTTATATATATAAGTATAATAGATTAACTAAACTAGAAGACTTATATAAAGAAATCCGAAAAAAAAGTATGAAAGAAAATAAAAAGAAGTTAAAAAGAGAAAAGGAAAAAGGGAAAAATGGAAAAAAAAGAAAAAAGAAGAAAACTTCTTATATAATAAATAGTCTCATTCACTCAGCCACCTCCGCTCGGACCATCGCAGTCTTAGAATTCCTTACGGGACCAAATAAACTCCACCCCTACCAATTACAATGTTACACTATTTGGACCCGCAGGTTCTAAGACCGCGGCCTCGCTACGGTCTAAATATAATATATATAAACGAGGGAGGGTTTACGTAAAATATTACCAAAACTAAAATTATATAATATTAATACTATACTATATTTTAACTATCGGATTATATTACTATTTAATATTATATTACTATTTAATATATAATTACTAATTATATTTTCTCTGCTAATTTCGCTAATTCGTTACCGAACGTCTTTACTAATTTCTATTTTTACTTCCCCTCTATAAATATCCCAAATTTCCAACTTTTACAATTCGTCCGACGAATTTTCTAATTACAAATATTATAATTTTTCGAATAAAATAATAAACGAATCCAATAAACCTCTAAACGAAATTATTATTTCCAATACGGATTCTAAGGATTCAAATATTTAATTCAAATTTAATAAAATTTATTAAACAATTAAAAAATATTAGATAAACTTATACTAATATTTTATTTTTCTTATTACCGATTATAGTAATAAATAAAAGTATAATATACGTATAAAATCCTTAATCAACGTATTTTAATAACCTTTAATACGTTAAGTCCTTATTAATTATAATATTTATTTATATTTCGAATAACCTTAAATTAAACTTCCTTCTAACGAAAATTCTATATTATTTAATATAATAAATTAGTTTAAAATATAGCCCAAAACTTATTTCTAAACTTCCTTCCGCGCTGAACTTAAATTATTACTATATTGATTAATATTTTAAAAATTCCCTATAAAAATATTTAATAATAGCGGTAGCGTATTTTACCCTCCTACTATTAAAAGTATTTTTAACGTAATTTAAATTCGATTGTAATTCTGTACCGCTTATAATACTTTAACCGACTATATACTAGAACTAATTATATTACTTACTATACTATATATATAATAATATAATTATTATAAATCGTATAAATTTAAGGATAACGTTTAAAAATAAAGAAATATCCGTAATCAAATTATTATTATAGCGTCTATTATTATAAATTCGTTCGCCCTATAGAAGAACACCTTTATTCTATAATTATTTAATATTTACCTTAAAAGTAACTCTATATAATTGCGCGTATAAAATATATTAACTCGCTTTAATATAATATTTTCGTATAATATTATTTTCAAAACTATTAATCGTTTTATTAAAATTTCTATAATATATATCCCCCTTATTTAACTTCTATATCCTTTTTTTATTTTTATTATATATTAATAATATTAAAGGCTAATTTTAAATTCGTTAGCCAAGACCCGAATATAATTATTATTTATAATAATTTCAATTTCGTAGATTACGTTAATAACTTTAATATTGGGCGGTAAGATATTATATAGAATTTTACTATATATTTCTTTATTAGTAATCCCGATATTTACGGCCCGTTTACACTATTTTAATAACGCTTATATATTAAATTCGAAGTTAATTACCTCTTTAACTATTTTAATATTACGCCGCCATCCTTAGACTAAGCGGCGCATTACTTTATTAAAGGCCGATTAACTTCTATCTTTATTTAGAAGAATAAGTAAACTATTTCCGATTTTCTAATAATTAAACGACTATATACTTCTAATATTTATATACTATAAATTCCTATTATCGTAGAAAACGAAAATTAAATCGCTAATATTTATTATCTTTATAATAAACTCTTCTTAATATCTTTAGACTTAATAAAAATAATTTTAGCGACCGACTTATCTTAATTTATAGTAATTAGAAAACGATATCTTTTATTTACTATATTATTTTCGATTAATTTAAAGCTAATTATATTTATAATTGTAAATAATAAATCCTTACCGTCCTTATATTCTTTTATATTTTTATAAATTATATTAATATAATATTTTATATTTTTTAGCCCTTACTAATATAAGATATCGAAGGCCTCGGGAGGGGTACCCGAATAAAGAAAAATAAGACCAAATTCTACGACGGTCGGTATTTATTAGAAGATTCGTTTGCATTTAGGATTTTAACCTTCCTTATCGCTAAATTTATCGAATATAAATATTTATTTAAATCTAATTTTACAGAATATTCTATACGCCGGGCAATAATTAACATTAGGGAAAATTATATTAATTAATAATTATATTCTATTTATAACGAAATGTTTTCTCTAATTATATAATCTAAATATTAAATAGCTTCGGGGAAGATGGATACGAATTATTATAATATATATTATTATTTATAAGTTATCTATATTTTTATAATATTTAATAAAGCCGTCTCTATAGGAAATTATAATATATTACATAAAATTATTAATTTATTTCTTATCCTCTTTTATAATAAGAAATTTAATAATTATAAGCCCGAAATACTATATTTAATATAATTATTTCGCTCTGAAATTACAAATTAAGCGTTCGCTAATACTATTTTACAATCCAATATAGTATAATATTCTATAGCCGGTAATAAATAGAAGGCAATTAATATAATATCCGAATATATTAATATATCCTTTACCTAAAATATTAAATAGAATAAGAATTCTACTTACAATACCTAAACTATATTTATCCGGCTTTCCGCTATTAGCCTATATACCATAATTATTTATAAGGCGGTAAAAAACAATATACGAATTTACTAAATTAATAAATATATAAACTTATTTACTAATAAAGATATTATAAATTATATTTATATAGTATATTAAAATAAATAAGCGCGTCGAAAATATACTATTTTCCAATTACCCGATAATTCGGGATTTAATACCCCTAATATTTTATAATTTAATTTTACTACGCTATTAAAATTAAAGTTCGACGCCTTTAATATAAAGGAAGTTTAGCCTCTATAAATAAATAAATAAATAATAATCCGGGACCCTAAACAATTTACTAAGTAAATAGAAATAGATACGGAAGAAATAATTATCGATAATAATAAAAGCGAACGGATATATTTTAGCGAAGGCGTTAATTCAAATAATAATTTCATATAGTACTTTTCCTATAAATTTTTTAAATATTTATATAAAGTAGCCCGAAAAAGGTTTAAAGTACCCGCTATATAAGTTAATTTCGTATATATTTCACATTTTTATAAGATATTTATAAAGGCAATATAGTACAATATATTTATAGGGTATTAGTATAGGGAATTAGAATTTAAATTAGTAAAAAGTAAAAAAATAATCCGCCCCGGGTTCGAATTAGCGGCCTACTAATATATTAAACTATTACCTAAATATCTATTTTCCCGCCTATAATCGGTATTAGAATAATACTAGCCGTATTACTATTTACACTAGTAGACTATAGGATAAAGGTATAAAAATATATATTATAAAAAAAGTACGCTATAAACGGATAGGAATAATATAATAGGCGTTATTTAATTCCTATAGGGGTAGTTTAATTACCGCCGACCTTACCCGAAATCGTCGCCTTTTTACATACCCCTTATTTAATTTACTTCAAACAATATTTATAGGCTTCTAAAAACTCCTCCAATTCGTATAATATCCAGAAATCCTTACCTATATACTAAGATTTAAAATCGCTATTAAAGTTAATAGCTAACGCGCGTAAGAATATAATATTCTTATAAATAAGATTAAAGCGGGCACTAAAGAGCTCGATTTTTACCCAATCCCGGATATATACTTCGAAGGGTCTTTATAAATTATTAAATATATTGAATTTAAGCCGGGGAAGCTTTTTACCTTCTAATTTAATTCAACTAACTTTACTATTCTAAATTTAAATAAAAATAAAGTATTAAAAATATATATTATAAAAAAAGTACGCTATAAATAAATAGGAATAATATAATAAATATTATTTAATTCCTATAGGGGTAAACTAATTACCGCCGACTTTACCCGAATTATCGCCTTTTTACATACCCTATATTTAATTTACTTCGGACGACCTTCGTAGGCCTCTAATAACTTATTTAAATTATATAATATCCAGTAAAATTTATCGATATTTATTTAATATTCAACTAATTATATTCAATATAATTAGGCCTTTATCTATTCCTTTTCGCTAAAACAAAGCATTTTTTTCTCTAATTATAGTAAATTCATTTAATATTATCTCCGCTACCTCGTCTAAATCCTATAGGGGATATAAAACCTCCTAGCCCCTATAGGATTTAAATACGAATTAATACTATTCGGCCCTAAAAGGATAATATAATAACTTAAAATTACTATATAAATTAAATAATATATTAGAATAAAATACTTAGGGATGAAATTTATTTACCCCAATATTTATTATTTTATTTTATATATATTAAATTTACTACCCCCTATATAATTTAAACGAACGACCGGATAGAATCTATAATAATAAAAATACATTTACTATAATAATATTCGAAGATCGTAAATAACTAAAATTAAAAGCTCAAAACAATTTTATATAGTAAATAATACTAATAAATATTAATATTTTAACCGGACTACTAATCTTAGGAAATATTTTATAATAATTAAATCTTTATCTATATTACGGATTTAATACCCCGAATTCGGCCGGAACAAATTATTATAAAAATACAACAATATTTATAGGGGGAATAGAACGCAAAACAATTCGTCCTATTTCCTATTTTCCTTCAAATATATATAGAATTTCTCGTCTAAAATTATTAATAGCTTCCTAAGAATATAATAGGAAAAGATCTCTAACTTCAATCTAATTTTTTAAAATAACCGCTCTACTATTAAATCCGGAGGTCTATTAATATTATACCCTACTTTATCCTCTCCCTTATAGGATTTAAATATTATCGCTTATCCTATACTCTATTTATTATTAATTAATATTTCTACTTAGTCCTAATAATATTTAAGGGGCAATTTTAGTATTAAGAATAACTAAAGGATATTAAACTTATTTAAATTTATAGTATTTATCGATGCCCTATTCTATTTCGTCTTCGCATTTCTAATATCTATTTATAATTTCCAATTTCTTCGCTCTCTTTACAAAATCTATATAAGAGGTATACATTCTTCTTCGCTTATCCTACGTTCTATTTAATATTAACTAATATTTCTACTAATCCTAACAATATTTAGGGGGCAGTTTTAATATTAGGAATAATTAGAAAATATTAAACTTATTTAGGCTTATAATATTTATCAATGCCCTATTCTATTTCGTTCTCGAAAATAGCCAAACCCGAATTATATATTTAAAAGGAAGGTTATTACTTTATAGTAGTATTATTAAAAAATATACGGGTAGTTATATATTATAGATTTAATACCCCGAATTCGGCCGGAATAAATTATTATAGGAATATAATAATACTTATAGGGAGAATAGAACGTAAAATAATTCGTCCTATTTCCTATCTTCCTTTAAATATATATGGAATTTCTTATTTAAAGTTATTAATAGCTTCCTAAAAATATAATAGGAAATAATTTCTAACTTCAATCTAATTTTTCGAAATAACTACTCTACTATTAAATCCAGAAGTCTCCACCTACTAATATTATACCCTACTTTATCGTTTCCCCTATAGGATTTAAATATCGTAATAATATTATTAATAGCGCTAATCGTACTACCGTAAATAATAATACCCCCTCTAATAAAACCCGTAAATAATATTCGCAAGAATATTAATAATAAATAAGTTAGAATAAATTTAAAAGGTAGCTACGAATTAGGAAATAATACTAAGGGATCCCGCCCCCCTATAGGATTTATACGGCCAGCCGGCCACCGTTTAAACTAGAATAAGCCCAAAAAGTAGCTACGAATTAGGAAATAATATTAAAGGATCCCGCCCCCCTATAAGATTTATACGGCTAACCGGCCACTATTATTTCTAGCCGCGGACCTTCTTCGCCAAACTATAACCACTAAAACCAATAATCGGTACTCCGGGAGGCACTATATTAACAATTAAAACCTAATATACAACCGGGCGTATATTCCCTAAAAAGAGTTATTTAACGTTATTAATACTAATAATAAAAATATTAAATCTAATAATTTCCAAAATTATAATAAGAAGCCTCCGATTCTTTAATATTTAATAATAGTAGGTAATTAATAATACCTTTTATAATAGCCCTTATAAGATTTACGCCCCATCTAAATATTAATACTAATTTCTGCGTCTACAATAGTTCTTAATTAGTTTACTACAATTCGATTTCCTTAAATTCTATTTAAAATATTTTTAAAGATAACAATATAAATACCTATTTAATTTATCCCTTCTTATTTCTAACCGTCCCGTAAAATTAAATCAATTAACGAATTAATTAATAAATATTTATCTTTTATCTTTAATAATATTAATATCCCTTATATAATTTATACGGCTAATAAATATTATACGCGGGCTATATTCTAGGCGCGAAAAGATTTAATATACCTTTTCCCTCGATCCCGACTTTATTTTCGGCTTATTAAATATCTTCTATTGAAAAAAGAGCTACTATAGTATCGAACTCGCTATAATAGGATTCTTCTCTATCGAAAATATATAGGGCCGCCCGAAGTAAAAAACCGTTTGAAGGAGGAATAACGTTTTAAATAATTTAAAATAATTTTTCCGGGCCGGTTCTTACCCGGTATTAAATTTATAGCCCCGAAGCTACTAAACTAGAAGTATATTAACTTTGAAATTAATATTGATAAAAATTAAAATAGGAATTTTATATTTAATTTATTAAATATCTTCTATCGAAAGAAGAATTACTATAGCATCAAATTCGCTATAATAGGATTCCTTTCTATCGAAGATATATAGGGCCGCCTAAAGTAGAAAATTGTTTAAAGGAGGAATAATATTTTAAATAACTTAAAAAAAGCCTTCTAAGCCGATTCTTACCCGGTATTAAATCTATAGCCCTAAAGCTACTAAGTCGGAAGCCGCCGGGCTAAAATACTAAAATACCCCCGAAAACCGATTATCCGGCGGGCTAGCCTAAAATAATAGACTTCGAAAATTTATATAATTTTTTTTAATAAATAATATTAATATTATAATAGTAATTATCCGTATACTTTATTATACGAATTTATAAATATATTATATATATTATTTTTTAAATCCTTTTTACTTCTCCTATTTCTACTTCTTACTAGCGCTAAAACATATTAATTTCAATTTCTATACTAAATTAGCCTATTTCCTTTTATAATTATATTTAGATTTTTCTTATAGAACTATTATTAATAATTAAATAATAGTTTATATATTTAGTATAAATTATCGAAGGGGGGGTTTATATAGCGAAAAATCTTTTTTATATTTTTATTCGGGTTCTACTAACGAAGAATCTTACTTATATTTTCATTCGGGTTTTACTTATAGTTCTATAATAAATAATTAAATAATAGTCTATAAATTAAATATAAATTATTAGAGCCGTAAGTAGAACCCGAACGAAAATATAAGTAAGATTCTTCGTTAGCGGAACCCGAACGAAAATATAAGAAAAATTCGTAAAGATTTACTTAATAGTAACGGGTTTAGCAATTTTAAATAATAAATAGGAAAAGTCCTATATAATTATTTCTTTATTATTGTTATTTCTTACTTCGGGAATATAAAAACGGTTATTCTATTATTATTATAAGGGTATATAATATAATTCGTTATATCGAAAATTTTAAATTCTTTAAAAATATTGCCGAAGATAGGTTTCGAATATTAACTCCTTCCTACTTCTTCGTAAAAATATTTAATTATTTAGAACTAATTTAAATAATTATTATCGATAATATATTCAATAAAGTCCGTCTTTTAAAAAAGGTCAAATAGGAATTAAAAATATACGTAGTTATTAGACGTCCAATAAATTTTAATAAATAATACGAAATAAAGAACGGTATTAATTTATCGATTGAAATTAATTCGAAATATAGTTTCGTAATTATAATATTATAATATAAATAATTATAATATTATATAAGGGCGAAAATAGATTTAGAGAAGGTAAAATATTAAATTTAGACTAATAATTTTAAAATTAGAAGGGACGAACTATAATACGTATATAAATTACTTATTTTTATATCCTTCGGCTTTTCCTTTATAGTAAAGTACATTAAAATACTATATTTTATTTAATATATACTAAATAGGATTTTATATAATTATATAGGGGATAACTTCTAAAGGTAGTATAATATATAAATATAAAAGTAAATCGATAGTCCGAATTAGAATAGCTTCTTTAGGATAATAATATAACGATTTAATAAGGAGCGTCTAATTTTCAAAAGGGAATTCAATAAAGGTTTCTTATTTACTACCCTTATTACGTATATTATATATAAAATACAACGATAGTATATAGTCCTATAAATCTTTATTAATTTAATTTTTTAAAGTAAATAAGTAAAATTTATATAATTAAAGACGGTAGGGTAACCCCGATTAAAGGCGGAAAGGAAACCCCGATTAAGAATAAAAGGGGGACTTCGATTAAGGATAGAAAGGGGACCCTAATTAAGGACGGAGGGGGGACCCCGATTAAAAATAGAAAGGGGACCCTAATTAAGGATAGAAAGGGGATTCTAATTAAAAATAGAGGGGGGACCCTAATTAGGGACGGAGGGGGGACCCTAATTAAAAATAGAAAGAAGGCTATAATTAAGGACGGAAAGAAGGCTATAATTAAAAATAAAAGGAGGGCTATAATTAAGGACGGAAGGAAGGCCGCGATTAGAAATAGAAAGAAAGCTATGATTAAAAATAGGAGGGTCGTCGGGATTAGAGCCGGAATTAATTGAATTATTATTGTAAATAGGGAATAGAATATCGCCCTTACGATTTAAAGTATTAAAGTTTATATACGAAGGATTATTAATATAAATAATTATTTTACTTTTACCCTTTTTTATAGTAATATAGTGCCGACCGGTAATATAAAAATCGTTAATTAAATTAAAAAATATACTACTGACTATAGGGGACGAATTAAATAAAATTAAAAGTAGGACTTTATAAAATTTAAAATAATTAAAAATTATATTATTAAATAATTAATTACCGGGTAAAGATTAAAATAAATAGTATATAATAGAAATAACGATTAATCGCTTATATATATACTAATAATTTGGGAGTAGACTTAAATATTAGTCTCTATTCGGGTTAAATATAAATAGGATTACTTTTAAATAATAAATATAAATTAAGTAAGAGAAAAAGAAATAGGAAGTCGCTTATATATATATTAGTAATTTAAAAATAGATTTAAATACTAATTTTTATTTAAGTTAAATATAAATAGGACTACTTTTAAACGACGGGTATAAATTAAATAAGAGAAAACGAAATAAGAAATCGCCTATATATATATTAATAATTTAGGAATAGACTTAAATACCGGTCTCTATTTAAATTAAGCGTAAATAAAATTACTTTTAAACGACGGGTATAAATTAGGTAGGAGAGAACGAAATAGGAAATCGCCTATATATACGCTAATAATTTAAGAATAAATTTAAATACCAATCTCTATTTGGATTAGGCGTAAATAAAATTACTCCCGGATTATAGCTTATAAAATAGCTGAAAAAAATAATATAGGAGAATATAAAAATAGTAAAAGAAAGGATAAGAATAGAAGGGTTCTAAATAAAAATAGAATTATAAGGGAGAATAAATTTAAATAAGGTATTATACTTTTTATATTACCCTTCGGTTAAAGTAATACCTATTAGGCTATCGGTTTAATTAGGGTTAAAGCGAAATATAGTATATTAAGGATAAGAATTAATATAGAAAAAAGTAAAAATTAGCGAATATTAAAAATATAATAAAATTAATTGTTAAAGGGAAAAAGAAGGATATATAAATTAATAATATAATCCTTTATATTATTAAATAACTATTAGTCAATTAATTACAATCCTTAAATATAAAAGTTTAATTATTTAATAAACTCCGGTATATTCTTTCGGTAATTTCTAGTAATACTATATATATTAATTATATAATTATTAACATTCTTATTTTTTATTTAATTATTAAATATTATATAATTAAATAGTTTATAAAAATTAAGTAGGTAGGGCAATATACGTCGAAGCATACTAAAATCTATAATTACCTATTAATATAAAGAGCGTATTAAAGCGGACCCACTCGGGCGCTTATACTAAAGCTTATATCCTTTCGTTAAATAAAGAATAATAATTATATAACCGAAATAATTAAATTTACGTATTAAAATAAGGACGCTAATCGAATATATAAAAAACCTCATTTTATAGGCGCAATAAAAGTATAACTAATATTATACTAATATATATATTAAATATACCCTATCTCCTAATAATCTTAAAAGTATTAAAGATAGGAAATAACCCTAACTAGCCGAAGAAATCTTATAAGGGGTAACGTTAAATAATATTTTATATCTAGCCCAATAAATAGTAAAATAACCGCCGAAACCTATAGTAAAATAAATAACCAACCTACTATCCTTCTAATTAATAGAATTAATAAAAGTAAAAATCGACCTATATAATAAACAATTAGTAAAGCCTAATTATAATATATTAAACTATATAATAAACAAATATTAAAATCCTCTACTTTTCTAATATAAAACGGCTAATAAAAATAATAATCTCCAACCTAACTCTATATTCAAATCCTATAAAGGGCGAACTATATTTACCCTTATTAAATTTAAATATATTTATTAAACTTATTATTACTTAATCCGTAATTTCGGAAGTTATTATATTGTAAATTATTATTACTATAATTATTATTATTACTAATTCTATTATTTACTAAATCGCTATTACTCTAATTATCTTTTACCGAAGCGCCTTCTTTAATATTTAATATATTTTCGCTATTTCCAACGGAAATATATGTATTATATTTATTATCCGCCGAATTACTATTATTTTAATTATCTTCTACCGAAACGCCTTCTTTAATATTTAATATATTTTCGCCGCCCTTAAAAGAAATATAATTATTATACCTATCGTCCGCTAAATTACTATTATTCTAATTATTTTCAACCGAAGCGCCCTCTTCAATATCCGATATATCTATACCGCTCTCTAAAGAAATATAATTATTATATTTATCGTTTACCGGTTATAAATATATATTAAAACGTAAACGCTTCGTACTAAAAGAATCGTTAGGAATTAAAGCAAATCGTTTTTTATAAAGGGTAAGAATTTCTTCCGCCTTACTTATTATTTCTATATATTTATTGCCGAAGAAGGTTAAAACGTCCGCTTTATCGATAAAAATATTATCCTAACCTATTTAAATAATTAAATTATTTTACTCCGCTTTGTAAAATCGTACTTCGGACTTCAACGATTTAATCGGTGCTAGCGCTAAATTCGTTAAATACTCCGCCTTTATATTTACTAAAAGTAAAATATTGGCCGTACCTTATAATTCTTTAATATTTAGGGCGGAATAATTAAAATTTTTATTATAGCGATCGATAAATATAAAGCCGAAAATAAATAGCAATTTTATAACGGATTCCTATTTAAATCCTTCTATTTTAAAGGTCTCCTTATTAGCTATATAATACGCAACTATTTATAAATAAACGTAACTAATATTCTACGCGCGGGGCGATATATACGCTTTAACATCCTATAGAAGCTTAATAATTTATAAAAATTTATTAAAATTATAAATAAAGATTATTTTAGCCACTTTATAAATAATAATAAATTTTAACATTTATAACTTTATACCCCTAATAAAAATAAATAACGGCTAAAGGGTATAAACCTACTAATAAAAAAGGTTAATACGGCTAATCAAATAAATCCCATAGAGGGAACGGGGTAAAAACAAACTTTTTATATAATATATTCTTCCTACCAATCCGAAATTATACTATTAATTTATAGTAAATACTATATAACCGGTTTAATTTACCTAATTCGGTAGAGGCGGCCAATATATTAAAAAATAATTAATATATTCTATATAAATCCTAGACCGATTCTAATAGAATATTATACGTACGTATTCAAACTAATAATATTTATACTAAAATTGAAGATAAAAACGTCGATAGCGGTATAAAATATATTCTACTCTTAAATAATATTAACCTACTCTTAAGGAAATTAATTCAATATAATTACCCGGACTTCGAAATTAGCTTTCTATAAAATAGAATAAAGAGTCTTAAAGAAATTAAACTACGGATAAATCCAATAGGGGAAGGGAAATCTACCCCCTATAAGAATTAAACGTAAAACGGACGGGTTTATTTATATCTATATTTAAAAATAGTTAACTATAATAAAAATATACTACTTCTAACTCTATATATTAAAGTACTTTTAAAATACTTACGTTTATAAAGAGGATTAACTATACGCCTAAACAATTATTTATATACAGTTAATTAATAATAGAACGTCCAAATCTTTATTTAAATAAATATATATATAAAATAAACCGCCGTCGAACCCTAATTTTACTAAGTAATCGACTTTATCTACCCTAAAATTCGGATTACCCTTTAATTTCTTTTTTCTAATAATCTCTTAAAAAAGTTCTTTATTAACCGCTTTATACTATTCGACCTTCGATCGCTCCTCCCGCCTAATTTTATTATTAATTTATAATATATTTTAAACCCGGATATTTTAAGTAAAGAATTATAAACCCCGCATTAAAACAGGCCTAAACCCTTAAAGCTACTCGCTAATATTAAAATTAATAGGGAATTAAACCTCTTCAATCTTTTGAATAACTAATATTAAAATTTTATTAATTAATACGGCCACTTTACTAGCTAATTAAATATATTTTAAATAAACTTAATAAATTTTTATCTTAAGGATACCCGTAGAGGGGTAAATTACCTCCTTATTAAAGAATATTAATAAAGTATTCATTCCCCAAAATAAAAAAAAGACCTAAAATTATTATATAATCTTATTAATCATTATACTGGTAATAACGCCTTACTTAAAAATAATCCGTTAAATATCTAAATATAATATTTATTATTTAAAGCCCTACTATTCGTCGATCTCTCTAAGACTAATAATCTAAACCGCAATTATTCTTAGGCTAAATATATAATTTAAGCTAGTACTATTGTAAATATCCCCAATAAAGTCGCTAACGTTAAACCTATCCTCCGATTTAAAGTCGATACTAACGTTATCCTAAAATATTACTATAAATACCCTAAAATCGAAAATATTATTCAATATAAATATAGCCGAATAGAAAACGGTCTACTCGTAGGGAATTATACGAATCTACCGCTAAATAACACTTTCGGGGTTATATAAAAATTATACTTTATTTATAATAATACAGGCGAAGCGGACGCCTTTATAGTATAATATTCTTAATTCGTACTATCTTCCATTAATTACTTTTTTACCCTCTATATTACTATTGAATATTAATATATAAAATAATATTAAACGGCCAAATAAATCTTATAAAGGAAGGATACTAAATTTAATATACATATTATAATAATTATCCTTAAATACTTTAAAGGCGGCGCTCTCTATATTGCTATTAAAGTTTTTATACTTCTATTTCTATTTAGAAGAGGGTCGCTAAATAAATTTATCGAAGTATTAAAGGCTATTATACTAGTACCGCTCGTCCGACGGAAAATACTATTTTTTATAAACCTTTACCTAATAAGAGAAATACGTCGAAATAGCCATTAAAATAATAATTTTAATAATATCTAAGGAAGACCTTTTATTAATATACTATAATATTAAAACATTAAAAATATCCTACGTATATATATAAATATACTTTAAATTATTTATCGATATTAATTTAAATTTTTTAAAAAAATAATATACGTTAAAGGCATCCCTAAAAATATATATAGCTTCGCTAAATATCTATATAATTAAAACGGCCAATATAAGGACTAGCGTTAGGTACGCTTCTATAAGCCCACTACTAATTATAATTCTCTTTAATCCTATATAATAGAATAAGACGATAGTAAAATATATAATTATTTTACCCGTACCAACCTCGTTAATAGATATAGCGTATTTAAACGGGGATTATTTAAATCGCCGAATAATATACATATTTAAAAATATAAGTTAGTAAAATATATTTAAATCCTATAAGGGGCCGAATAATTCGGCCCCCTATAGAATTTAAAAAAGGAAGGATATAACTTACTAATTAATTAATAAAGTAGAAATAATTTATCCCCAAAACTACCTAACGCCTAATTTGCCCATCCGCTATACTTAGTTTAATTATTAAAATTACCGACTTCCGCTATAAATTCAATAAGCATATCCGAAATAAGAATCCTATCCCATATTTCTATCCTACAGTAAATTATAATATAATCGTTAAAAACCTTATATAAAGGGTATTATTTATAAATAAAATTCGATAGCGAATATTTAGTTTAGAAACACATTTATTCTTTAGCCAAATTACTATCTTCTTAAATAATATTACCGGTAATAAATCTAGCGGATTATATATACCCCTTATTATAGGCTTCTATATCCTAATCGAAAAATACCTCCTACTCCGTAATAATCTACTATACGTCGCTAACCTAGAAATTTAAATCGTATATTACAATTAAATAATTAACGGGAATTAGGACGCAAAGCTATTAAAATTAGTAAACGACGGCGCCTTCTTACTTCTCTAATAGAATAAAGGTCGTAATAAATAATATAACATTTATTTTCGGAATATTGAAAGTTCGGAACTTTTTACTAATATTAGTTAAATAATTATTAAAGTCCTTAGAAATTAATATACTTTTACTAAATTTTCGAAAGTATTAGAATAATATTTAGAAATAAATATAATTTACTATATAATAATTAAGAATTTCCATACTTTAAAATAAAAGTACGGCGGGGTTAAAATTAGAGCCGGATATATTAATAATTAATTTATTATTAACGCCGTAGAAAATTTACTTACTAACTTCGTATATTTTAATTATAGCCAATTAAATACTGTTACCAATAATTTTATTATATTAATCTCCGCTCATAAGTCCTAGAATATCTTCGGTACTAAGGACGTATAAAAATTCGTATACCGAATTCTAAAGACCTTTCTAACCCCCGACTATAAATTTTTAAAAATTCCGCTAATAATTATAAAACCATATGAAATAAATTATTATACGGAATTAATCGTCGGCGCTAAACCTAAACTATATATTATTTTAGGGCGCGTATTCGCCTTATTTATATCGAAGTACGCTACTATTCTTCTATTTAAACCGGGTAATTTATAAATAAATAAATTATATTACGAACGTAGTAGCTTTAAAATAGATTTTATTCTTATCGTCCAACGAATAAGCGCTAATATTCGTTAAATTGCCGTAGTAAATAGTAAGGGTATAAAAAGGGAAATTAGGCGCGGTAGAAAAGTATTATAAAATACGGTTATAATTTGGATAATTATATATATTAGGAATAATCCCCTTCTAACTTTTCTATTTTAAGCTATCCACGCCGGGCTACTTATTTTTCTTATAGTCCTATTTAATTTTAAAATATTTAAACGGGCCAAAGATTAGAGCAATTATAATATAATTAGCGAATATTTAGAGCGTATTTAAATTTTATAAAGGAGAAGAATTTGCCTAGCCTTTATAGGAATTAAACGGGAAATATATTTATATTCGTAATTGGAATATTAATATAAAGCCTTCGTATTAGCGTAATTTAAAATACTAATTATATTAATAAATAGAAGGAAAATACTTTAATTTATTTATTAATTAATAGTCTATTTAGGTAGTTTTATTTCGGTACCCTTCTTTAATTTATATAAATCGCGCTTATTTACTATTATAGGTACTATTTTAATGCGGGCGGTATAGTAGATCGTTCTACCCTCTACCTACTATCCGGGCTTTTTAAATTCTAATATCGCTTTAATTACTTCTTTTATATTATACTTATTTATATAGAAGGGTAGACCGAATTTAGGGAATAGGTTGGCTGGGTTTTTAATTTAAATTTTAAATTACTTTTCGTCGGTAGTAGCTTTAATATTAGTAAGCCTAAATTAATTTACTGGGGGGTAATAAAGCCGCTATAATATATTAATATCTAATATTTAAAAATACGTATTATTTTTAACCAAATTTAGGTTAGGTACCGGTTAGGCTTTAGAAGCTTAATGTAACGCTATTTATAAAAATTAGAAAATTATATAGAAGGGGTTATATAATACGTAAAGGGGGTATAAATTATTTTACTTTAATAAGAGGGAATATAAATATTTTTAGAATCCGAACTGCGCTTAAATATAATAGGGGGTAGGAAGGGAACGAGAAAATATTATTAAAGGGGATATAAATATTTATAGAATCCAAACTACGTTTAAATATAATAGGGGCAGGAAAAGAATAAAAAAATATTATTGGAAGGGATATAAATATTTATAGAATCCGAACTTGCGCTTAAATATAATAGGGGTAGGAAGGGAACGAGAAAATATTATTAAATTTTTATAATAAGGGGCGAGGGGGAAATAAGAAAATACAACCTAAATTATAAAAGGAAGGAAGAGGGAAGGATTCTAAAAGGGGGGGGATTTTTATATCCGAATATATAGACTATCTATAGTTAAAAAGTTAAAGTAGAGCCGGAAGTTTAAAGGAAATTTATAATAGGTTTTTATATTTCTATTTAATTTTATTTATCCTTCTCAACCCTTATAAAATTTAAACGAAAGAATAGGAAATTTCGCCTATTTATTTATTAAAGATTAAAGATTACTTATATTTATTTCTTCTATTTAATTGGTATAATACTAATCTTTACTTATTTAGCAAGTAGAATTATACTTATATATATAATAGTAGGATAAATTATACGTAAATTTAAATTTATAGCGCTAGAACCGCTACTTATAAACTTTTTTATTTATCCCGCCCTTATTAATCTCCCTTCTCCCTATTTATATTATTATAAACTAACCTCTTTATATTAATATTAAATACTTTTAATATAATAAGTATAAAGCGGCTGTATTCTATAATTAATATATTATTATACCCCCCTAACTACTTCTATAATTCGAATACTAGAATAGTTTTAATAAGATTTTAAATAGTTAGGATAGGTATTTATTTCCCGAATTAATATGTAAGTATATTTATAAGAATAAATATTATAAACGCCTCCTTCGGTAATTCGAATAGCCTAAGTATATTAGGATAGAAGGTTTTAATTATATTTATTATAAAGTAATCTAATTCGGTTAGGGCGAAGCTAGCCTTCGTTAATTTAATTGGGCGCCGGATAAGTATTATAAACTTCTTCGATATAAACGGTAAGAGACCTAGTAGGGGATAATACCTATTATAATATCGCTATAAAGGTATTATAATAAAACGAATACTAATACGTTCAATATCGAAGTCTTTATATAAGTAAGTAGACCTTTAAGTTCGGGAAGTAGCCCAAACTCCTATAGTAGCTTTATAATATATAGCCTAAAGTAGCCTACGTTAACGAATTCGTATATTTCTTTATATTTATTAGTATACTTTTTTTAATATAATTCCTCTACTATAATTTATATACGAAATTAATAATTATTATCGTTAATACCTAATTCCTAAGGGATTAGATAGCCGAAAGTAATTTTATTATTATTTAATAATTTACTCTACGTATTTTCGTCTAATGTATTTTCCGTATCCAATATATCTTGGTTTAATGTATTTATATTAGGTAATAAAAATAGTTAAATTAAATTATCGATTAAAGTGAAATTTAATATAATATATTAAATATTAATGGAAGGAGGGGCCGGGATTTTAGGGGTTTCTAACTTTAAATCGTCGATATAATTTATAGAAATATCGCTAATATAAATATTAATATTTACTATAGCGGGTTTATTTAATTAGCTTAAATAATTGAATTAATAATATAGTATAAAATAATACCCTATACCGTACGTAATAGGATCCGTATAAACGGTATATTTAAAACGCTAAATTAAATCCGCGATATTCTTAAATTTAATTACGCTGTATTAAATTATGCGCTATACGTCCGGAATATTTATACTTATATTAAATAAAATAATAATAAATATAATTTAATACGTAAAATTTAATCGCCTAAAGTCCTCGTATATCTCCTTCTAATTTCGGAGACGTATATCGGCGTGGTATTTACAGATTATTTTTACTGCGTATAAAGGATTATAATCGGATAATATAAAATAGTGTAAAAGGTACGCCCGGGCGGAAAAAAAAAATAGTTTAATATTAATATAAATAATTATTTTTAGGATAAAATAGAAATTTAGCTTGGGGGCGTTGGGCGTTCGGGGGCCGAAGACGAATTTGAACCGCCGATAATTGTAGAGCCTACTTTGTAAGATTGGCTATAGTACTATAATAATATTAGCGTAGTCGATAGAAGTACGAATAATAATAAATTTATTTAATTTACAACCTTTAAAACGAAAACCGCTATATTTATATATATAATATTATACGTTATATATTAATATAGTTGTATATCCGAATTAAGGAATATTAAATAGGATAGTAATTTTAATAATATAGATATTTATAAATTACTTTTAGAATTCGCGCTATTAGAATATAATATATAATTCATTAATAATAATAAAAGTAATCCGCTAATTGAACGAAGCCTTACGTATAAGCTTTATAAACTTTACGTCAGTAGTTTATTCTAAACCGAAGAGGATATATATATAGTTTCTAAATTCTAAATTTATTTAAAAATAAATATATTATTTGGCAATTAATTAGAACTTATTTAAAACCGATAAGGGGGGAATAATAATAACCCCCACCTATCGGTTTTAAAGAAAAGAGAAATTAGATTTTTATACTTTTATAATTAATTAATTAATTAAAATAGGCCGAATACCCGGGTATTTTACAATAATATTATACTATTCCTTATTAAACCGATTGAGCGGTATAATTTAAATAGTAACCTTATCGGATAAAATAATAAATATAGTTTAAAAAATAATATTCTTACTATAGTTAATTCGGGTAATAAAGATTATATTACCTTATTTATAAATAATACAATAAATATATTCAATTTAATTAAGCTTCGGACAACGCCATTCCCAATCTAATAGTAAACCTTAATTTAATATATATATAGCGACTATATTAATAAAACTATATTAAATCTATTTGTCGTCAGTAGAAATTATACGACGTAATACTTCACTAATCCAATTTTAAAGGGTAATATTAAAAGGTTCGGACGTATTTAATTTACGAAAATCGGTAATACGACGGATAAATACTATAAATTCGTCGATATTATATTTTTAATCGCTTATTATCTATATTAAATTTTGTATTAATACAACGACGGATTATTAAAATAGAATATATAATTTTAATCGGAGCCGTTTTATACAAACTAAACGTTATACCTATAGGGCTAAGAATTCTTATTATATAGCGGAAATATAAAAAAAAAGTATAGGAATATAAATTTATAATATATATAATCTTTAAATATTTTATTTTATTGCGTTAGAAATTATTATAATTGTATAAAGTTAAAGTATTTGTCCGAAACTAAATGGAAATTGAATATTTTTGCGCAAACCTATTACTTTCGTTCAACTTTAGTATAGACGTAAACCAATGTTATACTATTTAAACCCGTAGGTTCCAAACTACGCGCTATATACTCTACTATAGCGGCCGAAAAGCGGGGCGGATCCGTAGGGGAAAAAATGGGGGCTGACAATTTGGAGAGCGTCGTTGTTATAAGAGACTAATAATAGAAATATTTTTCTACAGCTCTTATAAACCTTTTCTACCCTATTCTTCTTATTTTTAAAATTAAGAAGCCTACTCAGTTTTCTATAAGAATTAGAAAGGGAGTTAGAAAGAGGGTTAAAAGGAAGGTTGAAAGGAGAGTTGGGAGGTTTAGAAAGCTTAGAAGGCTTAGAAGGCTTAGAAAATATAAATAGTATAAAGAATATTCTATTATTATTCGTATTATTACTAAATTTACAATATTTGTTAGTTTATAATTATTATAATTTATATTATATATTATTATATTTATTTTAAATTATTCTATTATCATTATTATAAAATCTACTATTTATATATTATATTAATATATTACCTTTACTAGTAAGCTAGTATTTTTATTTTTAATTTAGGACTAAAAGTATTAAAAGTACTAAAAATATTAAAAGTACTAAAAGTATATTAAAAGTACTAAAAGTGTACTAAAAGTACTAAAAGTGTACTAAAAGTACTAAAAAGTATACTAAAAGTACTAAAAAGTGTATTAAAAGTACTAAAAGTATACTAAAAGTATTAAAAGTACTAAAAGTACTAAAAGTACTAAAAGTACTAAAAGTACTAAAAGTACTAAAAGTACTAAAAGTATTAAAAGTACTAAAAGTATTAAAAGTACTAAAAGTATTAAAAGTACTAAAAGTGTACTAAAAGTATTAAAAGTGTATTAAAAGAATTAAAAGTATATTAAAAGTATTAAAAATATATTTAAAAATATTAAAACTAATATTAAAAGTATAAAAAGTATTGAAATTAGTATGAAAGTACTAGAATTTATATTAAACGTATAAAAGAAAAATAATAATTTTAAATTGAATAATATTTGAGAAGATTGGTAATATTGTATTTTATTATAATAATAAAATATTTTATATAATAATATTATTCAATTTAAGAAAGAAGGTTAACGATTAAAAAAGAATAAATTAAGGGAGCGAAAATTTAAATACTAATTAATAAGCTAAGGATAAATATAATTATTAATATACTTATTTATATATATATTTATAAATTTATATTTATATATTAATTTAAATATATATATAGTTATATATATATATATAGAAAAAGTCTTTTCGTACTATAGCAAATATCTTTTCGCACTGTAATTAAAAAGGGCTTTTAGAAGTAACTCAGCCAAATTAAGGCCGTAGTATATAAAAAGTATATTAGAATTTTTATTTATTTTTCTTATATAATATAATGTGTTGAGCGTATTTAGGCGCCCTCTATAGCCCTTAATATACAATAAAAGAGGAAAAAACTATTTATTTACTTTAAATTTACAATATTTGAATTAAGTCTTTCCTTTAGATAAATATATTTATAGCAACTAAACTATAAAGTAGAGTAGAAAATTACAAGAATTCTGATATTAATTTTATACTAACAACTTCTTATTTGGTAAAGTTATATTTGGTAGTATTTTTGATAACGGTACGAAAAGACATTTGCTACGGTACGAAAAGATATTCTCTATATATATATCTCTATTTATATTACTTATACTAATACTTTACTTAGTAAATCGTTCTTCCTATAATAAGAAAGTACGAGCTTAGAGGAATATAAAGGTTATTATAAATTTTATATATATATATATATATATATATATATAAATATCTTTTCGGACTGTATTAAATATTTTCCGGCACTGTATTTAAAAAATATATTTAAATATAGAACTTCGAAGTGAAGTGATATAAGGATAAACTTAAGGTTGGAATTCTTGGCTTTTTTTTCTCTATTTAAAACTACTTTTACTAAGTCTAAATAAATCTTCAATACCTACTTATTAAATTCTTTTTCGAAAATAAATGATTAAGTCTTTTAATAAAATTATAATAAATCTTCTAAACCTACGTGTAGCGTAGCCTAGTAACGCCTAAGTAATGAAATATAGTAAAAAATAAGGAAAATTCTAAATATAAATTTTTTTTTATACACTTAATATTCGTTAACTTATTTAAATTTTAATATCTTTGAATATTTTAAATACAATGCCGGAAAACATTTAATAAAGTCCGAAAAAATATTCTCATATATATATTTATTAAATAATTTATTTACTAATATTATATATAGGGTAGTACAACCTTTTAGGTTTATAATAATTCCCGCTACAATAAACAGTATTTGAATAAGAATACCTTAGAATTTCACTAGCGCCAATAAAAGATTTTGAAGAATAAGGGCGAGTTTTATAAACCTTACTTTAAAGAGGTTAAAAATTATATATCAAATAATTATTAGAATTATTTTATATATAATATAAATGGGTTTCCTTTATTATTTATTAATTATTATTTTTATAATTACTTTTATTTAGTTTTAAATTAAATATTTGAATTCAATATATAAAGGTTATATAAAAACGATTTAAATATTTATATTATAAGTTCATAATTAATTATAGATAAATAATAATTTAAAGTATATTATTACTATTATAAATAACTTATAATACTATAATTATAATAATATTAAATATATTAATCTATTTAATATTAATATTTAAATATCTTATAACACTTTTAACGTAAACAAATTATAATTATAATATTAATATTAAAATATATTACTAGTATTTTTAGTACTAGATTAGTATTTTTAATATACTAGACTAGTACTTTTACTATACTAATTAGTACTTTTATTGTACTAAAAGTACTAATTTCGTACTAATTAGTACTTTTACTATACTAAAAGTACTAATTTTGTACTAATTAGTACTTTTAGTACAAAATTAATATTTTAAAAATCTTAATAACTTTTTAATTATATAATATTTTTAAAAACCATTGAAAGTATTGAAACCAGCTCGTTTAGTAGTATATTCTATATACTAAAACTAATAATATATTATTATTAAAATACTTAGTACGTACTTAGTACGTACTAAATACTAGAGTACTAATTAGTATTAGTACAGGTCTAGTACTAGTACTAGACCTCTAGTACTAGTACGACTCAAATACTGGACTGGACTAGTACTAATCCCAACCCTGCTGACCGCTAACCCAGGTCAGCCGCGGTCAGAAACGTATTCGGTAGCTCGACTTCGGTCATTTGTACCAGATTTTAGCGCTCGTCAGCCGGTCAGCAAAACTGACCCACCCGCGCGCATATAGCCAACCAAATCGCGCGCATCTTGCTGACTGCGGTCAGTACAAAAAGGCTGCTTTTTTTAAATTACAACTACCAAAGTCCCTGAAAGCACTATAAAATTTAGGGTATTAGGACTTCTACCCGTACTACGCCCGGGTACGAGTATATCAACGCTAACGAAATAATTTATAGCCCGTACCACTTTCTAACCCGAAGTACCTTTTTCTGACCGCAGTCAGCAAAAAAAGGCCTACCGAACACGCTCTAAGGGGTTCGGTTGCCAAGGAATTTTTCCAAGTTCCAAAGTTCCAGTCCTTCCCTAAAAGATCTCGCCCTATATTAAAAGAAGGAACGAAACCTACTCTTAATCATTTGAGCCAGTGGCTTAATGGTTCTTGTCGTCGCTCTCATCCTTGTGATCGTTAGTTCGATTCCAATTGGTGACAACTTTTTTTCCGTCGCGCGAAGTTTCGCGCGCGGAAGTGTAAATGCCCTCATCCGGACTTTGAAGTCAAAGTCCCGCCTAAAGTACCCAAACTACCACCAAAAAGACTACTCTAACGACTACTGACTAAAGACCTTTATAATAGCCTTTAGAAGGTCCTTATAGTAGTCTTTAGCTTTTGTTATTTTGTACCAAAATCTGACCAATCAGAGGCTTCTCTCAGCCAACATGCCTTATTAATTTAACAGGGCTTGTTACACAGTTATGCAATAAATATACAACAAGGCTTGTTACGCTCCCTATATTCCCGCTGCGGTAGGTACCATTGTAGCGAACACATGGTCTATGATACTACCAACTACTACTAGACACTCTCCTATAACATCCCGAACTCCCCATCCAACGCCTCAAATCTTGCCTTGCCTCCATGTCATCGTCCAGCTTCCGATCTGCCCTCCAATACCACGGAAGGCTTCCGCCTAGCTTGCCCAACTTCTCTTTTTCCTTCAACTAAAAACAATTTACATCTATCTTAACCTCGTCTACCCTTGGGTTATTACAGATCTAGTAGACTTTCAATAGCGTAAAGTTAAAAAGGCTACGCGAGGATAGGTATTATAATACAAAGCACAGTCTGTGCCAATATAAAACCGCGTATTAAATTGAGGAAGCCTACCTAAATACACCCACCCCAAACCTACCGACACCCAGTTTTCCTATAGGCACCCAGGTGGCAGCTGTCATGTAAAATATCGAGTTTCAGCGGTAAATCTAACCGTTTTAAATGGTCATGACCATTTGAAATTTGAATTGACCCCAGTGACCCAGATATGTTCGTGCATCTCTGCAACTCAAATCTGATAACAGCGATTCAAATCAATCAAGCATAGTTGCAGACGATTAAAGGGAGTTGAAGGCGCCCGCAATCAATTGATTTGAGCGATATTATATACGTCGGGAGTCTTGGTATTGATGTGCGACGGTGCAAAGGGGTGAAAATTTACTAAGCTAGGTCAATGTTTCAATACATTAGAAAGACGAAATTTAGCGGGTAAAAACGGGATTTTCAATATCAACTGTCATCCAGCTGGTTGTCCCACTGTTTTGTGGATGCTAGAAAAAAACTGGGTATCAGTAAGGTAGGTTTGGGGTGGGTGTATTTAGGCTTCCTCATTAAATTCTTCCCGCCCGCAAAACGTGAGCTTCTATCCCAGACCAATAGAGGTAGATATAGAGCTTAACTTCCCGCACCGCCCCTAATGTCTTCGCGCACCCTTTTTTGACTTGATGCACCGCACTTACTCTACCCGACAGCTGAATGACAGCTAACATATAAAGCACCCCGTTTTGTATAGTAAAATTAATCCGTAAAATGTTTTAAATATTCAGCCATAGGCAAGCGATATTTCCTCGCACAATCAAAGCTATATTTTAATATAATACAATTTAATTTCTATACCGCCATCGCCAGCAATAGCGACCGTATTACCGTGATAGCGACTACGACAACGACCGTAACAGCGATAGCGACCGCGACAGCGATCGACTTAGTTGCTATACTCAAAACATTGAAAATATCGAAATTTTTATATAAAAACGATTGAAAACTATATCAACTATCAGGGCGGTGCGCCAAGTCAAAAAGGGTGCATCAAGTCAAAAGGGACGGTGCGGGAAGTTAAGCTCTAGATATAAGTTCCTTGCAAAATCTAGTACCTTCTATCATCCCAACATGTTTTGTTATCCCAGGGCTTTAGCTCCCCCTCCCAGTAGGGAAGGGGCAAGAATGCGTTACCTCGCTCCGAACGCTCCAATTCCTCCACGGCAGATGCTGTATCAGCACGCTCCACCCCGTCGTTTCCACTTGAATCAACATAGTGATAGAAGAAAGGATAGGACTTCTCGACCTCCCACAAATAAGTGGCGTGCTCTAGTGCATGCTTCTCATATAACCGCTGTGCCTCACTTGTCTGTGTTGATCTCTGACCAGCTCGGAAAGGCAAAAGTTCTATCGCTTCCAGCTCGTAGGGGTGTATGGGAGTATCTGCAAACACCCGGTCTTCCCATGTTCTCAGGTACCGTAGTACTGGACTGGAACAGGCCTCCTCGCGCATTGGGTCATATACGTATCCCGCGGGAAGCTCTCGAGAGTCAAGCTCGAAGAACTCTCTGTTGGAACAAATTTCCACTGGTTCCCCGGCATTGATGGCTGGGATATGCTGTCGCATAGCGGCCCTTTCATTCGCTTCAAGATCCCACATTCCGCGGTCAACAGCAACGGCAGCCTGAAACTGATACAAGAACGTCTGATAAAGTGTTTGAGCCGTCAAAGCAGCCTGTCTTTCCTTTTTCCTGGCTTCTTCTTGCTCTTTTCTGGCTTGTTCTTGCTCTTTTCTGGCTTGTTCTTGCTCTTTTCTGGCTTGTTCTTGCTCGTACTCATAGCTGCTAACCAACAACCTCTGATACAAAGCAGCATGTCTTTGCTGTTTTCTGGCTTGTTCTTGCTCGTAGATGTACTCATCTCTGCTAACATAAACGCATTCCGGAACAATGGGACTAGCGGGCTCGTCGGGCGTCTCGATGTCCCGTCTGATTCTCTCTTCCTGGTCACGGGCCTGTATTTCCTCTATATCCAGTGCCGTGTCTAGGTCCACGGCCAGCAACTGAGCATCAACCTTTGCTGGATACCACCGTTGAAGTGCTGGCAGCCATACCATCATCCCAAACAAGGACGGCACCCAAGATCTTTCCACAAGCTGCGGGTTGCCATGCCCACACAGTTCGGCAGTGTCGCCGACCTCAAAACTGCCAAAGTCTTGCTCAGTGAAATTGGTAATGTTGGAACCAACTGGGGCGTCGATGGCAACCGTCTGCGTGACTGCTTCTGGCAGAAACATAATGGCATTGCCCTTGTCGTCGGATGGCCGCTCAGAATCTGGGTTATCCCCATCAGAGGCCATCGTGACGTCGGCGGCATCAATGTCGGGGTCTCCATAAGACTCTTCACTCTCGTTATCTGACTCGCAATCTCCTTCGAGACCACGGTCGGGCAACGAGAACAATGCTATATCCTCCTGGTGACGGCCAACGTGTCGAAGATAATCTCTCATGGAGTTCAACTCTTCATGGCATAACTCGCATTCCGTAATCGCGTCAAGGGGCTTTGGGTGTTCTGCCAGGGAGAAAAGCGTTTGTATCTCCACGGGGTCAGTTATATCTCGGTGGAAAGCCGCTATGTGGGACCTCAGTTCCCACACGCCGCGAACGACATCTTTGCAGCCTTTGGGACATTTCCAGATCTTCCAGTGGTTTTCGAGAACGTGCTGCATCCATTGGAACCGTCGTTGGTAGTCTACATTCGGTATCTGACAATCCAAGGATAAGCAGACGTACGGCCGTAGGTCACTAAAGATATGGCTTCTGTTTGGACAACCCGAAATTGGATGGGTCAGCTATCTTGAAACTCGGGTCACTGAGAAGCAGCAGGGCTATATCGGTACCTCCATTCCTTTGGTGATTTTGCCTCCACAATTCTGTAACAGTAGGGGCATTCAAAAAGCCCGCTCTTTGCGCCGTCCGGCATTGCTGGTAGTTTTGGGCGTTCTCCTTCTGCTGCACAGGTAAAACCGAAGGATGTTTCCGTCATACCCGCCTCCGAAAGGGTGTCTTCATCGACAATGGGTCCGGGGACAGACAACTTGTATGACCTCATGTGCAGAGGGACCGAGGACGCCGTGGTCTCGATTGTGCTTACTCCTGTGTCAAAATACTGGGCGTTGTCGGTACCGTTGAGGGTGCCAATTCCATGGCCCAGTTTCTGGTTGTGTTGCTCTCGGTATCGAAAGTATTGCCGCCGGAAGGAGTTTGCTGAGCCCAACCGTTCTACCACGTGCTCCCAAGCAAAGGGGAATTTGTTGCGTATATGGGCAATGTCGGATTCCTTGAAGTACGATGTGTCGGTTTTAGAGAAGTGTCTGAACCTGTCATGAGGTGCAGGGTGCTGAATCGATATTGACATTCCAAACAAGCAGTTGATGATGTCCGAGATCTCCGAGCCAATTTGGCTGAGCTCTGTCAAACCCTCAAGATCTGAAGGTAGTGTACCCATGTCCCCTTCAACGTCTTCGTCGTCGCCATGATCTTGACGTTGATCCCAGGGAATAACTTCTCCCCGAAGTATAGAAGCCGCTGTTGGGACTCGTCAGAGTTTGTTCGTCAAATTTTCCTCGGGGGCACGGAAACAAGTGAGAAACATACCGTCGTCGCATGATTCTTGAAGGTCTTCCAACAACCTTACGATCTGGTTCTTGATGGGTGATGCATCACGAAGACGGTAGTCGAGTGACCCTTTGTCCCTGCGGTGTGCCCCCATGTTGGAGCACCAAATTCTGAGTCTCCCAAGCTCATTGCTGACCAGAGCGTGAAATGTAGCCAGATTGCCTTCAGGGCCATCAGAAGTTTCCGGTACTATCTTTGAGGTGGAGCTCACGGTGTGGGAAAGTAACTGAACGCTCCTCAGGCATTCCTGCACATGGTTTGAGATGACAACCGAAGTATCCATTACCAAGGGCAAAATATGGAGCAGGTGACCCAAGGTTCAGATTGTTCAGGACCGGTTGATGGTGATGTCGTAGACTGGGAAATTGAAGGGCCGACAATGAATGTGGTTGCTTTTGCGAGCTTACACCATGGGAGTACACAATACGGCATTACCACCTGTGTGGCGAAACAGAGGTAGAAATGGAGTCCCTTCCTCGATGGACATGGCTTGTAGAGGAACTGAAGCCTGACGACAAGGATGGCGTGAAATACCCCCCTTCCAACGACTTGGAGGGGCACAAGTGTGCTTCATCTGGGCGTTACCCCTCGCCGTCTGGTCCCGAGAAAGATCAGGCTCTGGGGACTCGAACCTTCGCTGTGTGTGACGTGGCAAGGTGGTGGTCAGCATGTGGTGGGGCTAACTCCAAGACCAGATCAAGCAAAATGGGATCAGTGAACCTGATTGGATATCGAACGGTAGTACCTGACCAAGCCCCAGAAGAAGAAGCATCGGTCTGCAGCATGTTGTGCGTCGCACACGACTCAGCTGTGGTACGCTCTTGCCGCTGGTCTTTCAAATTGTGCACATTTGGTTCCTCCGTCATGTCATCACCCCGCAATCGGGTCCTTTCTCCCCCACGCACCGCGCACCACTGATTTTTTTGTTCCGGAAAAACCAGGAAACTACATCCAAGATCGAACACCCATCATTCCGTCCGAACAGCTCGCATCCTGCGGGCTCGCTCTAATTGCCCACGTTTCACTCCAAAGCTCGTTCTTCCGTAAGAGCCAGTACAGTGAATACTTACATGCTCCTGACCTATCGGACAGAAAAGGGTAGTATTTCCTCTGCATCCGATAATGACCCGGGAACTGATCAGTCGAAAATCGTCTAGGTTGGTATCAAATTTAGAGGTATGTTTCCTCTTCTCTATCGTGAACGGGACATGGACCTGTCTGTACTGGTGCGACGTGGATCTCCCAGCAAAAGGCTAACAGGCAGTACACTAGTTGTGTCACAATAATTAACCCCTACTCGGATTCACCTGTCTACGGCTTGGGCTTGGTGACATAGTATATTATCAAGCACTGCTCAGTTCTCACGGCGCACCACAACAATTACCCATCCCAACTCACTCGGTTCACCCGTCTCGATCTCCTTCCAGAATGTCCGGCTTTGAGGTAGCCGGTATAATTTTGGGCGCACTGCCACTCATCGTTACCGCTTTGGAAAGCTACACCAAAACGTCCGAAATGATGCACACGCGTCGTGCGTATACGCGCGAGGTAAAGCTTTTGGCACGGGGACTGGAAACTGAGCGTGTAAAGCTACAGAACATCTGCGAACAGCTGCTCATAGGAATCGCACTCCCGCACAAGATCGAGGAAATGATCGAGGCGCCAGGAGGTAAAAGTTGGGAGGACCAAGAGATAGACGGCAAAATCCGCCAACGACTGTGGAAATCCAGCGCGATATTCGAGGGAAAACTCGAAGATATCGACAAAGCAACAAAGGAGTTGAAGCTGAAGCTTCAAATTGACACCGATAGCCAGGTAAATTCCATTTCATTGATCAGGTCAAAAACAGTTACCCCACCTCGTGGAATGGTTCTTATCATAGGCGTGTACAAGAGGGTGTATATCCTAGAGCCATTGAACCTCGGCATCCCTACTATGAGCGTCACTAACTGTTGTTGTATACCAAGCAGAACATGAACATCATGAAGCGGGAATTCAGAAAAATGGATTTCGTTCTGCACAAGTCCGAATATCATCAGTTGTTGGCTCGAGTCCGCGAGGACGTCTCCAGCTTGGAAACCCTCACTAACCAGAATGTCAGTCTGGAGCCAGAACGAAGAAAGCGCATGAGCTTACGATTACACCGTATAATGCACTCTGTCTCAGATAGCATTCATCAAGCTCTTCGAACCGCCGTTTCGGCGTGTCAGTGTCCTACTTCACACAACGTGGGGCTGAAACTGGTCCCTCCAGTTGATACCGGTATCATACCAGGGGATGATGACATGAATATTGTCAAGACACTGTCATTCAACTTCGTCATCTCATACGGCAGTTGTTCTAGGCCTACTAGCAGTAATATGGGCCGGCTTTGGGGATCCCTTGTGGTCAAACCATTCAACGACATGGAACCATCGACTGAATCTCAAAGCACACCATCAGCGTCCCCTGAGCAAGGCCCTGCCAGAGAAGTCCAGATACGTACCAAGAAAAGAACGGTGTTTGCGTTTGCGGACGAGAGGGGCGCGCCTTCACCTAAAGCGTCTCTAAAAAGCATGAGCGATCTACTGCTTGCTCTTGCAATGCCTCAAGCATCCAAGCCAACCAGCCCTACTCCGAAACGCCCATCCAGTCATATCAGTCAAACCAAGCTCCTTGACATGTGCGAGACATTCAAGAGCCTGCCCAACCTGCCTTCAGGCGTCTGCTGTGGTCATATTACCGGGCCCGGAATTATCGAGAATTCCAGGGTCGACAAGTACGGGGTCTACCCACTTGGAAACCTGCGAGCTAATGGCTTTGAGGGTTGCTCGTTGGTGCCGCTGCGGGTCGCTTTGGCTGAGCACCGCGGTTCTTTCCCCTTTCTGCTGGTGCATGAGGACAAGCTCCGACTCGCTTTTGTTATTGCATCAAGCGTTCTACAGCTGACTGGGACCCCATGGCTATCGGATAGAGTGACTCTGGACGACGTCTTCCTCGTCCATTGCGACGGCACGACGTATTTTGAAGAACCCTTTGTGATCAAGCAGCTTCCTGAGCCTCCACCCACAACCCCGTCGGCGGCCATCCAGCAAACACGGCCCATGGCTACCGTCATTCATCGCAACTATACCCTTTTTTATTTGGGCATTCTTCTTATCGAGATTATGCTTGAAACGCCCTTCGATACATTCCGTCCACCGTCTCCCCAGCCGAACTCCCTTATCCCCAACGACGCACTCATCTCGGACCATGGGACAGCAATGAGCCTCCTAAGCAAAGTCAATGAGGCAGGTGGCCCAAATTACCTCGGCGCCGTTGAACGATGCATCAAGTGCAAGTTCCCACAACGGAATCCCAACCTAGGCAACGATAACTTTCAAATGGCGGTATATGACGGCGTGGTAGCGCGGCTTGAAAAGGACTTGCAGGACCTGAGATCTGGAGTCCTTCATGAGTATTGACGTTGCATTGTCAAATCTGGGTCTTGCACCCGGATATTCTTCGGTTACAGGAATGGCCATCAGGAAACATGAATTGCACTGCACGTGCTAAATGAAGATGGCACGATCTTTGATGGCAACCAACCGCAGCGGGAATATAAGGCGGTTAGGTAAGCTTCTTAAGGGGGCAGGAGGCTTTGCTCATTTACATGCAGAGATCTGGTGAGTAGGCTTCCTACTAGGAAAAGGCTTCCTAACCAAGGACTACACCTAATTGGTCAATTCCAATATATACTACAAATACGTTAAAATATACGCCGAACCAACCGCTGGAGTATACGCTACGGGTTCCTTAGATAGGCCGCTACTCGTACCCCGGAATTCGCGTTAAAATAAAATATACAGACTACTATATATAAATTAGCCGCCCGTTAAATATACCTATAGGTATTAGTATTTTATCCGGTATTTTATATCTAATCCGCGACCCTAATCCCGCAACCCCAATCCTACAACCCTAATCCCGCAACCCTAATCCGCAACCCCAATTCCACAACCCTAATCCTGCGACCCTAATCCCGCGACTCTAATCCGCAACCCCAATCCCGCAACCCTAATCCCGCAATTCTAATCCGCGACCCTAATTTAATACCGCGGCTACAATTATAGTACGGACTAGGATAGCGGTTACACTTCTACTATATACCGTTTACCGAATACCTATACTGATATACAATTATATTATTATATACCGATACCTACCCTACTACCTTCGGTTATACGGTTGTACAATCGTATAGTCGTATTATTTATATACAATTAAAATTATTATTACTTTGCGCTATACGTTAAATAGATATATTTATTTCTATATATATAACCTTAGCGTAAATATATTGAGCCCCCGATATTCAATTCTATTAGTAATTAAATAAATATTATATTAAATAATTATAGTAGTTAAAAAAAAAGGATATAGTATAATAAGAATAAAGAGAAAGAGAGAAAGAGAAAAATAAAAAAATAAAAGTATTTAATTATTATAATAAATTTATTACAATATATAAGGGTTCCAATTAATTTTATCATATTTATACTATAACAATATTAATTATAATTAATATTAAAATTATAAATAGGTAGAATAGAATATAAGCGATTAATAATATATAAAAGCGTAGAAATAGGATGGAAATTATTAATAACGTACGATTTTAAAAACGTTATTTATTTCCGGCGTAAAATAAAAAACTTATACAAATAGAGAAAGTATCCAGACCGGAAATTAATAGCGGAATTTAATATATATTAGTAGACAGTTGAAAATAGGATAGAAATTATTAGTCTTTAAAATTTATAATATAGGACGAATATTTAATAACTAAACAAATATAAATATTAAATATTAATATTAGATTTTATAAATATAAATATTATTTATACGGTAATAAATTAATTATTAACTAGGTAAATACCTGTCACAGGGTTAGCCTATATTGTATATACTAGTAACAGTAGCTCTCTAAGACTATTATCACTATCGGTTAATTGGCTATAGCCTCCTGCTATAGACCTACTAGGGGTTTATAGCTCGAATCCTATAAAGGCCTATTTTCCAATTGTACCTCTATACTCTTCCCTTTCTTCCTTCGTACAATTACGTATATTAATCATCTATACCCAACCTTTCGCCTTCTTCCCATAATAATTGATTATACTTTTTAATTATTACGTTTATAGTATAAACCTATTTTTTATTGCAATTATTTTTCGTTTGCGCGCGTATAAAGATCGCTTCGTTACAAATCGTTAAGCCTAGTACCCCCCCCCAAATATCAATAATCGTAATTATAATAGTCGCCCAATTAAAATTCTAAACCTCTTTTTACTAATATATAAGGGAAGGTACTTTTTATCTAGTAAATAAGGGATCGCCTCGTTTTAATTACTTTAAATAGTCCTCATAACGGACCTTTTTATTAAAACGGTCCTAGTAGCGGACTTTTACCCCTCTTTTATTTTAAATAGTTATTTCTCTTTTATTTTATACTTTATAATAATAATAATCCTACCCTTTTTTCCCTAAACGGCAATTCTAATAGTAGTAATCTCTTTAATTTCGTAATTTTTAAAATTAACGCTTTCGATTTAAATTCGCTATACTCCGCCTTTAATAAAACTTTCGAAATTGAATTCGATATTATAATTTACTATACCACGCTTTTTAAAATTCTTAAAGACGTAGCCTTTATTAACTTCCTTAAAGGCTTCGACTAAGAGAACAACCTACCTATTCTTTGTAAATACTTCGAAAACGCGGCTATTATTACCTACTACCCTATTTTCTAATCTATTATTATACTTTTTAATTACTTCTATTATATTAATTTTATACTTTATAATAACGTTACTAACGACTTCGAACGCTCTAAGGAGGAATTTAAAATTGCCTATTAGGTAATTAACGACGCTTAATTTAATTTCGATTAAAAGAACTTCGACTATATTAATTTTAAATTCATTTATAATATTTTATTTGCGGAATATAATATTTTTAAAATATAAATTTCCTCTTCTTCCATTAGTAATATAATTATAAAAGCAACTATATCCTCCTCTCTTCGCTAAACGGTAAAAAACCTACCTATTTTTACTAATAAAGAAATTAGCAACCCTACTCGTAAATATAAAATTTTTAAAATTTAACGCTTTTATATTTAATCTTAGTAAAAATATAATACCGCCTTCTATTCTTTAAAAAATATTAAAATTATTTATATTATTATACTTTTAGGCCCTAAAATCTTATCCAATATTTAAAATAATCTAAACGTAATCTAGTCGGACCCCGACGAGGCGAATTAATATTGGAAGATAAGTATTAAATTTATAAAATATTTAATTTCTCGTTTTTAGAATATAAATTTCAAAATAAATGTCGTCCGCTATTTATAAAAATTATATATAAAGAATATATTTTTCGCAAATTTCGATTTTAAATTAATTAATTTAATAAATTTCTACGGTTTCGATAATTCGATAAAGGTTTATTATTTCCGGAATAAAATTAATAAACGTTTCCGTAACGCTTTCGCTTATTACAACCTTCCTTCCAATAACGATTTTAAATATTAGTTCGAAATATATTATAACGTTACCGGCAACCTTAAAAACGCGGATTATCGCTAGAAGATAACAAATTACTTCCTTAATCATAATAATAATAATAATAATAATAATAATAGTAGAGGTCGTTCTAATATTAAATTTACTACCGACGACGTTCCTATTAGCTAGGGTAATAATAAAATAAATTTAAACGTCGTTAATTTCGTAATTTTTATTTATAAGGATATTTTCGACTAACATTCCCGCAATAGCCTCTACCGTTCTTATAACAAGCCTAGTTATATTACCCATAATTATACCGCTTTAATTAATTATAGTTCCTAAGGCCTCTAATATTCCACCGGTAAATAGTTAAAGAATAAGAGCTGTAGTAAGGGTTATAACCAGGAGTAGGTCCGCGTTACCGATACCGCTCTAATTACCCCGACCGTTCTAACCGCCGAACCCGCCGTTAATAAAGAATATTATAATAATTAAGAAAATATTTAACCTCTATATACAATCGCGTATAAAAACTTAGCTAGGTTATATCTAAAAGACGAATTTTAAATTCTATAAAATTAGAGGGTTTAAAGGAAATTAAAATTCAATCGTTAAATAATTCTACTTCCTTAAATTTAATATTCTTATCCTTTTATATTATAACCCGTTCGTACAAAGATTATTATATTACCCTTATTAATAATGGTTACTCCATTTTCGTATTTATTAATTACTCCTTTATTATTAAAAATAACCTTCCCCATTTCCAATTATTAAAAATAAAGAAGTTCATTCTTATTAACGGAATAATTAAAAATATTATTTTTAAATAAATAATAATTAAACTCCGGATCGACCTTTATAAAGAAATAATTACCTTTTTAATTTATAATATTTTTAAAAAATACCTAATTATTTTAAACTTCTTATAGATATAATATTATCGGCTAGAAATCGATTATAAATAATATAATATATACTTTAATTATACCGCCTACTGAAGCCGCTATTTATTAATAGATCTCCCTAAATACTAAATAACGGCGCCTAAAATCCTTACTAATTAAATTTTAATAGCTTCCATCTATTTAACCCCCTTACTACTAATTAAGAAGGAAGAGACCGAATTTCCTTCTCCAACTATTAAAAAGAAGGGATTTCGCCCTCCAATTATTAAAAAAGAAAAGATTAAAAGGAATATAGTAAAGCCCGCTCTAAAATCCTTATCCGCTCCTACGCTCCCTCCTACCGTTATTAAACCTAAAATGAATCCTAAAATTAGTTATTATACGGTCTCCGCTCTTATTAAAGCGCTAATAATTAGAAGGGCTAAATTTAAAATCGTTATTACCGGTACCGCCGCTTTCTTTATTAAAATTAAAAGCCCCGTACTTTATAAGCCTTACGTACGCATAAGTAGCCGCCGTATTTTAATTAATATAAATTACCCTTAATACCGCTATTTTCATAAGCTTAATAATAAATTTAACCTCAATAATATTAAAGTACTTAATATAATTGCATTCAATTTCATTTGCAAGAAGGAGTAATTACAGTCGTACGTTACGAACTACGCTAAAATCGAGAGGTTAACGGCTATAATGGATCTTCAAAATCTAAACTTAATCGAAGAAATAGTTAATAATATTATAAAAAGTAATAAAAGGAAATATAAAAAAAATTTACCCTCCGCGTTTTATAATTTTATTAACAAAATAGCTAGCGTTTATACTTTAAAAAATACCCGAAAGGCTACAATCCTCGCTAAAATAATTAATTTTACTAGAAATTTCGAAACCGATACACCTATATACAAAGAAATCTTCTAATAAATATATTTAATAAAAGTCGACGAAGAGGATATAAAAAAGTTTTTAATAAAGTAAATTAACCGTTAAAAACTAAGGAGGAAATTATTAAAATTTTAAATTATTTTAAAGGACGGAAATATATTAACGAAGTTACCGCTTTCCTACCCTTACTAATGGAAGAAATCCCTCCTTATCGTTTATACGATTATAAAAGTAAATTATAATTAAGAGAGTAATTTCTTAGCGTACAATTACAACGTATATTACCTATAAAAATTATCGTTATTAAGAAGTAAATCGATAATAATTTGAGGAAGAAATTTATCCGGCTATTATAATTTGCGGCCGCCTCCCCCCTTTTATTAATTAAAAAACCCGGAAGCGGAATTTATATTTATATAAATTACTACAGTATTAATAACGTTATATTAAAAATATATTATCTGTTACCGCTAATTAAAAAGACCTTTAATATAATTTATAAGGCTAAAATCTTTACGAAATTCAATATTATTACTATATTTAATAAAATCCGTATTAAAGAAGGGTATAAATAATTTACCGCCTTTATTACCCGTTTTAACTTTTATAAATCTATTATATATCTATTCGGTTTATAAAACGTACTGGGAACCTTCTAAAATTATATTAATAACATTTTATATAATATTTTTAACGTTTACGCCACGGCTTATTTCGACAATATCTTAATTTATTCTAATAATAAAAAAAAATATAAAGGATATATTAAGGAGGTTTTAGAAAGGATAATCAAAATAGGATTCTAAATCGATATTAATAAATATAAATTCTATATATAGCGAATTAAATATTTAAATCTTATTATTACCCTAAGTAGTTTCGAAATAAATTTAGAAAAGGTTTCTACAATTATAACATAAGAAGCTCCAAATTTTAAGAAGTCGTTTCAACGCTTCCTAAAATTCGCTAATTTTTATTATCGTTTTATTAAATATTTTTCTATTATCGCCGGCCTATTATATAAATTAATTAAAAAGACGGTGGGATAGGAATAGGAGGAATAATACTAAAAGTCCTTCAAAGTATTAAAAAAAAATTTTAATAATAGACCTATTCTTCGTATTTACAATTAGTTTAAATAAATTATCGTAGAGACTAATATATCCAATTAGGCCTATAGAAGTATATTATTATAGTATAATAAAAAAAGTATTTTCCGGCCAATCGCCTATTTTAATTAATAATATTCTTTAGCGGAATATAATTATAATATTTATAATAAAGAGTTGCTAACTATTATTAAAGTTTTAGAAGAATAGCGCCCCGAATTAGAAGGAATATAGTAACTTTTAAAGTTTTTATAAATTATAAAAGCCTAAAGTCCTTTACTATTAATAAACAATTTACCCTCTAATATATACGATAATTTTAATTTCTCTCCTAATTTAATTTTATAATTAAATACCGGCCGGGTTCATTATAAATACGCCCCGACACCTTAAATAAGAAATTAAAGGACTTACTTAAGGACGAAATTAACGAATAGCTATTAATTAGAAATAAAGTTTTATTTAATTATAATATTTTTATTAACGGAATCTTCGTTCTAAAAAGCGGAAAGGAAGTTATTAACGTCGGAATTAAATATATTTACAATTTAGAAATTATAAATAATAAATCTACTAACGATTTAATTATAGAGAGTTATAAAAAATCGGTATTTTTATAAAATTTACTCGCTTACTTATTAGACCCTAGTCACTATACGTAGTCTAAAGAATTAAAAAATTATTTAAAGAAAATATCTTTCGTTAAATATAAAATAATATAAGAACGAATATACTTTTAAAATACCATTATTATCGACTTTAATAATACCGAACTTTAATTCTAATTCTTCTACTATATATACAATTCGCCGTCTACTAACTACCTAAATCGTAAAAAAACCTACTCGTTACTCTCTCAATCTTTCTTTTAATTAGTGATATTTAGTACCGTTAAGGCCTACTATAAGGCCTACTTATTATATACTAAATCTAAACTATTATAATACTCCCCTTATAAGTTTTTAAAACCGCTAATAATACCCTTCGTATTATAAAAGGATATTTCCGTAGATTACGTTACCCCTTTAACGCCTTACGTACGTCGGGAATAGGAATTTAAATATATAGCCGTTATTATTAATTATTTAATAAAAATACAATATTTCATTCCTATAATTAATTTTATAGCCGAAGAATTAGTAGATTAATTTCATTAAAAGGATTTATAGCCTACCGGACTCTATTATATTAAATCGCAACTCTTAATTCGTTTTATAATTTTAAAGAACTTTATTTTCCTATTTAAAAATAGTTTTCAAACCTTCCTCCGCGTTCTACCTAATTATTAATAGCTAAATAGAATATATTAATATAGAAATAGAAAAATATTTTTATTTTTATATTAATTAGGTATAGAACAATTAAGTAAATTAGCTCCTAATCGCGGAATTTACTAATAATAATTTAATTTCTAAAATAATAGGAATATTCCCCTTGTTTACTAATTACAATTTCTACCCTCGTATAAATATTAAATTAGCAAAACCGTACCCGCCTAATTTATTAGCTTAATAGTAAATAAAGTATTTCAAAATTAACGAAATAGCTAATTACTTTAAAAGGGTATTAAAATACGTTACGAATTAAGTAAAATAAATTTAATAATAATACGAAGCTAACGCTAATATTCGAAGGATAGATACCCCGAAATATAAAGTAGGAGATAAAGTCCTATTCAATATAAAGAATTTTAATACCGGCCGCCTATACGCAAAATTTACCCCTTTTTATAAAAGCCCGTTCGAAATTATTAAAGTAGATAACTATAAAATTATATTTAAGCTCCCTATTAATATAAAGTATAACCTAACGTTCTATATTAATAAAATTAAATTATAGGCCGAAGTAAATATTCTGGGATAATTAGAAGTATAGGAAAAGGACGTTTGTACTAACTACGGCTAAAATATATAGAGGATTAATAACGAAGAAGATTTGGTAGAATAGGATTTCGTTAAAATTAACGGCTACTATAAAATAATTAACGGTCGTTAAGAATATTTCGTCGTTTAAATATTACTTTATTAGCCTTTATAATGAGAAAGTCTAACCGTACGGTCACGAATGTCTATCCGTACGGTAATCCACTTTTTTCTCCCATACATATCCCTAACCCTGCCGTCTCCTCCCCGTCAGCACCAGTCTCGCTCGTACCGCGACCGCCAAGCCCCCAAATTACAGCCTATTACACATTCTAATCACTACACAACACACGTACGCTAACAGCCGTAATAGTCGCTAACAGCCATAACAGCCGTAACAATCGCTAACAACCGTAACAATCGCTAACAGCCGTGACAGCCGTAACAATCGCTAACAGCCGTAACAATTGCTGACAGCCGTGACAGCCGTAACAATCACTAGCAGCCGTAACAATCGCTAACAACCGTAACAATCGCTGACAGCCGTGACAATCGCTAACAGCCGTAACAGCCGTGACAATCGCTAATAGCCGTGACAGCCGTGATAGTCGTTGACAGCCCTGACAATCGCTAACAGCTGTAACAGCTGTGACAGCCATGATAGCCGTGACAGCCGTAACAGTTGCTGACAGCCGTGACAATCGCTAACAGCCGTGACAGGTGCGTATCTAGTCTAGGCACTGCGGTCTGATGTCACGCATGAAAGAATAGTAATGCCCAGATTTCTGGGTGAAATTTTCAAAAGAATACATGTAACATCTGTAGCCGCGCGAGGGTTAGGGATATGTGTGAGGGAAAAAGTGGATCACCGTACGGATAAACATTCGTGACCGTACGGTTAGACTTTCTCTTTATAATAGCCGTATACTAATATAGCTATATCTCCTAAAATAATATAATAATTCTACGAAGTATACTTAAAGGTTTTAATACTACCAGATTAATGAATAGTAGAATAGAAACGGAAGAGGACTTTAGAAGCGGAAGAGATATTAGAGCTGGCTATAAAAGCAGAAGTTCTACAAATAAAATACGAGAGGAGGTCGCCGCAATTAATAGTTATAGAAGTTTTTTACGGTTAGATTAAACGTTTAATAGGGTTATTTATTATTTTATATAATTTTAGTTAGCTATATAGCTTCTTTTAGTCCGAGGAAGTATTATAGGATTAACTTATATTATATATATTAGTGATAGTAGCTCTCTAAAACTATTATTACTATCGGTTAATTAATTATAGCCTCCCGCTATAGACTTACTAGGGGTTTATAGCTCGAATTTTATAAAGGCCTATTTCCCAATCGCACCTCTACACTCTTCCCTTTTAATACCGTTAGTAAGGTATAAGAAACAATGACAATATTGTCTTAATTAAAAGGTGTGTAAATTGATGATCCGGGAAAGATCTAGAGAGAGGAGCTCGCGATAGTTGATGACCATATATGCGCGAGCCTTATCTAATCTACAGGACCCACTTATGTGGGGATGCGACCGCGGGCGTAGGTCGAGCCCACCCATGTAACTGGGCGGGGCCTGCCCTGGCTAGTCGCCTGTCAATCTGACAGGTGACAATACTAGCATCAGCGATACCATTCCGGTATCACCTTTCTTCCCTCGTACAATTACGTATATTAATTATCTACACCCAACCTCTCGCTCTCTTCCCGTAATAATACCGTATATATAGAAGAAGATATATTAAATTCGTAATAAAATACTATAAATACCTCTATATATCGCCGGATATATTCTATATTAACGATATTATAATATAATATATATTAGCGAATTCTTATAATTATATATATAAATTAGCTATTTACCGTATAATATACATTCTTAGTAAACTATAGAAGCTCGGATACTATTAAATTATAATTAAATAATTAGGAATAATATATATTTTATATTTATTAATTACCGTACGGGGTATATATATTTATAAATTAATAATTAATATTTATTAAACTATATATATTTACGGAAGAAACTTTAATCTTAATAATTCTTATATATCCTTTTATTATAATAACGAATTATAGCGAACTATATTTTTACTATAACGAAATATATTTTAAGTAAAATACAGTCTAATACAATAATATCTATATATATTATTATGGAATAATTATATTATTAAATATTAAAATATATTTTAATAAACTTAATTACTAGAATTTATGTATATTTTAAATAATCTAAATAACATTTACCCTATTAACTCGAACTATATATAAATAAATAAAGTATATTATTCTAATACTAATTATTAATACTTTATCCGTTTCCTTTATAATTTTTTAATTTGGAATTAAATATCGCTACGTAGTATATTTATTATTATAATAATAAGAGAATGTCTTTTCGCACCGTAATGAATGTCTTCCAGCACCGTAGCCCCACCCTTCCCGTGCGCCAAGGCACACTAATGCACCCCAAAAATTT
>MU839183.1:0-160901 GCA_030685235.1 Copromyces sp. CBS 386.78 | reverse complement strand
TGTTGTTGTTGTTGTTGTTGTTGTTGTTGTTGTTGTTGTTGTTGTTGTTGTTGTTGTTGTTGTTGTTGTTGTTGTTGTTGTTGTTGTTGTTGGTGTTCTCCTCGTGATGAAGTTGTCAAGTCGAAGTTGTCAAGACGACGAAATGGAAGAGCGTTGTTGGTTGACGGAGAAGAAAAAAAGAGAAAAGGAAAAGCACGAATAGAGAGAGAGAAAAAAAGATTTGATTTATAAAGGTGACGCGTGAGTTGGGCTGATTGTGTGGGCACGCACCTCAAGCTCAACCTCAATACAGTATTGGAACGGGTCTCACAGTCTCCACTCGACTCATGCAGCTGGCCGGAGCGAATAAACTGCTCTTATTGTATGTCTTGGGGAATTATACCACGGCAGCTTGTCTTTTCGTCTGCGTGGGGGTATCGTGATGACGTGAACTGCTGCCTTGTAATTGCAAGTTGGTACGCGACGAGAGGTTGGAGTGCGCAGGTACGCGGGGATCTAAAGGTTGGGACTAAAAGATTCTGAGCTGAGCAGAACGGTTTTGTGTGGAAGGGACATGTTGACCTGGAGTCTACAATGATTGGTTTTCTAGGAGTGAAGGAAATGACATGAAGGTTTGACACATTATAGGAAGTTGAAGCACAGGAAGGGGAGTTAGAAAGAAGGGAGAGTAAATATAGTAAGAAGAAGGAATTCAAAGAGATGACAATATGAAAGAAAGAAGGACAAGAAGTTAGATGATGGTAACGACCTGCTGCTTCCCCCACTCCGGAAATGGTCCATCGTCATCGGTACCGTTTTGAGATCGGCATGCTTCTTGAAGCATCTGTATACCATCCTTCTGGTTCCCATATACATCTGGTTTCTTTACATCAAACACCCCAATTCTTTGAAAGACATTTTCCTCGTGGTCAGTCTTTTGCAGGAGCAAACCACTGACCGAGTCCTCGTCACTGCCCCATATCTCCCAGTCTAACATAGCAGCGAGAAAGTAAAGAGCCTTTTTGTTCCGCCGCTGCCAAGGATGATCCACTGTGTCCAGGTTGTACGATCCCACGGAGAGCTTTTCGTGTACAATCATGTAGCGGTCGAACTCCAAGCTTCTGATGAGCGAGCTTGTCGCCAAAGGGCCCTTTATACGTAGGGCCCCTCTCGAGACTGCTCCAAATGGATGGCTCTCATCCAGCAAGTTGATTGTGGCATCCAGAACCTGAATCAAAGGCCGGAAATATTGGAAGTGCTGGCCCCTCGACAAGAACCGTTGCTCTGTTATCCCTAGCAACTGCTTCTTGCGCATAATGGTCAACTGTACTCTGGTAGGAATGGAGGCCCAAGACCAGCTCGGAGCTACATACTCGCTGTATGAGCTCGGGGCTTGGAGTGAGCCTCTGTACCAAAGAAGCTGCTCAGGCAGATGCGCAAGCCACATGCCAGCAAGATATTTGGTGTCGAGAAATTTCGAGTGCATTTTGGCCAAGCCAGATATCGCTACCAGCTTATCGCTCTGAAATGTGAGGTCAAGTGCTGCATACTGAGCCACCACCATGTTCCAAAGGAGTAACGAATCAAAAAACTTGCTTGAGGTCGTGTTGGGAGGACTCATGTATCCCAGTAAGTCGGACGCTGGAGGCCTGAGCTTTCGCCAGCTACTGCAGCTGCACATTCCAATTGCAAATTCGGAAATGTGAATAGAATGCGGCAATCCCGTGGGGAAGCTCTCACTAGCTATACTCTCGAGGCATTCCCAGTACAACTGCGTGTCAGTGCAATGGATTATTCGAGGAGCTAGTGTTCGCTCCTGATATACCCAGCCTCTTTGGTACAACGGGGCTCTGGCCACACTGCGTGTAAAACCATGAGATTCTGCGGCGTAGTAGTACCCTGATACCATCTTCCAGTTGACATGCAGACGAATAGGGCGGACTTGAGAAGGTTCTCGATCGAAAAAGCAACCCCGTGTTGAATCCATGGCATGTGTCGCGGCAAAGTTGACGTATGAGTTCTCATAGACGGTCGTCATTTTTGCTGATTCTGCGGCCCAGTCCTTCCCATCCGGAGAATCCTGGATGATGCAGAGGGAGTCTATCCAGATATACTGAATGCCCAGACGTCTTGTTGCTTCTATCGCGTCTTGAAAACTCTTTGGAAGTCTTTCCACCGGGATTTCTTGTTGAAAATCTTGCAGGTTATTCACCTCAAGTTTCAGCGGCTCTTCAGATGCCCAGCGATGGCTCAACGTAGCATAGCGTCCTGTTGCGTTTTCGGTTACCACATGGAGATATGGCGGACGACTGCCAGCCTTGGATCCGACGTCGATAACTCTGGTAGGGAGCGGTGGGGCCACAGACTGCACCTGGTTACATGCCTGGTGGCTCGATAGACATTTAGCCATCCAGCTGCCTACAAGCTCCCAGGTAAGGTCTGAGCCGGTGTTTGACCCAAACGGACCCGGGTTTCCAATAGCGCGATCCGAGAGCAGTTTAAGTTTGAAACCATCATAACATATTACGCTCCGAGGATCAAGCTCATGTCCTGTTAACAGTATAGTATCAGCTTCAGTGATAGAACATTACTGTCGAATCAATGTGGTACATACCGCTCGCTGGGTAAAGCCCAGTTATAGTATGCATAAATTTCGGCGTATTCTTAGTCTTCACGCTAAGCTCAACAGAGAAGAAATTCCACTCTGCTAGGTAATTGCAGCGCTTAACAACAGTGACTTGGTCCTGCGTAGGGCGTAGTCGTAAAAATTCCCAGTCAGGGCTTGACATGCTGTAACACAACTCGTCGCAAAGAGGACAATACTCGTCGAATAGGCTGGCCATCAGATTTTCGGACCAAGTCATTCTGGTAGTAAGACTCCAATAGGGGTCATTAGTCGGCGTCTTCTCGCGATACTTTACCTCCCAGCCCTCACACGCTGGACGAGGTTGAACTAGGAATCGACACGTGTCGCAAAGGTCGTCGTTATCCGTATATCCTGCGTCAGGGTTGCTAGCCGCTTCACTTGACCTAGGTTGAGGACGCCAAGGATGATTATCCGAGTCGGGGGCAGCATGAATATCGGTCCCGTTCCACTCATCAGACAAACCAGATCTAGCAGCCGAGCCCAACTCGGTGGGTTGACGAGGGGCATTGGGCGCAGCGACTGGTGCATTCTGGCTGGAAAGGCTGATTCCAAGGAACCCAGTGGATGTTTGGGGAGGGACTTTGGTGGGCACAGAGACCGACAAGTCTTCCTCTGCCATCGTGTTGTTCGGTGGACGATGAACGGTAGATGATTGAGGCGAAAATCCTCGGCTTGATGAGAGAGAAATGACAGTCTGCTCAGGGAGGGCAGGGCAAGAAAATTGATACGAATGCCGGCAAAAGACAGCACGGCGAGACAGAGCCCAGCATGGATGGTGAAGAGATTTGTGTTGTGCGAGAGTAAGGTAGGAAAGGCCGGGTCCTCCCTCGCCTCATTCCAATGCAATTGGGCATCAACTTCTCTGCCTTTCTTGCTGTTGGTGGGGAGAAGAAAGCGCTGATTGGCGACACTAGCTGCGGAAACGAAGTTCGTGCGGGGTCCTGGTCGACTGTCGATTCTTCCAGTCTCCATGGCAAGAGTCAACAGCACTACTTGCCAGATTTCCCATCGGACTTCATGCCACTTTCCCCCGAGTCACGGCGAGCAGCAGGAGCCCCGCACTTTCGGAGACCCCGCACATCCCGCCCGCGGACCCCGCACGTTCGGGGCACCGCATATCGCGTCCAGACCTCCGACTACTCGGCCCGCGCTGGTGCCCGCCAATTCTCGCCCTCACACTTGGGAACATGACACAAACATCCACGCGTCAACAGGGACAACTAAACAACTCGGGGATAAAGTCCGATGTCTCGCTTGAGCAGTAGTGACAGCTTGCTGAGCCACAGTCATGCTTGGGCTTCTCGTCCCGTGGCTGCTAAACATGGTTGAAGCATCATCGGAAGAGTGTCAGACGATCCTTCGGTCGAGGATAAGACGTTCATCAGGTGAAGGGCATCGAATTCGGGGCCGTGTTCATCGGAGAGACCGATACTGAATCAAGTTGGCGGCAGTCACCTAGGTGAACGGCCAAGGTGAGATCGGAGGTCCGGGCCATCGGGGTTTGACAACCATCTCTCTCGAAGTCATCATCCTCCGGCCTCTTGGCGGGACTGAGCCACAGCACCGAGTATGGACAAAGGGGCTGAGGAGAGTGATGTTTATTCGTGTTGAGAAGGACGAAGCAAGCCACGCGCCACCCAATCAAGCCCTACGTTAACGTTGCACAGTAGGTAGTCTCAGGGCTGAGACAAGATGTAAGGTACTGTACCTGGTCTTTAATATGGACAGGGCAGAAATCTCTATTCTGGCCATGGAGGTGTAAGCATTGCAGTATCGAGAGTCGATACCTACCTAAGCTTTGGGTACCGTGCCGTACATGGTTGACATAGTCGCCGCTGTAGATGGTAGAACAGCCAGACAGACACACAGCAGCCGTCATGACTGCAGCGCAGAATCTTGTCCCTCGTTCTAGCTCCGGGCGAAGGGAGACCAACCTGCTCGCCAACCGGCACCGTCAAGGTGACAGACTGACACAAGATCCGCACTGGTATTTGGAATGGAGGGTGGCCAATGGGAGCAAAGTATGGAATAGAAGTCGGTGGTGAAGCATGTGAAAGAGCTGATTGTTGTGATTCGAGAACCGTGATGGAAGCCACGGCGAACATTGCCTCCCGCATGCTAAAGTCCGAATGTTGGCCCGTCAGATTCTTGCTGTACTCGGTACTTATGTCGAAAATCCGAGCAAGCACCCGTCGGGATGCCCTGAGGCTCGGATCGCGGCGTTTGATGACATGGCTTCTTAGCGGCGTGGAGGCGTCCAACAGTCAACTGTCAGCTAGCTGCCTGCCTGCCGTGTCTCGGATTAACGTGGACGGTAACGGGACCTAAGAATATCGTCGACGTGAGGACTGGAATAGGTACATGTAGTCAGCAGACGAAGAGACAGAGATGGACACGGGATTGCCGTTTGCTGTCACTGTTGACGATCCGCGATGTTTGGGTTGGTGTTGACTTGGACGCGCACCAGTTTTGTCGAGCCGAGAGCTATCGGACAGGTTGTAGACAGATGCTTGACGGGGGTCTTGACAGAGCACACAGAGGCATCATCGCATCCCCACGTCCAGGCAGCTGAAGAGGATGGTAGAAGGAGTGGAGGAGGATCCGGTATTTGTCAATGATTCCAGCGAGATGAATGGTCAAACAACAAATAAGCTTTTTCGAGGTTGCAAACGATGACAGAATTGGACATGGTGTCGATTGTGTCGAGGTCGAAAAGAAGTGATGTCTGTCGGATGAAACTAAGGGCGTGATCCGTAGCGAATTTTTAAGGGTATTTTCACCGGGTGAAGATACATGGATGAAAAGGTTGCACGGACCAATTTCACCGGGTTGTCAAATCCTGTTCACTAGGTTGTTGGGTTTTGGTAGTCTCTCATAACAACGACGCTCTCCAAATTGTCAGCCCCCATTTTTTCCCCTGCGGATCCGCCCCGCTTTTCGGCCGCCACAGCAGAGCATGTGGCGCGTGGCTTGGAACCTGCGGGTCCAAATGGTGTGACATTGTGATTGGTGGGGGTGGGGTTCATTTGGTCCCGTAAGGAATTCCAAGACTGCGATGGTCCGAGCGGAGGTGGCTGAGTGAATGAGACTAGGTTTTGGGAGAAACCTAGGGCGTGATCCGTATAGGTTTTTTTGGGGTTTTTACTAGGTGAATAAGCCTGGTAAAAATTGTAATCCGTTTATTTTCGGACCTCGATATACCTATTTACTAGGTTATACGTCGTTATTTACTTAGTAAACAGAAATAATCCACTTTTTAAACTTTTAACTAATTAAATCGCTTATATCCATTTTTTTTTTTTTTTAATAAATAATAAAAAGGTTATTTTACAAAGTACAACCGCCTAGTAACACGTTAAAACCGCTATAACCAACCTAACTCCAATACTAAAATACTAGGTTTCTCCCAAAACCCAACAACCTAGTGAATAGGATTTAATAACACAGTGAAATTTGTCCGTACAACCTTTTTATCTATATATCTTTACCCGGTAAAAATACCCTCAAAAATTCGCTACGGATTACGCCCTTAGTATTTTGGCATTGGAATTAGGTTGGTTATAGCGGCTTTAACGCGTTACTAGGCGGTTATACTTTATAAAACAACTTTTTTATTATTTATCGAGTAAAAATAAAAAAAATTAAAAACGAACGATTTAGTTGGTTAAAAGTTTAAAAAGTAGGCTATTTCTTTTCACTAGGTAAACAATGACGTACAACCCGGTGAATAAATATATTGAAGTCCGAAAATAAACGGATTATAATTTTCACCAGGCTTGTTCACCTAGTGAAAACCCCAAAAAAAACCTATACGGATCACGCCCTAAGGTAGGTAAGAAGACCGTCAGCCATCCCGCTAGTGTAAAGCCTAAACCGGGCTAGCCTATAGTATAGGGCCGTCAAGCGCTGTAAATAGTGTGCCTGAAAGTAAGCACGGGTGGATCCATGCGAACCACTGCTGACAGGCACAAGGACTGCGCACAGCCTTGTCTCTATCACATTAACCCCCGTCGACTCCTATCAGATTGAAACGTAGGGTGGAGATCAAAAGGTATATAGTAAAAAGGTAATTAATTCTAGTAATCCTTATCTCTATCCTTCTCGAAAGTTACCAGAGTTTAAATATAAGATCTAAGGATACTAGGAGGCTAGTCTTTATACAGTAGTATTATTAAATAGCTTTAATATCGAGTTATAAGTATGAGGGGATCTTTGTACCGTATATATAGTATATAAGGTTATTTAGATAGGGAGGTATATATTGGACTAGAAGTCTAGCTATCTATATATATTTTAATAATTTAATATACTTCCTTAGCTGAAGATTTTAAAGTAAAGTTGGAAAGAAAATAACTGTTAGATATATAAAGCTATTCCTAAATTTTAATCGTTTACTACGTCTAAATCCAATATAAAACCCTTATTTTAATCCTTTTTATCCTTTAAAATATCTTTAATAGTTTCTATTCCTAGTATTCTTCTAAATTCCATATATTTATTTATTAGTAAGACTTTTATTAGACTATTTGCTAGCATTTTCTTTATTTATTAGTAATCGATTTTAATAGATCCTTTTTAAATCTCTTATTATAATTAATAATTATAAATATTAATATAGTTTAGTTTAGTAGTTAGATTATTATTTTTAGCAGTAATAAGGCGGATTATTTATTAATTATTATATTGGATCGTAGGAATTAAATTAATAAAGTTTATTAATTTCTTAATTAGTTTAACCGTAAAGATTGCTTCTTTAGCGACGAATCCTAAAGCTAATAATTCTACTTCTATTATTAAAATTGTAATTATCGCTTACTTAATAGTTCCCTAGTATATAAATCCCTTAAATAATTTAATTATAAAGCTTTATAAACTCTTACGATCGAAGCGGTTATTTATAAAAGAGGTATTTAATATTATTTCGAATATATTACTACTTCTTAAAACTATAGCGAGTTCTTTACTAGTATAAAGGTAGTATAATACTTTATTTATAACCTTATAATAATTTGGCCCGGAGTTATAATAGTAACGAACTAATCTATTTATTACGAAGGCGATATTTAGTTTAATAATAACTACGGCGTATAGTATAGAGCCAATTTTAATTTAATACCAATAAATAGATTTCCTTAAGGCTTTATTTTTATAGGGTATTAATTCCTAATTAATTATAGGAATGAAAGTAGTACGTTAATCGTTAGTAAGGGTATAGATTTTTTTAAAATACGATCGTTAGGATAGCTATATTTTCCTTTACTTTCGATTCTTAATTATTTTAATATTAAGGAACTATTACAATTTATTTCCTCTAATAAAGTAATATTATTATTTTAGGTCGGTTATATATTATTTAGCTTTTACCTTTCGTTTTTTAAAATAGGTAAAGACAATATCGTTTATATAGTAGAAGATAAAGATACCGTTTTTAATAAAAATATAGGGTTCTTTAGGGATAAATTTAAAATTATTGTCGGTAAAAGTACTAATTAATTTTCGTTACTATAGTAATAGTGATTTTTATAATCCGTAGAGTACTTTATAAAGTCGTAAGACTTTGCCTTCTTTTTAATATTTTAGCAATATTTTTATAAAAACTTTTTTATTAAGGTTAGCATTAATAAAGGTATTAATTACGTTATATTGTATAAATTCGAAATTAAAACGAATATTAAAGTATACGTTTCCTATCCTATTTTTTACTATTAATTTCCTCGTATAATAAATTTTGCTTTAACCTTCTTAAGTTTATTATTTTTAAGAAACTTATATAAATATACTTATATATAATTAAGGATTTACTTACTTTAAGCCTTAAGTTCGTTATTATCAATTTCGATTTAGGTCTTTATTTCTTAATAATTTTTCAAATATTTTTATTTAATATTAAAGAATTACTATCGAACAAAATAATTATTAAAGTTTCGATATTATTTTAGTAGTAGTAAAAAGTTATACCGATATATAATATTAAATTTATTATTTCTAATAAAGCGGTTAAATTAGACTTTTATAATAATATTCCCTTTATAAAAAGTAGTAGGTTAATATAGACGGCCGGCGTTAAACGTTACTTTCTAAAGGGTAAAACCTTTTATAATAATATCCTTTAAATAATTATTTTAGAAGAGATTAGAGAAGAAAAATAATAGAAATAGTATATTAGGAGGAGAGGGATAATTAAAAATATAATTAAATAATATTTTTATTACATTATAACATTTTATTCCTTATATTTCTTTATCGTCCTTTTAATTTACTAGTAAAATAAAAAATCGTTTTAGGAGTTTATTTATATTAATATTTTTAAAATCTATTTGGCTACTAAAGTAGTTATAAGTTTTTTAAAATTAGTCGATTTATATAAATAAATTTATAAATTTATTAAAAGTCATTTCAAGAGTAGCTCTTTCTTTTAATACATCCCTTATAAAAATAGTATCTTTATTAAAAATTATATTTCTTATATTAATTATTTAATTAGTATAAAGGTTCTAAATTCGATAAATAGAGGAGGATAAATACCCGATAAAATAGCCGATCTATACTTTTAGGTTATACTTCTTTCGCCTTTCTTTTTTAAATTAAGCGGTAATAATTATAATATAAATTTTATAATTATAAACCCTAAAATATAATAAGTCTAATTTGCATAGAGTTATAAAATTGCGTTAGCGGGCGATAATTATATAGAAACGTTCGTATAGGGATTTCTAGTCGTAGAAGTAGCGAAGGGATTTATTAGTGAAATATACGGCTATAAAAGTAATTTTTAACTATATATTTTCTAGGATCTTTGAATTTTAGGTTATTACCTTCCCTTTCTCCTTGATTATACCCCTTAAGTATTTAGCTCCGCTATTTTAAATTTGAGTATTAGGTATGTGTTAGGTCGCTAAGGACCTGTCAATTAGCTAGCTTCGTAGAGGTTCAGGGCGAAATATTGGAAGGCAGCGAGTTATTCTAGTTAGCGCCGTATCGTAGCGTTGGACAATGGTAAGACCGTTCCGGCCTTAATTACTATAAGATTAAAGGAGTAATATTATAAATAGTTATTTCCGTTAATTTTGGAATAGAGAAGTTAAATTTTAATTTATTTTTTATTCTCCCCTCTAATTTAGCTTCCCTACGTATTTGCCCTATCCGTAGTTACTTTGACCTATTTACCTCTACTATCTTAATACGTTAAAGCTTCGACCCTTACGGGAATTGAGCTAATACCGATAAAATATAAATATATAGCGGTCGTTCCGTCTTTTAAACTACCCGCCGAAGTTTGTACGCTCGCTCTTATATTTCCTCTATAACGTAAAATTATATTATTATACTGCTAGCCGCCAATACCCTTCTATTTTCTTCGCCGCCTATAATTACCCCCTTTTAAAATTTTAATATCGTTATTCTAATTATATCCCCCCCTTATCGTTAGTTTACTATCGAAGAAATAAATAATAATAGTAGTAATAATAACCGGTCTTATTCTTTTAAAGAAATTTGTAATTATTTCGACTATTTTGAAATTAATATTTTTAAATATAAGTGTAAATTCTTCGAAATTTATATTAACGTTATTTAATTTTTATTCTCTTACTTCCTATTGTATATATTAATTTAAGATTAATATACTTTTATTGATTTATTAAAAAATAATTAATACGGTAATTACCCTCCTGTTCCTTTCGGTTTCTGTTATAAAGACTATTTTTTCTATAATTAAGTTCGCTTTTCTATTATATTTCTGCCTCCTGCTATTACTCCGCCGGTTATTATCCTTAAGTCCCCTGTATTTTCCTAATTTATTTAAACCTCTTATTATCCTCCTTCGATTACCGTTTTAAGTATAATATTATTAAATTTACGGGCGAAAATTATATTTAATTCTATAATTATATTTATAATATCGATAATTATTATAAAAACCTTTTTAATATTTTTATTAATTATGCTATTAATTACGTTAAAAGTAATTTTAAAAATATTTAAATCCGTTATATTGCCGGCTTTAAAGAATAGTTAGGCTATAACCCTATTTATAACGAACTTACGTAATTAGAATTTTAAGATTTTTTAAAGAGGGAATTTAATATTAATATATAGAATATTAAATGTAGCGCCCTTATTAATTTTGAACGAATATATTAAAGCCCTATAGAATCAGTTTACGATTTTTATAATTAATATTATGCTGAAGAATTTAATTTACTTTATAAATAGTAAGAATATCTGCGTATTATTATTTAAATTAACCGCTTCCGTCTTTAATTGTAGAAAGGCGTTTTAATAGCGGCGGGTATTAATATTTTAAATTAGGTGGTAATGTATATAGAGCGGTTAGAGGGCTTCGAAATTAATTTTGAGCTGTTCGCATAATATTATTAGTTTTAAATATTTTTTTCTAATTAATTATTGTCGTTTTCTTTTTTTATTATTATTCCGTCTTTTATTTCTATTCCTATTTCTAATTTTATTTTTATTAGTTAGCCTATTACCCGTCGTCCCTTTCTTCCCTTTATAATAAACCCTAATATTATTTATAGTTATTATAGTTAATAAGGTTATATTTATAATTATTATATTTAAGTGAAGCCGTATAGTATTTACTACGAATATAGTAATATTAGTTATATTATGTTTACTTATATTAAGAAGGCCTATTTTAATTGCGGTTAAATTAGATATATAGCGTATAATTATTTTTAAGTTTCTGGAGCGCCGGTTTAAAGTGCGAACGTTGAGCCGATTATATTAGTAAAGATAATATCGGTTTAGGAAGGCGCGGGTATATTATAATTAAATTTGAATACGAAATTATTAGTGAGGATTTATAGGGATTAGCGGAAAATATATAGGTTAATAGATTCTAGTACGGAATTAAATTTTATTGGGAGGTATTTATTCCTAATAGACGTTAAGATTGAATTTATAAATTACTATTTCGTTAATTTCTTTCTTTAATTTATCCTTATATAAAATTCGATTATTTATTTTATTAAATTATATAATTCTTATAGTATTTAGCGGAAATATAGGTTTACGTTTACTATTATTAATTCTTCTAGCGTTAATATTATCTTCGGTTACCCCTAGCTTTACGAATATAATTTTAAAATTGATTAATTCCGAAGAAAATTTTATTTTTATATTAAGGCCGGTAATTTAAACGTAAATTAGAAATTAACGGAGGAAGTTTATAAAGTTACAGTTTATTTTTATAAGCTACGTTAGGACTTTATTCTAATATTAGATTTAAAGGAGGCGTTATAAGCCTTTTAGAGTTTTAATCCCCCGTTATTTATTAATATTCTATTCGAAGTGCTTATATTAATTTAAATAGAGTTTTTTACCTTATTTATCGATTTGGGTCTATCTGGTATTTATTTCGATATATTTATTATTATATCCCCTATTATACTTTTTAAAGTTTTTTATATTATATTAAATAGAGTTTATTTTCCGTTAGAATTTTTATTAGAATTAGTATTTCCGGTACTACCCGAGTTTGAAGAGGATGTAGCGTTTACTGTTGCCGAACCGATAATTCTACCCGAATACGAAGAGTTCTAATAAATGTTCGAAGTATTAGCTACCTTTTTATTATAATATAACCGCTTTAAATATTATATTAATTTAAAGGAAATGACGTTTATACCTTAGGGACCGATTTATATATTTAATATTAAAGAATTAGAAGTATTTTAAGAATAGTTAGCGGAAGCGTTATATAAAGGATAGATTCGGCTTTTTATTAGTCCGGTAGGGGTTTTTATTATTTTTGTTTTTAAGAAAGGAAATAAATTAAAGTTATATATTAATTATTAAACGTTTAATAAAGTTATGAAGAAGAATTGTATAGTATTATTATTAATTGGGGAAATTTTGGACCGGTGGGCGTTAGTAAGGATCTTTATTAAATTAAATTTAAAAAACGCTTATTATTATATCCGTATTAGGTAGGGAAATGAGGAGAAGACGGCGTTTTATACGAAATATAGGTATTACGAATTTTTAATTATATTTATAAAGTTAATTAATATTTTGGCGACGTTTTAAATATATATTAATAATATTTTAGTAAAATTAATTAATATTATTTATATTATTTATTTTAATAATATTATAATTTATAGTAAGAATAAAGAAGATTATTATAAGTATATTAAAGAAGTTTTTTAACGATTATACGAATATAACTTCTATATTAATTTAAGTAAATACGAATTTTATATTTAGAAAATATTATTTTTAAGCTATATTATATTGCCGGAAGGTATTTTAATAGACCCGGAGTAGGTAGAGGCGATCGCGGATTAGGAAACCCTGACGAACGTTTATAATTCTTAAGTTTTCTTAGGGTTTACTAATTTCTACCAACGGTTTATAATATCGTATTCTAAAGTAATAGTATTATTAACGGAATTATTAAAAGGAAATAAACGACGGCCGTTCGAATTATTAAATAAGGTGAAGGTAGCGTTCGAAGAATTAAAGTGGCTATTTTAAGAAGTATTTATATTGAAGTATTTCGATTTATTATTATTTATTCGAATAGAAACGGATGCGTTAGATTTCGCGATTAGGGTAGTATTAATATAATTGTATAATATTTAATAATATTCTATTATATTCTTTTCGAAGAAGAAATCGCCGGAGGAAATTTGGTATAACGTTAGAAACGGGGAATTATTAATTATTATTAGGGCGTTAAAAGCGTAGAAATAATATTTATTATATATAGACGAATTATTTTTAATAATTATAAATTATTTAAATTTTTAATATTTTTAGAATAAGGATAAGGTTAATATAAAGTAAAGTTATTGGGCGTTAAAATTAGTAGTATATAATTTTAGTATTAAATATTAGGTAAAGAAATTAAATCCGGCGGACGGGTTATTAAGGAAGTTGTAATTATATAAAATAGTAAACGTATTAGGAAATAGTTGTTTATTATTAAAAGTATTCGAAGAAAGAAAAGCGAAGGGTAAGGTAATAAAAGAGGGTTCTATATTAAGAAGAGACGTTAAAAGAGTATTATTAATTAGAAAGGAGACGTAGAAGGTAGTAATAGAATAGAGGGAGTAGAATAAAAATAATAAAAAAGATAAATTAATTTAGGGATTAGAGTAGGAAAATAATATTTAGGAGCGGAAAAGAAGGAAGTGTAGAGAATATATTAACGAAAACGAATTTAAAGAAATGCCGAAGAAGAGGGTAAAATTCGCGGACGAGGACGCCGTTACGAAGAGAGGGAGGATAAATAGTACCGTTATCGGGCGGATAAGTATATATATTATTATTATAAAGGTAAGAAGGGAGGAAGAATTATTACCGCCGTTAAATTAATAAATAGTAAAAGTATAAAAGGAAGATCCGTTCGTTTTAGAAGAAATATAGAAGGAGTTAAAGAAGGGGCGTAGAATAGAAAATTAGAAGATAAGGGAAAATAAAGTTTTATATTACAATTATTAAATTTATATTTTAAAATATTTATATATAGAATTTTTATATGCTTATTACGATAATACTATTGCCGGCTATTTAAAATAGAGAAACGCTATCTGCACCGCCGTCTAAATTTTTAATAAGGTATAACTTGGGCAAATGGTAAGCTTCAAATATAAAAGTAGTATTTTTGAGTTCGGTAAGGTTTTCTCTATTATAATACACTTACTAACCCTTCCACCGCCTCTCCTATCTACTTTTATAGAAAGTGTAAGAAATTCCAATATAAGATTTTCTTTTTCTTAAACTATTAGTAGGTTCAAAGGCTGCGGTAATATTTAAGAGCTAACTTGGATACTATTAAATAGAGTAGAAAATTACGAAAATTCCAAGCCTACTTTAAGGCTATAGACCCTTTTTTTGGTATAGTAACTTTAGATTTTATTTTTGGACGGCGGTGTAGATAGCGTTTGGCAGCGGTGCAGATAGCGTTTCTCTTAAAATAATGGAAAACCTTTAAGAAGATTAGTTAATTCTATTATTAGCCGACTATTGTTGTTAATGTCGAAACGTACGTACGCTAATATTTAGTTTATTAAAAAGCGAAGTTACGAAATTACTGACTTTATAAGCTCTTAGTATTTTTATTCGTTCTTATTGTCTTTTAGTAGGATATTTCTTACGATTTTATTATTAGATTGCCGCCGTTGTACGACCTTATGTTAAATTAGACCTACGACGCCGTTTTAATTATTATAAGCCGGTTTATTAAATTCGCCTTTTATATCCTAATATAGAAGATTATAAATATTAAGTAGTTCGTTTATTTTTTTTAGTAGTATATTTTCCGATAATTTAGTTTACTTGATTTTATTATTTCTGATTAGGGTAGTCTTTTTATAAACTTTTTCTAGAAGATTTGTTACGAATTTTTAGAGATTTAACGCCGTTTTAATACTATATAATATTTTTAAACGGATGGCTAAATTGAATATTAGAATTAAAATTTTAAATTTTATTTTTATATCTTCTATAATTTAGAGTAAAGTAATTAGGTAAAAAAATTAGCGTTAGCGTAATAAATATATAATAATTATTTTTATACTACTATTAGGAAATTTCTATCCGAATTATTATTCGGATATTATTTACGAAGGCTAGACGATTTAGAGAGAGGCCGAAGAAACGTATTATTTAACGCCGCTATCGATTATATTAAGGAATTTATTCGGAGTTGTATTAATATTGTCGAAGTATTAAAGGCGGTTAATAAAGGGTATATAAAATAATATAATAAATTGTATATAATTAAAGAATTCGAAGTAGGAAGTTGGGTTTTTTTTAATATTAAAAATATTAAATAAAGGCGTTTAAGTCGGAAATTATCGAATAAATTCTTAAGGCCTTTTTGTATTACCGAAGTAATTAGCGATAAAAAAATAGTATACTATTTAAATTTCCCTAATTATTACTATATTTATTTAATATTCCCTATCGCTTTATTAAAATTATATTACGGCGATTTAATAGTAGTAACGCCCTAGGGCGAAGTATTAAATATTAAAAGAAACGAAGAATAGTACGAAATCGAAAAGATTATAAAGTATATTAATTTAAGGAAGAACTGGTAATTCTAAGTAAAATAGAAAGGGTATTCGGAAGATAAAAATAAATAAATATTATAAGAGAATTTAAATTACCTAGAATTATTAATAGAATATAAGGAGTAAGAGTAATAGCGGAGGCGTTCGAAAAAAGGCTTAAAAATTAGAGTAATAAAGATTAATTAAGTAGGTAGTAAAAATATAACTACTATCGCCGCTATTAGAAAAAAATATTTAAAAAGGATATAAATTATAAAAAAATATAAGCTATAAAAGACGTAAGTTGTAAAAGACGTAAGCCGTTAAAATATAAGCCGTAAAAGGAGTAAATTATAAGAAATATAAATTATAAAAAACGCTATTATAAAAGAGATATAAATTGTAGAAGATATAAATTATAAAAGATGTAAGTTATAAATAATATAAACTGTAGAACTGAGAAATATTAGAGTTATAAGAGAAATAAAAAGAATTAAGGAATTAGAGAAATATATTAGAAAAGGCTGGGGCCGGCGAATTAAAGAAGATAGTAGCGTACTAGAGTCCGCTATTTTAAAAGCTATAATAATAAAAAGAAATTAAAGAAGGTAACGAATTAAAAAGTATAAAAGTACGTTAATAATTCCGTTTTCGACCTTTTTCTATTTAATTATATTTATTCCCCTTCCCTTTCTAAAAAAGGCTTAAATTATTGAAAAAAAAAGTTAATAGTACGAACGTCGATATAGGAATTGAATTTATTATTTTAGAAGCTATACCCTTATACGTAATTGTTGCGCTTATTAATAATTTTCGTATTTAAATTTGTCTATAATTATCGACTGTTATTAGTTTAATAATAGTAGTATTATAATTTTTAGTTATAGGGGTATTAATAAGGATTAAAGCGTTATTAATATAAAGTTAAAGGGAAGTAATTAGAAGTAGTAAACGTTAAACATTTATATAAACGGTTAATACTAATTAGAAAATATTATTAAAAGTAGGCGTAAGTATAATAGCCGTAGGGAGTTTAAGTATATCGGTAATAAGGGCGGGGTTAATAGTAAGGGTAGCGCCGGGGAAATTGAAATTAAGAGCGCTTATTATTTAAAGGGTTACTTAATTAGGACTAATATTATAGAACCTATACTAAATATACTAAATTACTTTATAATTAATTAATTTACTAAATTTATAAGGGAAAATATAAAACCGTTAATAAAGGGCGTAAATGCCGGCGCGAAGTTCGGCGGCGTATTAATGAAGGATTTTGGTAATTATAATACCGGCGGGAATAGCCGCTTTAAATTCGATAATAATATATACCGATTTTTAAAAAGTATAAACTAAATTATAAAATATAAGAAGGAAGTTTTAAAGGTAATTATTAATGCTAGTTTAATAGTAATTCGAATATTACGTAGGGCGGTCGGTTAAAAAAGTAAAAGAAAAGAAAATTGGGATTAGAAATTAAAGGATTGAAAAGGAAGAAAGGGGATTTATAAATCGGGATATAAATATATTTAACTATTATTTTTATTACGGTAGTAATAGGGGTATTAAGGGGTAAAACTATTATAGTATTTATAATATTTTAAATAAATTAAGCGTCGGGGGTTTTATAAATATTATTAAACGAAAAGTAAGAATAGGATTAATAGAATGAATAAAGGGAAGGACTTATTTAATATCGATATAGAAGGTAATAAGCCGGTAAGTATAGAAAAATTGCCAATAAATAGTAGAAAAAGTAGTTATATCGTTAGTAATAATATATTAATTAATAACGTATGTAGAAAGGAGAAGAGAGGAAGGGAGGAAGAAAGGGAAGGAAGATAGGTTTTTATAAAAAAATTAAAAGGGTACGGCTAAAGGAATTTAAAGTAGGGCTAGAAATAAAATTAAATAATTAAAGGGGTACGTAAGAAATAAAAATAGGAAGATAGGATAATAAGGGGTAAAAAATAAAGTAAAAAGGCAGATAGAAAATAAAATTAAAAGTTAAGACGAAGGGGATTAAATAGTAATAAGAGATAAAAAAAATGGGGAAAAGGAGATAAGACAATAGAAGTTAGGAAATAGGTTAAAAAGGCGGGTCGAGGATAGGATAAATAGGCGGGATAAAAAGAAGAAGGATTAATAAAAGGTAAACCCTTAGGATTAAAAGCGGTAATATTATAATAAGGAGGAAGGTACGGCGTTCGAGGGTAAAAAAATACTAGTATAATTATAAGTGCCGGCCGATAATTTCGGCGATAAGTTATTTCGGGTATAAAAGAAGACGGATTATAGGCGGAGGATTCGGCTATAGAAATAGGATCGCCGGATTAAAGGTTTAAATATAGAAGTTTTTAGAATAGAACCCTATAAGGGGGGGACTCATATTAGGTCGTTAAAGATTTGTTAGTTAGTTAGCCTCGTAGAAGTTTGGGGCGAAATATTAGAAGGTAGCGAATTATTCTAATTAACGCTGTATTATAGCGTCGGATAACGGTAATACCGCTCCGGCCTTAATTATTATAGGATTAAAGGAGTAATATTATAAATAGTTGCTTCCGTTAGCTCCGGAATAGAAAAATTAAATTTTAATTTATCTTTTACTCTCCCCCCTAATTTAGTTTCCCTACGTACTTGCCCTGTCCGTAGTCACTTCGACCTACCTACCTCTACTATCCTAATAGTATATAGGCTTCGATTTAAATTCCTTTAATAGCGAAGAAATCTTTTATAGTTTAAGATTTAATAATTTCGTTATTATATTCGATATATCGTAGTTTAATATTATATTGGTTTTCGAAAATAATAAATAAGTCGGTTAAAATAATAATAAAAGATATTATTATCCTATTTTTAAAGTAATAATTTTAGATATAGTTGGTATACCGATAAATAATAAGTATAACGCTAGTATAACTTATTTTATTAGGTTCGAAGTCGAAAAAATCGATAGCTAATCTTTCTCTTAGGTTATTACCTTATAATTTATACCGTTATATAATTTACCGTTTAATTTTTAAAGTAATATATATATTATATTAAATGGTTAATAGTCTTTTAAGGCATGCTCCTTTAACGTTATAGAGATAGTTGAGTATTTAGGGACTATAGTAGTTAAAGTAATAATACTAGAAGTAATTACTCTTTTTATAGTATTTGTGACCGGTATAGGAATTAAATTAATTCTTTCTTGTAAAGAAATTAGCTTGTATTTTAATAAAGGGGAGATCTTCGAGAATTGTTTGACCGTATTATATAGATAATTTGTAGAAGAGCGTATAATTTGGGGATTATAAATAATTATTAAGTAGTTTATAATCCTAATAATATTTTTACCGTTATAAGAGTTAGAGAGATACGAAGTTAATTATAAAATTTAGTATAAAAGCTACGTTTTTTAATTTTAACTTCTTTAAACCATTCTTCCTTTAAATAGTAATATTAATTATTCTATACTTTTAAATCGGTATAATTGAATTATTAGCTTAAAGAAATTTTTTATAAAGGGTTCATCGAAATAAAGTAAAGCGGGAAATTTCGTTAAAAATATATATCGAATTTTTAGAATTGAAAATTATATAATTCTTAAATAAGTAAATTGTATCTTCGCCTTCCCTTGCTTAGAAGGCTATTTAATTAATATTAAAAGTAATATAATAAATGTGTTCGTATCGCGGGAGGAAACTTACTTTTGGTATTAACGTAATAAGTATACTCCGCGAGGAGCGTACGGAACGTAGCTATATTAAAGGACGGGGTATTATAAATATAATCGGTAAACTTTAAGCTATAATAGAAATAAAGAGTGCGGCGGACGACGCTAATTAATATAATTAGCAGAAAGAAGGGGAGGTAAGCGTAAGGATAAGAAGGACTTACCGGCCGGGAAGAAGGTTGAAGGCGGGGTTAAAAAATAATACCCGGATAAGGGTTTAAAGTTCGGGCGCTAGGGAAGAAGGGGGCGTAGGGGAATAAGCAAGTTTAGGGGATAGGGAATTTATTATACGGACGAAATTAACGTTACGCTTAATAGTATTGCGGTTAATACGAATTACGAGGCTTAGGGGGTTAGAAGGGTAGCCGGGAGGACGGTCGGGAGTATAATTAATAGAAGAGGACGCTATTTTAAAAATTAATTAAATAGGGAAGAAAGGAAAGTTCGAAAAATAGCGGCGGGGAAGAGTTATTATATAGAAGGAAAAGAGGGGCCCTTACGTTTATATAAACTTTAATAGAATTATAGGAGTTTAAAAGATAATAACAAGGCGGGAATAAAAGTAAACAATAGGGAAGGGACGATTATTATAAGCGGTTTAGGAAGAAGGAGCGGCGTATAAAAATAGTATTTTAATTATTTTAATATTAGATCGAAAGTAGTAGAAGGGAAGTAATTTATTTATTAAAGCGGTAGGTAAGTACCGCTATAAATAGAATTAAAATAGAGTAGGCGCGATTTATTTGCCACCGAAAGGAATTAGCGGTTTTTATCCGACGGTGCTTATTGTTATACAGTTTCTTCTAGAGAACTAGGAGAAGTACCCTATACTAATAAGGCGCTAAAATAGTTTTTCCTTGGACGGAGCCGGATTATGCCCACGGAAGACAGTAAAACACCATTTTTCCCAAGCTTGGCGATTTTATATTTATTTTTATATTAATATATTTTTATATTTATTTTATAATATTTTATTTTTATTTTCATTTATATTTATTTTCTTTATATTATTATTTTATTTTATCTTTATTTTTATTTATTTGCTTTGTGTCTTTATTTTATTTTATTTTCATTTGTATTTTACTTTTTTTATATCTTTGTTTTATTTTGTTTTTCTTTTTTTTCTTCTTTTTTTTTTTTTATTTAATTTTAATTTATATTTCTATTTTAATTTTTAATTTTTAATTTTTAATTTTTAATTTTTAATTTTTAATTTTTAATTTTTAATTTTAATTTATTTATACTTTTATTTTTTCTTTCTTTCTTTTTCTTTACCTTTTTCTTTTTCTTTTTCTTTACCTTTTTCCTTACCTTTTTCTTTACCTTTTTCTTTTTTCCTTTCCTTTTCTTTCTTTTTCTTTTTTATATTCTTTTTCTCCTTCTCTTTTATTTTCTTTTATTTTCCTTTTATTTTTCTTTTATTTTTCCTTTATTTGTCTTTTATCTTTTCCTTTCTCTTTTTCTTTTTCTTTTCCTTTCTCTTTTTATTTTTATTTTTATTTTTATTTTTATTTTTATTTTTATTTTTATTTTTATTTTTATTTTTATTTTTATTTTTATTTTTATTTTTATTTTTACCGACTATCCACGGTCACATCCTTCACAGTCGCATTCACCACGGTGAGTCGCATTCACCACGGTAAGTCGCATTCACCGTGGTTACGGTCGCATTCACTATAGTCGCATTCATCACGGTCGCATTCTAAAAAAAACCTCTTCTTTTCGATTTTTCTCAACAACCAGACCTCGTAACACGATGTAAAAAGCACCAAAATGACCGCATAATTGAAGCGAACATTTTGACCGTTTTTTCATTTGGATGCATTCGTTCGTTGAGGGGTGGTGTTGATCCGAATGATTTTGGTTCGCGGAAGTATCCCGATGATGTAAGAATTTCCTTTTTGGGCGATCAAGACACAGTGTTATACAGTGTTAATGGCACGGAATTTTCTGCACATTGGACCCGGATAGACAGAACCGCCGCTCCTTCCAGTTTCGTCGCTTCAGTGGGCTCACGGACCGCGCGACCTTTGGTGCGGTTCGGTTCTTCCGTGACACCTTTGGTGAGCCCGACCTCAACGCCTCCATGGTGGAAGGATGGGCGTTTCAATTATTAGTTTTTTAATCCGTTTAACAATTTTCGTCGCTACTAGGGTCGTTACTAGATTCCTCCGTAAGAGGAGTGCTATATTATTTTATTAATTGCTTACGGAGGACTTCGATTTTACAGCGGAGTTAATTATTAGTTTAGAGATTTTTCTTAATAGTTTTATAAATATTTTAATTTCTTTTTTAATTAGTTTTTATTAAATAAGGGAAGAGATATTAGTATTTCTTAGGTAAATAGATATTTCGTTTATAAGTTTTATAGCGAGGAGAGAATTCAGTTAAATTAATTTGTTTCCTCTTATTTTAATTTGGTTTATTTTAGTAGGAATTCCTATTATTAATTTTATTTTTATTTAAGGTTAGTCTAAATCCGAAGCTTCTTTTTTTAATATTTTGAATTTTATTCGTTAATATAGTAGGGGTTTTTTCGTGGACTCCTATCCTTCGAAATTTTTTAGAAATTATACGAAAATTTAGTATATTTTCTTTAATTTGAGTAAAATAATAATAGTTAACGCCGGTTATTTATAAGGGGCGGACTATATTAAGGTATATAAGTAGGTTATTAAATTAAGCATTAATTTAAGTAATTTTAAGGATTTTATAGCGTTTAATAAGTATTATAAGGGTATCCTATTTATTAATTTACTTTATTATACCTTCTTTAAATATTTTATTAAGGTTTTAAAATAGTTGTAATAGACTTGACGAATATTTGTTTAAATATTAATAGAGCGGTAATTATATATTCGTTTAAGAGTAATAAATTAGGTTAAGGTTGGTTTTAAAGCTTCGAAAGCGTTAACCTTTAATTTAGGGCTAACGGTCTCTTATATTTAAATTTTAATTTTATTATTATGAGATTTAAAATCGTTAATGATTTTATATTATAAATTATTAGAATTTTAATCGTTAAGGAGCTAATTTTTATTAGCTTAAATAAAGTTAATTAGGGATATTAATAGGTCTTTAATTTAATCTTTAATAGATTTGCTAGTGGTTTTAATAATATAGGGTGCTTAGGTGCCTTTTTAAGTACTTAAATCGGTAGAGGTCGTTATTAAGGGTATTACTATAGAAGATAATACTATTGCTCGGGTTATAAGGCGAGGAGTAGATACAGTAGTAGAAGAGTAATTAATATTATTTATTCTTTTAGAGGTATTTAAATAAATGTATTGAAAGGTGTTATATTTTAATTTTGTAATATTTATTTATATTAAAGTAATATAAGTAATTGCCGTAGCGGAGAGAGGATATAAGGATAGGGATTATTTATTAAAAATAGGGGTTAATTCTCTATTTAAGAGGTAATTAATTAGTTAATACCTTTCGGCGAGACTAAGAAGTTCGTTTTCTTAATCCTTATACTTATTAGGTATATTAAAATAAGGACGGGAGGTTTTAATAGAAGAATTGGTAGTAGGAAGAATTATTGTAATTATTTTAATTAATAGTATTAATATAGAAAGTAGATAAGATATAGGTGTTTTTAAATAGTTTTATAGTATAGTAATATAATATTTAGATTGTTAATTATTAAATTGGTACGTAGGGTAGAGATTAAAAGATATATAATAAAAAGGTAATTAATTCTAGTAATCTTTATCTTTATTTTTTTTAAGAGTTATTAAGGTTTAAATATAAGATTTAGGGATATTAGGAGGCTAGTCCTTATACGGTAATATTGTTAAATAGTTTTAATATCGAATTATGAATATGAGGGGATCTTTGTACTATATATGTAGTATATGAGGTTATTTAGATAGGAAGGTATATATTAGACTAGAAGTCTAGCTATCCATGTATACCCTGATAATCTGACAACTCCTTTCAGCGGACCCGCCCCACATAAAATGTGGGTCTCCCCTCCTCGAACTTTAAAGTGGTGGGTGGGGTCGCGAGTGGGGTTTCGGAGGCCCAGCTGAGTCTGACTGAGACTACGCACAGCCGTCAAAACCTTGTCGCTGGATTCTTGACGGCCCGTCAGTTTGCGGTCTGGACCCATTGTCCCTGTCTTTGGATTTTGGAATTTCAAATTTGATCCAATCTCTCCGAAAACAACAACAACAACACCATTTGCTTGCACCTCAGCAGACATCACCATCAGATCTCTCGGGCCGGTGAGAGTCCCGAAATCGACTCTCGTCAACCATGACGTATAAAGAGCAAACATGATGTTCAGCTGTTCTTCTATCGACCCCTCAAAGCTGTTGTTTGCAGTGGACAACAATTTCTGAATGCCTTCATTCCCAGACTGCGGCGTCTTTCAGCGCCCAAAACATCAACACGACAACATATGAGCCACCACCATACGACTTGTTTCTGCCTGCCACAATTCGCTTCAGTCCATGGCTGAAGCATTCCAATATTCTTTTTTTTTTTGCGATTCCAAACCCAGCTCCTGCTATGCTAAACTTGAGAACACAAGTGTTGTCGTCCCAACTCTCAATGGGATTGGTCAATTCACGTTGCATTCCAACTGGATCTCGGTCATGCATGCAGACGACCTCCATGCCTCTCCCCTGTCAATCAAGCCTCTGCAGTTCCTCGATTTACGGTTTCCGATCTGCACATGGTACTGCATATGCTTGTGTCTGTGTCTGCGTCTGTGTCTGTGTTATCCCCATCAATGACAAGTCCCCCATCCCATCATCCCATGTCTAGACGGGTGGTATCCAATGGAATCTGATACCCAAGTGGTATTCTTGAGGGTTCTGTCTTCGGATTGTTCAAGCCACCATCTCAAACAAAAGCCATTGTATTTTTGCTACGTCTTTCTGGTGGCTTTGTCTGCTTTGGTGCCCGTACAATGTTCGGCCGTTGGCGTTGGTTATCAGTCTTGGTTGGCACTTACCCACATGCTGATGACACCAACAGAAGACCGTGATGTCGTGAAAGAGCCAATAGCTCCAGGAAGCACCTTCACGGTGCTCGACTTCCTACCAAGACAAGTCTTGTATTGGTCAAAAAAAGTCCAACGATATCTCTTCCATTCGGCCGGGCAGTGGGCAAACTAACCCTACGATGTGATGGCAAGAACAAGAACGGCAAGGCAAGGTCAGCAAGGTCCACGCCTCGGTGGTAGCGTCTAAAATGGGTACGAGGGTAGTAAGCTCGACAACGGCACCTCTCTTTCTGACATTATTCGGTACGTACCGAAAGTTACCATGTCCATTCTTAGTTGGGTTCAAAACTTTGTCTTCCGTTTGGCTACCAACCGGTTACCATCAAACGAAGCCATGCCACATCCGGTCTGTCGATCACGGCCCCCATCCCACGTTGGTCCCCCATATCATCATCCACACAAAGATCGTCAAGATCCTTCACATGTCAAGGTACATGTACCTAGTCTATTCGGGGAATCGACACACCAAAAGTTCTTCTTGGCATCTTCGAGCTGATTCTTACGCAGTACACTTCAGACTGATGGAATGACCGGCATCTAACACAAGCGCCGCGCCGTATCCAACATCCGAGAACCCCCGTTGCGGGTTTCTTTCTTGGTACGCGCCTTCAGTCTTGGGCTGGACCGAGATGTCATGGTCCTCGACTATTGGGGTTGACCAGAGTAAGCATGAGTCGACTTGCCCTACCCGCCCTACGATGCTTTCTTCCATGTTTCCGAAGGCTATGTATCATGGTATCTCATTGTAGATATCACCAAAGGTTGCAATGGTGGCCATCAAGATATAAAGGTATTCCACTTCTCGTCCCGTCCATGCTCTATTTTCATCATCAGCATCAGCATCCGGTGTTTGAGCATCAAGAGTTCCAGTTCCACCTTGTCAACAACTCATCACTTTGGCTCTTGCTAGCAACACTTCAACCCTCAACTTCACAATGGCATCCCCACACAGCCAGGAGCTCAAGCCCGCTGAGCCCACACCTGCCCATCCTGTCCAGTCCGAGGTGGTCCAAGAGGCAGATGACTGCGAGTCCGAGGATGAGAGCGACGATTCCATCCGCGAGACTAGTCGCGATCTCGAATCGGGCGGCACCACAGCCGCCAACACCCCTTACGCAAGTGCCTCTCACGCCTCCAGCTCCAGCGGCTTCTCTGATCCCAAGAAAGACAACGAAAAGACCATTGTCCGGGTCCGCCAGCTCGTGCCTGATATCGACCCTCTTGAATACCACGGTCTAGACTCTTCTCCCTTGCCTCCCAAGAAGGGCAACCGCGTCTACCGCTACCTCCGATGGAACTTTGGGTCCGTCTACCGACGCATCTTCTGCCTGGCCTTCATGGGTAACGCGGCGGCTGTGCTCTGGTTCATCATCCGTTCTGGCATCGAAAACCGCCCGATTCTCACCTACCAACAAACTGTCACTGCCGTCACTGCCAATCTCTTGATGGCCATTGTCGTCCGCAACGAGCATATTGTCAACGCTTTCTTCTGGATCTTTGGTACCTGGGCCAAGGTTCTCCCGCTCTGGGCCCGCAGGCTCTCGGCCAAGATCTACTCGTATGGCGGTCTTCACTCGGGCGGTGCGGTGGCTGCCACCTTCTGGTATGCCATCTACCTCGTTCTTCTCACCATGGACTACCGCTCCCAGGAAGGCCCTCTCGATGCCATCCGAGGCTACATCTACCTCTTCAGCTACGCCATCATCGCCATGCTCGTGGTCATGCTCATCTTCGCTTACCCGCGCGTGCGCGTGCTGATGCACAACTCGTTCGAGAACACGCACCGTTTCATGGGATGGACTGTCGTCGGTCTCTTCTGGGCCCAGATCATGTTGCAAACCGCCGATGCCTCCAACCACTCGTCCCCTCACCAGTCCTTCGGCCACGTTCTGTGAGAAGATTCTGGGCGTTTGCTGCACAGACCGCTAGTCCTTTGCGCTGCAGGGCCTTTGCCCTGCAACCCTCCTTTGACAGCGGATCTGGCACCTCCCAGAATCCCCTCCTTTGCAGACCTTCCTCCTCTTTGTATCACCAGCTCTATATAGCTGGTGATCCCCTCCAGCTTCAATTAGCTGGATCTCTCCATCAATACATCATCATCATTCCCATCTTTCGTGATCCATCTCATACGTTCTCGTCCGCAACGCCGCCTGGTGGATGCTCCTCATCACGACCCTCCTCATCGCCTACCCCTGGTCGCGCATGCGTCTCCGCAACGTCGAAGCCGAAGTCCTCTCCTCCCACTGCGTCAAGCTCAACTTCGACTACCGCGAAGTCTACTTCGGCCAGGCCGTCCGCCTCACCGACGCTCCCCTCAAGGAAACCCACGCCTTCGGCGTCATCCCCCACCCGCTCGCCATCACCGCCGGCGAGATGGACGAGAAGAGCCCCATCACGGGCGAACCCGTCCAGCGCCTCTCCCACTGCGGCGACAAGGGCTTCTCCGTCATCGTCTCGCACGCCGGCGACTGGACCCGCAAGATCATCGACAAGCCGCCCCAGCAGATCTACACCCGCGGCACGCCCCAGTTCGGCGTCATGCGCTGCGCCGGCCTCTTCTCCCCCGTCATCGTCATCGGCACCGGCTCCGGCATTGCGCCCTGCCTCTCCCTCTTCACGCAGCGTCCTGATCATCCCGTCCGCATCATCTGGTCCACGCCCAACCCGCTGCAGACGTACGGCCGCGCGCTGCTCGATCTCGTCTACAAGACCGACCCGGCTGCCGTGGTGATCGATACCCGCAAGACGGGCCGTCCGGATCTCGTCAAGATTGCGTATCGCGTGTGGGAGCAGAGCAGGAAGGGCGTGTTTCCGGAGGAGGTCAAGACCCAGGCTAGGTTCCCTTGTGAGGCGGCGGTGGTTATCTCGAATCAGAAGGTTACGAGGAAGGTGGTCTATGGACTGGAGAGCAGGGGGGTGCCTAATGTACTTATGGGGCGCTTTTTGACTCGTGAGCGGGCCAGGGCACTTTGTTGTGTTGTTCTGTTGTGCAGCAGTGGGGTCGGGGATGGTGAAGGTTGTCAAGCAAGATTTAGATTGGGCTTTGGTGTCTGGTGTTTTCAGTTTCTGTTTGCAAGTTGCGACAGCTAATGTTTTTGCACATACATCTCTTTGGCTTTTCGTTTCGTTTCCCATCTTTCCTTGTTTGGCTTCCTTGTTGGTTTTTATTGATGGACCGATTAACGAATGTCACGCTCGCTCGCTATGATGGAATATGCAATGAAAATGGTGGACCGGGGTCAAGAAAGATGACTGACTGCGAGATGAGATGGAAGGGGGCACTGGGGGTGTATATACGGGAAAAGAGAGATGATTACATATGGAAAGCTGCACGGGAGAGGTGACGAGGTGAAGTACATATAGCATAGATTTGCTCGATAGGAATATAGAGGTTGAAATGAGATTTATACAATCATCTAAGTGCTGTTCCCAATGTGGTCAATGTCATCCAGTGATCGTTCGTTCGCGAACCAGACTGGAACCGGAGTGATTAGAATCGGAGGTACAGTTGGGGAAGCGTGACGCGACCGCGACAGGGTTACGGGTTTCGGGAACCCCAAGCGAGACGGCCGGGGAGTCTGAGGCCGATCGGTGACTTTTATTACATAGGAAAGGATCGTAAGGAATGAAGGAAGGAAAGAACTTAGAAGGAAGGAACCTACGATGGACGGCGATAAAGTACCTGTGTCGGGTCCGAGATGTGCACCCGCCATCAACCTGGAAGTACTAACGTGAGGAAGGCACAATGGTCAGCGTCTAGCCCGCCGAAAGGACTGGAACGGTCGGGTCCAATTCCAAGCTAGGTTTGGCATCATAGGGCGCTCCTTCCATAGAGGTAACCCAGAAACAGGATCGTGCAAGAAAAGTCTGATTACCCGAGAATTTTATGGAAAGCGCGCACCCGGGCACGAATGGTGAAAGGACCACCAAATCGGAAAGAGTGATTGATGATGTCCTGGATTTCGATTAGGCAGAAACGCGACAACATGAAGCCAAAGAAAGAAAGAAAGACAACCCAAGACAAGACAGATCGGACATCAAGACAGGAGGGGGGTCGAATGGGCACCATGTCTATACATCGATATTCTGGGCTCACCCTTTCTGGCCTGGCTTTCGTTGGATTGTTTTTTTTTTTTTTTTTTTTTTTTTGGAATAATAAGCACTCCGGTGTTATCCATGTTTCGACGGGTCATCGCGTTTGAACATCTTGGCGGTGGCGGTGAAGCGGACGGAATATTAATATGGAAGCGACGTTGTTGATTCGACAATGCGATGAGACAACCAAAATGGATGCTCGAGAAGTTGAAACTTAAGACCAGTGCATTCGTCCCCCACCTTCTTCTTCGACTTTCGGGTATTTAGGTTCAGGATCGGGCACCTCCTTGGGATTTTCCCTTTCTTCCGACCAATCAAACAGTCAATTTCTCCTCATTGGTTTTAATATCCGGACAGCCACAACACCAAGGCCATCACGCTCCCGCAATGGTAGACTTCGCGATATCTTGGCGTGGTCATAGTTGACTTTCCAAGCATGGCCCGGAGATAACTTCCGCTGAATACTTCAAAATGACTTCATCGGCCAGAAATGCTTGGAGCACAGGACAAGTTGAACTCCCCATATTGCGAGATCACGGGCATCGCACGGTCGTTCGTTCCCCTTTATGTCAACAACCCCACCCAACACTATTAAGACAAAATTCGGAACTGGCAATTTCATAATGGCGGAGAAGCTGACCAGACTTGTGACAGGTCACACATGATCTACTGTCCTTGCATGTTGACATTGGAGATTCTCGACCCATATAACGAACCATAAAGCTGGTACCGAGATGGTGTTACAATGAGCTAATGACCACAACTACTCGAATCCCATGGAACACATCAACCGGGCGACCGCAAGTTAAAGACCTTCGAGCTCCCATTCAACCCTTCTGTCATCTTCTTCCTCCTCCTTCAACCTCAACCTCATCGCACCATGCGAACGTCCCCCTCCAACATTCTTCTCAGAATCACCAAGCCAACCGCTTCTGCCACTCGGCCTCATCACCTCCCTCGCTCAATCGCCCGCCAACAAACGCGGCCCATCTCATCCACAATGTCTCTCTTCCACCCCCGCTCCCTGTCCCACCCCTCCTCTTCTCTGCCCGTGGGCACCCAGCCGACCTTCTCCTCCCTCTTCCGCATGCTCGACGATTTCGAAAAGTACGCCCAACAAGGCACCAACATCGGTTCCTCCTTGCTCCCTTCTACATCCTCTTCAATGGAGACCTTCAACCCCAAGTTCGACGTCACCGAGGAAGACAACATGTACACCCTGCAAGGCGAGCTGCCGGGCGTCGACCCCAAGAACGTGGACATTGAGTTCACGGACCCGCAAACCCTCGTCATCTCAGGCCATTCCGAGCGGTCGCACACCGAGGGCGATCCCAGCCTGCAGCGCATCGAGTCGTCAACCGAGAGCAAGAAGATTGAGAGCTCCGAATCCAAGGAGGATAAGTCCAGCAAGGCCAAGGGCAAGGATGAGACAGAGAGCTCCGAGAAAAGTAGCACCACGCCCAGGTACTGGTTGAGCGAGCGCAGCTATGGAGAGTTCTCGAGGGTGTTTCACTTCCCGAACAGTGTTGATCAGGACCACGTTAACGCCAAGTTCGATCATGGGATTTTGGACATCAAAGTGCCCAAGGCGGAGAAGAAGGGGAGTCGCAAGATTAGCATCCAGGGCTAGCTACCTTTTAGGTGACAGGTGACTCGTCTTGTTGAGCTTGGAGCACGAACACATGAGCGCAAAGATAATATAGGTACCTAGGAGGATCAAGATGGTTCAGGACATTTTTGCTTTTTTTCTAACAGGGGGTGTCTCGGCCTCCTGGAGAATGGATTGGATGTAATGCCAGGTTGGTTGTCGTATATCTCTGTATCTGTTCCTGAGAAAAAAAAAAAAAAGAAATATGTTCACGACCACCACTCCCGGGTCGTAGTATCTTGTCGTACGTACGTACTTCTATGTGTCGTTCGTTGCATTTCGCATCGTAGCCCTATCTCATTACAATTGTCTTTCCAACACGAACCCGCCCGTCTAGACTAGTAGCCAAGGGCACCTTTGTTGTATATGCCCATGCCCCCTTTTTTCATCCGGTCTCAATCCTCAAGTTGACCACGGTGGTCAGTCATCAAACGAGGCTGAATGAAGTTGCTTTAACTGCTGCACTTGTCAGCAACACCCGTGCAAAAAGAACCAGGCAAGTGGTCGCCTTACAAGGTGGAACCAAAAGCCATTATCTTGCGACCCGCGATTCGCCTGCCTGGGCAACATCCCTCACTGCACTGCACTAACTGCCAGTTTCAGCGTTGTCTGCATCAGCCTCCATCATCGCTGCGACTCGACTATGTTTGCGACGAATCACCGCGAAAGCCAGTGCCTCCCATGCAATGGCGCACACCATTCCCTCCACATCTGCGGACTTGATTCGTCAATTCACACAAGGCTCTGAACGACAAGCTTGAGAAAAGTTACACTGCAGTTGACACTTTTCCAGGAGGCTGCTTCTGGGATGTGTTGACTGCATCTTGGTCGGGGTCTGGTGGATCGGGCAATGTGCAACCCATGCACATGGGCCATGCCGGGCAACTGCCAAGGGAGATGCCGAGGGAAGCCGCCAACAACGCCTTGTTGGGCGTGGCAGCCCGGTTTGCTTACAAGGTAAGGTGCCCCGATCCGGAACGGGAGAGAAACAAGGGATGGATGACTTGCAGTTTTCCAGGCTGTTTGGGATTTTGTTCTTATATCCCGTTTCTTGTCGCCTTGACTTGGAAGTTTGTTGCTGGCCTCAATGGCTCAAGGCATCAATTACCTTATCCTCAACGATCTCACTTCCTTAGCTTGCCCACACATCAACCTTTAGCTTACCTACTACGATCATGGCCCACCTTCGCAACACCTACTATCAAGATAAGCATCAAGACAGCTATGCATCCAGCTCGAGCTCGCATCGCCAGCCATACCATGATCGCTCCCTTCACCTTCCCCCAAAGGACATGGAGCACCGTGGCCGCCCAGCTTACACCACTGTTCGGCCTTTCATCATCAATAGGAGCGATGACCATCACCGGCCCGTAAGAAGGGAGAGAGACGACCATGATGAGCATCATCGACGCGTGGGCGACTACGTAGCCGACCGTCTCGTTCCCACCATGCTTAGGAGCTCCGATAGGCCGGTTGAGGTGTTTATGAACTTTGGCGATGCCAAGTTCTGTCTGCCGGATGGCGGGCATGCCTACACCTCATCCAGCCGCCTTGATCACCTCGATGGTGAGAGGCACTCGCCTCCCAATGCCATCATTTATAACGCTCCCGGTTGTAGTCTAACCCTTGATGGACGGAGATGCGACCGGTACTGCGACAACTGCGACCATCCAGATCTCGATCGAGACGACCACGGTCGGGACCGGCATCGTCGCCATGACCATGACCATCGCCATAATCGGGAACTGAACCTCGAACTCGACAAAAGACATCACGACCGTCAACCTCGGCCTCGTTCCCGGTCCCACATCCGTGTCGTCTCCCGCTCAGGCACATGCAATCCGTCACCATCTCCATCTCCTCTAGAGGTACCCAGCCAGGACCGACACCATCACATGCACCATGGCCGGGAACATGAACTGGAATTTGAGCTCAACAAAAGGCATTTGCAGCACACTCGTCAACCTCGGCCCCGCTCCCGCTCCCGCTCCCATATCCGTGTTGTCTCCCACTCCCACTCCCGAGACCCGTCTCCCTCTCCCCCTCCCCTTCCTCTACCAGCACTATTTCCCATCGCTACCGCAGTCGAGGACGCCACACGCTCTAGTTGGGCCCGGGTGGAGGTAAACTCCATGTCGCGAGCCGATAGAGATAGAGATGGAAGAAGAGGGAGAGGTTGGTCCAACGAGAGGGTCAAGGTGGATGATGTCGTGACTGGTAACCGGGAATATGGTGGTGGCGACTCGCGTAGGAGTAGAAGTAGGTGGGAGAAAGAAAGGAGGTCGATGCCGAGGTATTCGGGGTATGCTACCTATAGTGAGTCGGATTTGTGAGCTGGGGGTACTGGTCTGGTTAGTGTAGTTGGGGTATCGTCAAAATAAGCCTTCTTGTGCACTTGGTAAGTCGCCTGTGCCTGCAGTTGAATTGTAGGCCGGACATGGTGATGTTTGGTTCGAGATGAATTAGGTTGTTTTTTGTTGAAATTGGATGACTGCCTGGGCGTTCGTCATTTGTGGGGCTGCTAGACGCTGTGCGATTGCCCGAGTGTATATACGCTAAAGAGACCATGTAGTTAGTACACAATGGACCTCATGCGTGAGCAGAATGTTGCTGAACGTGCCCCTGCAGGATATTGCACTGTTTCAATAGCGGTCCATAACTTACAGGAAAGCAGCCCACGACGCTTTGTTTGTCAACTGCGGCACGTCGTACCGCGCCTGGCAATGACGTAGAGGTATTGATTTCTGACGTAACGAACCCCCGACCAAGTTCAACCAACATCAACACCACAACCTCCTCGTCCACCTACTATATAACAACAACCGACGATATTTCTGATTGACCACCGAACCTAGAACACAAACCTAGATCAGTAACCAGCAACCCAACACCGTCAGAATGTCAAACCGCGAAGAACCACCACCCTCCTACGAGCAAGCCATGGCAAGCCCAGGCCCTCGCAACACCCGCACCGGCGGCACAAACGCCAACTCCCGTCCAGGCACAAGCGGCGGCACATCATCACGACCGGGCACAAGCGGCGGAGCCAACCTCCACACCGACAACCTCCTCCACGTCCCCGGCGACGACCACCACGGGCACTCGCACGAAGGCATCCCAACCCCAACCCGCCTTAGCATGGAAGACGAGCTCCGCCCTCTTCCCGAGGGGTGGGTGCGCACCTACGACCCGGAAACCAACCACCAGTTCTTCGTCGACACCAGAGCCGAACCCCCCCGCTCCATCTGGCACCACCCCTACGACGACGACCACTTTCTCAACACCCTCCCTCCTGCCGAGCGCGACCGGATCGAGCAGTTGAAGCGGCAGCATCACGGGCCGGATAGCAATTCCCGTCCTGGCTCATCGAGAGGTTCAGCTTCGGGTTCAAGAGCTCACAGCCCGCAACCACCCCGTTCACCTGCAGCCCCTTCAGCCCGCGATCCGACACTGCAGGAAGTAGCCGCCCACCTCCAACGCACCGGCGGCCGGACCCAGCAGCAACGTCAAACACAACACGGCCATGACGACGACGACCAAGACCAAAAAACCCTCGGCCGCAAACTCAAAGACGCACTTACAGGAACCACGCACAGTGAACGCGTAGAGGCGAGAGCAGCCCGCGAAAAAGCCGAGCGCGAAGCCCTGCAGCAACACCTCCTCCTGCGACGCGCGATGCAAAAAGCCATGGAAACCTCGCGCCCTCAACTCCTAGGCAAAGACGACAACGGCGTGGATCTGTACCTCGAACCTCCCGGTTGCGTGTTCCCTGGCGTAGTGGGCGTTAAACCCTTGACGCCATGGTTGAGTGAGGTGTTGTACGAGAGGGATAGAACGAATGGGAATGTGAGACAGCCGGGGCCGCCTGGACGGTATTTGAGGCCCGAGGGAAGTATGTATGGGTTTGGTAATGGATATGGAGGGTATGATTGTGGGCCTCAATTTCAAGCTGTGGGAGGGGGACGACGGTATGCGAGACCTGTTGGGCCGTATCAAAGGCCGATGAGGCCTGTGGGTGTTTATGGAGGTGGGTTGGGATTACCGCTGATGGCGCCCATGTTGGGAGGGGTGATGTTGGGGAGTTTGATGTTTTAGACTAGGGATTGGAGGGGGGTTTGGTGGGAGATAAGGCTTGGGGAACGGGGGTGGTCCGAGGACTGGAAGTCCGAAATGATTATTGGAGAGTGAAGGTGGATTGAGGGATTGTAATGATGGGATGATGAAGCATGGATATAGGAAAGGTTGTGAATATTGATACCAGAGCATGGAAATTCCAAGTTGTTTTTTACTCCACCGTGTTCCTTGTCGAAGCACCTCTGTTAGGTTGTAGCGCAGTTTTCCCGTCCATGTCGGTTCAGCTGGCGCAAAGCTATGATCTTATCACCAGTCCTCTGCAAATAGTTGGCCATTTGTTAAGGCTGCATCTAAGTCCGTGCCCCACTCAACCTACCCCTGGGCTTCTCCAACACTATTCCAGCCCGAACTAACGATCACGGACGACAGCATTTCACCATCTCAGTCATTCAGTCAGGCACAGCAATAAGTGCAAAGATCTATTCTCGAGAACCTTTACACAACAAACATGCATGATCTTTTGAATCTCTCTTTTCTTTCTCCCCATTCGGCGCGTCTGGCCAGGCCGGCCCCTCCACTTCCATGTCTCCACCACAGCAAGGAACGAGGGCGTCCTACGGCTTACCGCTTACATACCTTACCTATGTACCCTGAACTTCACTGCCTTAGTAGTTGAACATCATGGTGACTTGGGGGTGGTCTTGCATGTTGGAGCCGACTTGACGCCGGGGAGGTCGACGAGGACGAAGATGTTGGCTTTTTGGAGGAGGGCAGCGGGACCGACGCCGCCGCGTTGGAGGGTCTGGGGCGTGTGGAGGGCGCCGGCCAGGCGGCGAGGGTGACTTCCTTGCGGGCTTTGAGGGAGGTGATCTTGGCTTTGGCAACAGCAAAAACTCCTCGGCTCGTCCCTGTTCCGTAAGGATAACTCGGCCATTGAGATCCGCTTCGCCGGCAACGGCGGTTATTACCTGCTTGTACTAACCAAGCCTTTATCACGGGTGACCATCACTCTCGATCCTAGTAATCTATATGCCGAGCCGCTGGTCGACTACATGTACAACACCTTTAGCAACCCCGTCGATCTGAGCATCGCGACCGAGGCGTTCAAGTTCGGGCGCGCGCTGCACGGCACCAAGGCCGTGTCGTCCAGTCCACTTTCAACCCTATCGAGCTGTCTCCATGTCCTGGGGCGGCGGTGGCGACGGAGAAGGATCTAGAAGTATCTACAAAGGACGGCGAAGGATACTCTACGGTCGTTAGCACGACTGCGCATCTATCTGTCGGGGACGGCGTCGTTGATGCCGAGGGAGCTGGGACATGGAGGCGTGGTGAATACCGAGTTGAGGGTTTATGGAGTCCGGCGAGTGAGGGTCGTGGATTCGAGCGTTATGCCGTTGATTCGGTTCCTGGGGCGCATTTATGCAGCACTGTTTATGCAGTGGCGGAGAAGGTGGCGGATACCATTAGGGGTACCTAAGGTAGGTAAGGGGGGAAGTGAGGAACGAAAGAAGGAAGGACCGAAGGAGAGGAAGAAAGAAAAATGGAAATTGGAAAGAGAGAAGGGGTTGGATAATGGACAGAGGCAAGTCCAGTGAGGAAGCGGCGATGTTTGCAGTGCATATGCCTGCCGCAGCCTGTGTGGACGGGAAATTCATATTGAGTACCCCGCCGTGCCCGCCTCAACTTTTGTTTCGCCGCCGCATTTTCTTCCTTTGACATCTCCTTTCTCCTTTCTTACTACAGTCAGCTTTCCCTTTCCTGTTTGGTTACCCTTCAAATGCTGAACTGGCCCTCGACCACTCCATCTGCATTATCTTCTCCTCTTGAACACAGGATTCCATATGGTCATGCCTCAGGTGCATTATTCTCCGCTCTCCAGGGCCTCCATCTCCCTTTACCTCACATTGTATTCTGGATTGACTAACAGATGTCTTAGGTTAGAATCGAACGGAGCGAGCTCCCATTGGCCGAGTCGTCCCAAACGTTACTCATCCTCCGCGACCGACCGGGACGAAGAAACCGAAGCGGACCTCCCGATACCTTGATGCCCTCCTCTACGTCTCGGAACAGGCCTCCTGCTGCTATATGTAGTTTCCAAGTGCTCCGGACGCGGTGCTACATGGCTGGTGATAGCTTCGATTTTGGCGAGCATCGAGGGCACACAAGTGTTGCCGTTGAGGAAGGCGCCTGGCGTGGGATTCTCGATACGGATAGCGAGGGCGTAGTCGCCCATGATGGAGTAGCGGACCGATTGGCGCATAATGGACTCGTAGATGGCTTGGCTTCCAGGAGCTGAGCTATCACGGGCTTCCTCCGCGACGGCTACCTCGGGGAGGAGGTCAAGCTCTAGGCAACGAGGTGGGCATCCAACATCCCTCGCTTCATTCGTAAGTAACAAGGATAGAATCGAGAACGCGAAACTAGGTACAAGCCTAGTGGTACTGGTTTCGCTTCACTATTTCCTCTTTCTTCTTCCATATCGAGTTGCCGACAGGGTGCCCAAGGAGGTAATCTCGTTGTCATGGCGCTCACTCACTACAAGCATAATGCCCAGCGGTATTTCATGTGGACCCAACTCCCAAGTCGGGCACCAAAGATGGATATTAGGTATGGAAAACATGGATCGATACATCAAGCGATAATCGAGGAAGCAGTCTGACGAATAGCAAGGTAGGCATCTCATTTAACCAGGGACCTCCGCCACCTTTTAAAAACAACACCTCGACGCAGCTGTCTCGCTGCCGCGCGCCCCGGGAGTAAGCCACCTAGATCTTAGGGCTATCTTTATATCTCACTGCCGGTGGGAAAGTAAGCCGCTACTCTCGCTTAACTTCCACGCCCACTTCTTCCTTCTTCACCTCGTCTTCAATCTCCTGTTTTATCTTCTCCGCCACTTTGTCCGTATCCTCCTTGAGAATCCCTTCAACCATTATCCACACCTTGTACATTTCCTCTTTCAACACCTCTCGGATTTTCCAATAGGTTCTCCGCATTGCGTACCCCTTAATCCACTGTATCCTATCAGGAACCATCAAGTCCCTTGCCATCGGAGTTGCCATCAGGCTCTTCATCATGTCCTCCAGTATGACCTGCACGTCCGCCCTTATATCTTCTTTCATGTCCCTCTTTGCGCCCTCCCTCGTTTGTCCGCTGCCTGCTTGTCCCGTTGCTTCTTCCCTTTCTTCCTGCTTTACCACGCGCTGTACAGGGGCGGGTACTGGTACTGATACTGGTCCCAGCTGCTGCTGCTGCTGCACCGTTCTTCCCTCCTGAGCCTGGGCGGGGGCAAGTTTCTGCTGCACTGGCTGCTCCTCTTGAGCTTCCCTCCGCGGAACCCACGTGGTAGTACGTATCGGTCCATCCGCCATAATGGCCGTGTACCTTTCTTCGTGGATGCAAGTCGGGCAGGGGAAGGGAATGGGAGTCCCGGGACCGTTTCTATGGTCATAAAGGGGAGAGTTCAAAGACCTAAGCAAATATGAAAAGCATGCCATAAATGGACAGGCGTCGTGGTAAAGATATTCCTGCGGAAAGTGGCGGAAGTGACCGCATTGGAAGGTAATGCCGCCGTGGAGCCTTATGTAGCACATGATGGTGGTGCTTGAGGTGTAAGGGTTGAGAGCTGGGCTGGGGAAATTCGTTGAGGTATCTGTTGTTTGGGGTGGAGGCGATGATGTTGTAGTACGAGCGTATGGGTGATGTCTCACGACTATATAAACTGAATTCCGTATCGTACAATTTTCGGTGGCAGAAAGGAACTGTTCGTCTCTTCGAATACAGTCCAGACACTAGAAGTACCTACGTTATGGTAATCCTTCCGTTTATTCAGGTTCTGGACAATGAAGCTTAGGACTCTGGGTTACCGGAAAACTGTTGGGGTTGGTACGGGCTTCGATGTACTTGCGCTGAAGTCCAGAACCGTCCGAATGCCAGACGACCTCAAGCTGCAACCGCATGCATGCGAATGACTCCAGGGACGCAGGAAGACACTGGTAACAACCAAGCACAAACACCATATAGGCATCCCATAGAGAAGAACTCTTGGAAATCCTGCGAAACGAAACTTGGGGTCGGCTAGAACACAAAGGGACGATATTCAACACTTGCAAAGAGTCATGCAAGGTTCCTCACACAACACGCTCAAAGCGCAGCTCCATCTCGAAACAGCAAAAGCACTTCATCTCCAGCACATGGGCACCAAATGCAAGCAACAACCCATATCCCAGTCCCACGTTATCGAGCCCCTTCAGCTCATAGGGGAAATGAGGCTTGCATTTGATACACGTGGTGGCCAAAACACATGGTTTCTTTGTCTTGTCTTGTGTCTTGGATTCCAAGATCCCAGTTGAAGTGAGCTGTCACTTCCATTTCGAAGGAACTAACTAGCAAGTATTCTGGAAGCTTTGCGCTCTCTTGTGAGTTCATGTTTTTTGTGATATTGTTTCAGTTGCTTGGCATGCATAGAGGTACGAGATCTTTCATTGAAGATAACGCAGACTTCCGGTTGTTAAAAAGGTACCTTACCATCAATGGTTTCAAAACCATCCAGTCTGCATCCCCTCACCATTCATTGTCAGGTACCTTAACCGGAGACCCCGAAGAACATACTTGGTTGGAACATGGGGCGTCCGGACCTTTCCCCGGCTTGAAGTTCCGGAAACCCGGTGCGGTTTTACCTCAATGACAAAAAGGTGCCTGTCGGTCTGTCTGTCAGTCTTTATAAGAACTCCGTCGGTGTCTCCAGTCTCCTGTCTCCAGTCTGCCATTGAGTTGTGTTCTCTTCCATTCAAGTTCTAGTTCCTGTTCCGTTCTCTTCCATTCCTCGTTTTTTTTTGGTCGCCGTGCCGGGTTTCTTTCCTCCACGGGATCATCATCGGACTTTTTGTCGTTCTCTTCCATCCTTCCATCACACTTCTACTTCAGGTCTTTTCCTTTCTTCTTCAACACCCCATTTAAAGTTCAACAACCGCTGGTCGGTTTCTTTCCTCTTCTTCCCACAATCAAAAGCTCCATCTAAGGTATCTTATCTACCTAGAGGTACCTACCAAGCACCATTGGTCTCGTTCACTACCTTACCTTAGGTACATGCACTCTGTTACCACCAAAATGTGTACATCCAAGATCACCACCATCATCTGCCGCAACATAAACGAGAAGCGCGGAGCCTACGAGAAACCACCTGGTCCAAAGCCTGCTGGTCCTAGCAAGCCTTAAGGCATGAGATCACATAACACATCACGTAAGCCCCTGGCTCTCCCAGCTCGTTCCCGAGGGGTTCCAGTCTGCTAACGACGTGAGATTACTTGTAGCCTTCCAATATTGCATCGACTTTCCTCTCTGAATCAGCACGCACTCGGGTGGTGACTCGGTGCCTCACCGTGGTTGCGGGCAATCACGCTTCCGTTACTTGCAAAATCGTTAACGGCTGGAGAGAGGGAGGCATTCGCTTACGACATGGCATAGCATATAGACTTGCATTATAGACAACATACGTACATAGACGCTAGCGTGGTACATAAAGAGGAAGCCTAGATACACCCACCCCAAACCTACCGGCACCCAGTTTTCCTACTGGCACCCATGTGGCAGCCGTCATGTAAAATATCGTGTTTTAGCAGTAAAACTCACTATTTTGAATGGTCATTACCATTTGAATTACCCAATTATATAACCCAAAGTATACTATAGCGGGAAAATAAGGCTGCTATTTAGGCTAGAAGGTAGTATCTAAGCTAAACATTTGATCTAGCTAGACTGAACATCTAGGCTAAACAAAGTCATCTAGCCTAGACGGCCTAAGAGAACCCTCTAATTAATTAAATTTCATTTCAAATTTAACTACTATAAGCCTTCGCTAGAATCTTCAAAGTCTAACGGTTACTTATAGCGAGCGATACTAAATATACGGACTACTAAAGGGAAGCCCTTAAATATAACCGCTAATATTAATAATATAGCGATCGTTAATAAGGACTATATTAAAAAGTACGGACTATATACATTTTACCTTTATACCCGTTAATTAATTATAGCGCTAGTACACTATACTAATACGCTAAAGGTATATATAATATATATACCTACGCTTAATACACCCAACTTAATTCGTCTATTAATTAAAATTATTACGAAATTACCAAATAATACCCGCGTATAATACTAAAAATATTATAAAAATAATATTATAATATAATATTGTAATTAATATTTAGATAATCCGTTTTTTTCTATTTGTACTATATTAAAGAGAAAGTCTTTTCGGACTGTAGAGAAAGTCTTCAGGCACTGTCGCCCCACCCACTTACACCCTTCCCGCGCGCTAATGCACCCCAAAATTTTTGAGCCAATTAGATCGCTCGCATCCATTTGAATCTCCACACTCGTTTTGGCAGCGACTGTTACGATTACTAGCAACTGTCACGGCTGTCAGCGATTGTCAACGACTGCCACGAGTCTCAACGGCTGTCACGGCTGTCAGCGATTGTTAGCGATTGGTTGTTAGCGATTGTTACAAATCTTAACGGCTGTTACGGCTGTCAGCGATTGTTAGCGACTGTCACGAGTCTCAACGGCTGTCACGGCTGTCAGCGATTGTTAGCGACTGTCACGAGTCTCAACGGCTGTCACGGCTGTCAGCGATTGTTAGCGATTGTTACGACTCTTAACAGCTGTTACGGCTGTTAGCGATTGTTAGCGATTGGTTGTTAGCGACTGTTACGAATCTTAACGGCTGTCACGGCTGTCAGCGATTGTCAGCGGGCGGCGCGGTACGGTTTGCTGACGCTAAGAATAAGAGTGTGGAGACTTAGAATGGATGCGCGCGATTTGATTGGTTCACAAATTTTGGGGTGCATTAGCGTGCCTTGGCGCGCGGGAAGGGTGGGGCTACAGTCTCTGAAGACTTTCCCTACAGTCCGAAAAGACTTTCTCATATTAAATTAGATATATAACATTTATAAAATATAAGTATTAGAATATAGAAGTATAAATTAATATATATATAAAGCCTCGAATAAAGAACTACTTAGAGGGTAGCGGTAGAGTATAAAGGTATAAATATATATATATAAAAGAGGCTTCGAATAAAATTTATTTGAAAGATAAATAATAGAATATAAAAGTATAAAAGAATATATATAAAAGAAATAAAATACCAGGGGTCTTAGTAATAATAATCGTAATAGTTATAATATAAATAAATAATCGTAATAATTATAATATAAATAATTTATTAAATTAAATTAAATATAACCGGTACAGTAATAAATAATACGCTTTTAGTAGAAATTAATAAAATTAATTAATTTATCGGCAAATAAATACTCGTCGAAGTTAAAATTATTATAATAATTATTAAAAGGTATATTACTATATCCTTTCCTACTACGCCTAATAATTCCCTAGCCGCTTCTAATATAACCAGTAAATATATCGGCAAGAAGGTTATTAATAGTATTAGAAATACTAGGAATATTATTACCGCTACTATAAAATTAAAATTATATACCGCCACCTTAAGATTAAAATTATATACTAATCCGATTTAAGTTAAATATAAATAATATTTAACGGGACGCAACTCTACTTCTCCTAATTAAATTCTAAATAAATATAATCTATTATAAAAGGGTACTAGATTAATTAATACTACGTACCTTCAATATAACAATATCTAGGGTAAATAATAACCGGGTTCGAAATTGCCGGGTAAAAATAAATACCTCTACGAAAATATTCGTTTTAATAGCGGGTATATTAATAGCTAGCGGAAATAATATATTAGCTGGTAAAGGGAGGGATAAAGGTACTAATTTCGGATTCGGCCGGTATTCGAATTATTTTATTAGCAAAATTTACTTAAGTATACCGAGAATAATAAATAGCTTAATTAACTTAGCTAACTTAAGCAGTAAATACAATAATAATTATAGCGGAGAAAATAATTCGGATAATTTTATAATACGGGTAGCCTTTATAATACGGGCAGCCTCTTCTTTATCCGCCTTCTTCTAAGCATTAAAACGGGCAATTTTTATAATACGAATAACTTCTTCTTCATCCGCCTTCTTCTAAACAGTAAAACGGGCAGCCTTTATAATACGGGCAGCCTCTTCCTTATCCGCCTTCTTCTATACAGCAAGACGGGTAGCCTCTACAATACGGGCAGCCTCTTCCTCATCCGCCTTCTTCTAAGTATTAAGACGGGCAGCCTCTATAATACGGGCAGCCTCTATAATACGGGCAGCCTCTTCCTTATCCGCCTTCTTCTATATAGTAAGACGGACAGCCTCTATAAGATAGGTAGCCTCCTCTTTATCGGCCTTTTCTTTAGCCTCGGCAGTAAAACGGGCAGCCTCTATAATACGAGCAACCTCTATAGTACGAACAGCCTTTATAGTACGAGCAGCCTTTATAGTACGAATAGCCTCTTCTTTCTTTTTAAAACGATAATGCTCTTTAATAGCCTTTTTAATCTTCTCCTCTTCATTTTCAATTCGTTTACAGTGCGTTACTTCTTCCCGTTAACAGGTACGCTCCTTATTTTAACGTTCTCGTTCTAATTTAACTTTATTTATTTCCTATTCTTAGTAAATCTTAATTATAGTATTTTTAAGGAAGTTTAATTTGAATTCTTAAATAAGGTAATTTTAGGCCTCTTCGTTTACGATTTTAATATTTATAAATAATTAATAATATTTATTAAGTAAGTTCGGGTCGGTTTATATTTTTATTAATACTTCGGTATAGAACTTTTTATAATTTTCTTTAGTAATAGAAAGCGGGGTTAGTTCTTTAAATACCTTTAGAAATAACGCCTCTAGAAATAATAGGGGTAATAAGGTTAATTAGATAAATTATTATATAAATTTTTTAACTACTTTTTATTAGCCGGCTTAATATTTAATTATTATATTATTACCAATTATATTATACGCCGTATATATTTCTTTTAACTTATATTATTATCCTCTTTTAAGAAGTATCTTTTCGGTATTAGCGAATTCTATTTCGATATTACGACGAATAATATTTTATACAAAATAGTTAATAGGGGGTATATAAAAGGGTAGCCGCGTTAATAGTTATATAGGAGGCTTATTAGTAACGGGAAGCTTATCGGTAACGGGGGCAAGTTTTAGTACAATTGGTACCGGAATAGTAATCTCCTATACGGGTAATTCCACAGCAGGAGTAACTTTTAGCTTCTATATATTTAGCTATATATATTTCAGTAAAAGTATTAAGGTGATTTTCTTAGGTATTAGCGTTAAAGGCCGAAGATTTATAATTTTCTTTTATTATATTAGGATTTGGGGCAGTTGTATAAGAGTAATTTTAAGCTTAGTAATAGGTATAGTAATTTCGGGTATATTAAATTCGGGTATAATAGGAAAATTAAATAAGTTATTCTTTAAACGACGAATAAATTATATTATTTTTATAAATAATTTATTAAAATTACGGGTATCTTTTTTAGCCGTATTAATATATACTATAAGTTTATATTTATTTATAATAATATTTGAATCGCTAAATTATTCTTATAGCTATTCTTTTAAATACCTTCGCTTTAAATTATTTAAAATTAGTATTTTAATAATTGTAGGTCGCTCTTTGGCGCTTATTTATAGTTACGAAGGAGGCGATTTAGTATATACCCATTTCGATAATTACTTTTCTTCCGATAATAAATTCGAATTATTCGGGGAATTACTACGCTAGTTTTACTTTATGAATAATAAGGAATTATTATAGAGAATTATCCCTTTATTAGTAGGGGAATTAGTAAATAGGTCTTTTAATTATATTACGATAACGGTAGCCATATTATTATTGGCGGTAAATTTTAATATTAATAACAATTCCATAAATAATTTAGAAGAAAATATAACGATAGGAGGTAATAATTTTAATAAAGGGTAATTTTATTATTAGTATATTATAGGTTTAATTTATAATTCTTTAAGGATAATAATAGGGGTAGGTATTTATTATTTGAAAATTCTTAATCCGACCTAGGTAAATTGCGGATAAATATATATTTTTTCGAATTTATTATTATAAATAAAGTAAGATTCTGCTAATTTTAATTACGCTTTAGACTTATATTTCTATTTAACGTATTGTAGGCCTATTTTATTAAGATAATTCCGTTCTAATATATATATTATAGTTACTTCTTCGAATATAGTAATATATATTATTTTAAAGTAGAACTATATAAAGGATATTCTATCGAAGAAATTCTTTTCCTAATTTAAGTACGGCGTAATATACGAGAATAGGTAGGAATATAATTAATTATTTAATTTAGACAACGTTTATCGTCGGGTATATATAATATTTTCTTATTCGAAGTAACCCGAATTATTAAAATCTATATAATTTAAATTAAATCGAAAATCGTTAGTAAAATTTCTAATTTAGTTAATAATTATTTTATAGAAATGGTTCTATAGGAATTCTTATTTTATAATATTATAATTTTCGTTCGTATATATATATATAGTTTAAAGAATATTTCGCTGAGTATTGGAATATTTAAGTATATTTTATATACGACCGTAGCTAAGAGTATAGAAGAATAGAATACGAAAAATACTTTATAATTTAATATATTAATTTTATTCTTTATATATATTATATCTTCGTACGTTGGCTAATTTAGGTCGGGCTACTATATAATATTAGTAAAGCGGATATTAAAGTTTAATTATAGAATTTTTAAGAAGTTAGATTATTTAAATAGTTTGAAAGCGTTTAGGTATATATTTAAAAGGGTCCTATAGAGATTAATGTTAGACCGGTAATTATTATAGGTTTTTTAAGGTATATAAATATAATTTATATTATATTAGCCTTTTTTCGTCTACTTTTTAGAACCGAACTACTACGGCTAACTTTATAGGGCCGGGGAGGAAGTATAGAATTTTATAATATATAGGGTAATATTTATTACGAATTAGGAATCGGATATATAGAATTACATTTATAAGTACAAGTAGAGCCGTATATAAATCTACGCGTAGAATTAAGCGCAGGACTTTGTATTAATATCGATTACGGCTATTATACTTAAATAGCGGCTTAATTATCCGTATTTAGTTCGCTAATTATAAAATCCTATATTAAAATATATTATTTATTTCGGCCGTCGTAGTATTATATTTATATTTAATATTAATAGCGTTATTTATAGTGCGCGAAGGCGGCGGGGGGCCGTTATTATTATTATCAATTATATTAAACTTTAATTTTTAAACGGAGGAAATATAAATACAAAAAGAGGGGCTCTTATAAATAATAGAAACCCCGCCTATCTACAATATAATAATTTTATATTAATTATTAATTGTAATTTATTTAATTAAATAAAATCGGGAGGAGTTAAAAGTCGGGAGGGTTTGGATTTTCAAAAAAATATAGCCTAATTTCTTTTTTATAGTAAAATATTTTGAGTAAATAGCGGTTAAATAAATAGCGGTTAAATAAATAGTAGTTGCCCAATTACTTAATTGCCCAATTAAGTATTACGTTACGTCGCAGAGTAATTAATTAGTAATAGAAGGTTAATAATCTAGTAATCGGGCGGTTTAATATTCGATTTCGTTTAATTTCTAAACGATAGCAAAATTTAAAATTTACCCCGTACTCGTATCGATTTTAACGTTTATAATATATAGAGCCTATAATTGTACTAATATTCTAGTTATTTAGCCTACTATTATCGTTAATATAAGTAGGGGAATATTCTTAAAATTTAAATTAAAGTTAAGAAGTAGGAAGGAATATACTAATATTTAAACGTAATATAATTTTAAATAATTTAAATTAAATACCTAATATTAAGATTATAATAACAATGAAAGTAATACGCTATAATTAAATTCCAACGGTAATATCCCGATAATAGACCTAACTTCGCCGCCTAGCAATAGAAATATATTGTAAATCGGCGAGTCGGTCGAAGAATCGGTCGAATAGGCGGTAGTATTAATTTAGGATAATAATATATAAAATATCGACTAGTATAAAATTATTAGGCTAAATTAACTACTTTCCCCTACTAGCGAATAAAGTTTGGAGTCTAAATTATATTTTAATAACGATTATAAATTGGTATTTATATAATATAGAACAAAAGATTAATAAATAGGTATATATTAATATTCTAATAGTAATTGATATCAATAATATTCGAGAAGGCGAAATTAAGGATATTATAATCTAAGCCGAAATAGTAGGTATATTATTCGATAATATATTAAGTACTAACGGTTATAAAGATTGTATTATCGTCGTAATAGAGTTATTTAATAAAATTAACGCTCCCATCGAAAAAGGAGAAGGGGAATTATAGAATCCGACGCCGATATATCTATAGGTAAAGGATAATATTTCAATATTTATACCTATTCGATAAAATAAATTAATATAAATAAGCGATTTCGAAATAGTCCTAGTAATATTTACGGACTTAATCAGTCTTAATCGATAGAATTAGACTATATTAAAAGAATATTTTCTTTAGGTAATTAGCGATAATAGTCAAATTCTTTAAATAATATTAAAATTACTATTATAATTATTAACGTTGCAAAATAATATATAAGCTTATATATTAATAATAAATATACGAAAAGCTAAAATTCCTTTAAATATTTTAAAGGTGTTAATATTATTAGAGAATTTAAAAGTAGACGAGCGTTAAAAGGTTAAAACGATACGAATACGAAAGGAAATAAGAAAAGTAATTAATATAGTAAAGAATACTATAAATTGTAGGATAGTAAATTAGGTAAATATAAAGTTAAAAAAGTTTAAAAGTACTTAAAAGGATACGAACAATATAGAATTCAATATCCCGCTGCTAATAATAACGATTAAATTAACCTTTTTAGACCTATTTACCCTATTTTGGAATTTAATAGTTTTTAACCTCTATAAGCGAACTTATTACGGTTTAGGTCATTTCGTCGATATACCCCGCGAATTTTTCGAGTCGTATATATAATTATTATCCGTACGCACTACCGATAATCGATACACGTATATTATACTAAATAACGATACTAAAGGACCCCCTATCTTTCCTAGTAATTAGGTATATTATAAATATATAAAAACCTCGGATTAATATATACTTATATATAACGATATTCCTAACGAATATATTTATACGAAAGTATATATTAGGCGTATATTCGGGTTTGGGTTTAATTATCGGAAAGATCTATATACGACAAATATAAATCGACTCTATTTAAAAATATATAAAGCGTATAAGCGTAGGGCGGCTATATTAGAAAGCTTCGATATCGCGCTAGAATAAAAGAAACGGGAGCTAATCCTTTTATTAAAATCAATTTATATCCTAGAAACTATAGTCTATTCTTATATCGAGGCTGGTATTTATTTAAATCGATATTTTAGCGAAGATTATACTAATTTAACGAATATCCCGGTTAATAGGCTAAAATTCGGTAAAATAAAACCACTAGTACAATTCACGAAATATAATACGAATAAACTAATATTTAGAATTATATAGGATAAAGTTATATATTATTATATAATATAACGTATAGCGGATAAATCTATTCGAAAGATCGTATTAATATATTATACCTATCCTATTCGAATAGAATTTAAACTCGAATATTAGTCCTATAAATATTTTAAAGATTATTAGAACTAAGATTGCGAAGGTGCTATATTTATAATTTCTTTTCCGTATATTAATTTTATTAATAGTTTTAATATATTCCGAAATTTATACTATACTTTAATAAGGTTTTATATTATACTAATTAAATTACTAATAAACGAGCGTATACGGCTAAAGAGTATATTCTTTATAATCTTCAGGCTTTACGGATTTAATTTTAAAGATATAACGAAGGCTATAAAAATAATAATATAATTCAACGAAAGTATTATTATTAATATCCCAGGCAAAGATACGGTTCGATTATATATATTTATTATATACTATACTAGTAATATACCCTAATAAATTAAAAATAACGGTTTTAAAGGCCTACGTAGTATTAGATTTTATTATTATTATTTTACATTTTTAATAATTAATAAAGTTAATCGCGACCCCAACGCACAAATTAACTTTAATATTATTAATTACGGTCGGTATTACCTATAAATAATAGAGATATATTAATTTATAACTTCGCTAAATACTATTGCTATAAAGACGTATAATATTTAATAGGGGATTAATATCCCGTTTCCTATATTTACTTAATTATCGCCAATATTAAATCTAATTATAAATTGTTCGTTAAATATAGCGTACTCTAAATTTAATAACCTATTGAACTTAGCGTATATACTTCTTATTAAATTAATATTAATTCTTACCACAAAAGTAAAATATATTATACAATTATAATTATAGCCTTTCCCACCTAGCTAATAATACTTCTAATCCGTTTTCTACTATTTAAAAAGTTTTAAAATCTCGGATTATAGCCGTTAACTAATTATTATACCGGCGTTATTAATATATTAACTAAAGAAAGACTATATTAATCCGAAATTCTATATAAAGGTATAAGAGGCGACAGGCTTCGATCTAATATATTTAATCATTAAAACTATAGCTAAATTAATTAAAAGCACTTTATTTCTAATAAGAATAAAATTACTTAAAAAGGACCGTTATAAAATAACCGAAATTATTTACAAGGTACGGTATATATTTAATTAATTATATATATTTATATTAATTACCACTATTCAATCTACAGCTATTTCGAATATTAAAACCCCCGGAATTAATATACCCGCTAATACTCCCGCGCTTAATAATATTATATAAGGCGGCAACGATAATTTAGATAATAATAGATCTATTAGTTATTTTAACGATATATTACAATTAAACGTCTATATAGGAATATACTACCTGTTATTTACGAAGGAGTATAATCTTTTAATTAATTATAATATATTAATAGGCGAAAACGAATATTAGTAAATTAAAGTAACCCTTTAACTCTAACCCTTAATATATTGTATAACCCTTATTAGTTCCTATAGGATATAATTAAAACTGTAGTAAATAGTATAAAAAAGTAGAAATTTTAATAATTCCCCAATATTTATCCTATCCTATTAATTACAATTATTCCCATCTATTTACTAATTATTTATTTATTAGTATTAGAAATTTTAATAAGCGAATATACGAAATTAATTATTCGAATATCGAAAAAGTATTATTAATAAAACTAAATTTCTAATAGACTATACGCTTTACCCTATTTAACGTATATAAAAAGACTAATCTAGAATTAATAGTACAATTAGCGGATCTTCGCGCCAAATATCCAACCCTATTTAATAAAGTACTATCGTATTTTAACCGGTCCACTTCTATAGAAGTAGAAAAAGAGAACGAATTTAAATTTAATATAGATTAATCGGCTGATAAAGACTATTTATTATTAAGGATTATTAATAAAATTCTAAACCCCGACGTAATTGCCCGATATATAGTTAATAAAGGTTAGCGATTATTACGCTATAATACCCTAAACGATATAATAGCGTAATAAATTAAATTCTTCCGGTAAATATATTACTACAGTTATAAATACCGGCCTAATTACTTTAAATTCTTCGAAAACTAAAAGGTCTAATAGGTAGAAAAGTTCGTATTTATAAATAAGTACGTACCTACTCGTATTAATACTCTATTTCCAGAACCCTACTTCTTAATTTAGTAATTATAATACTATTAAAGGATTTTAATAATTATATTAAGCGCAAAACCTAAAAATACGGTATTTTTAAGATCGGCTGCCTATAACGCTATTATACTATAAGATATCTATTATACGGGTATATTATAAAGAAGTTTATTTAATTTTATATATTTAAGAATTGGTTTAACTATATCGGAATTATACGCTATCGACTACTATTAAAAACAATTCGCTATATTTATCCCGTTAATATACTATATAAAACTAATAATTCTATACCCCGTCTTTACCCGTATACCTACGAACGTATATTGTTAATTACATTTAAAAATACTAATCGGCTATATAAATAACAAATAGTATTTAATATTATATATTTATTTTAATAGCATATATAATATACTATCGATAATCGATAATTTTGCTTTATACTTCTAATACTTAGGTATAGTACTTAGCCGCGTCTATTATTAATATTTATTATATTTTTAATATTGTAGTAATAAATACCGCTATACTAATAGTATACTAATAATAATTCTATTATTCTAAATTTTCAAATAAGTAATTTAAATTTAAATACAGCGACTATATTCAATATATATCCCGACGTAATAAAGAATATTAATTTGGCCGCGTAGACTATATCTTTATATAATATTATTTGAACGCTAAATATATTTTTACCCTTATTATATTAATTAACTATACCGAAATTCAATATAATATTCTAGACTTGGAAATTATAAAGGAAGTAGAGGACGATCCTATTATTATTAGTCTTACTATAGTACAACCTATATTTATATATATACTTCGTATAAATAGAGTAAGAATTATCTAAGTTAACTAAGATATATATACCCTTTAAGCCGATATTTTAATATTTAATAATAATTATTCGCTTCGAAAATAAATTAGTTTTAATTTCGCCCCGAATTATAGTACCTATAATAAATATTTGTATAAGAATTATTAAAATTAGGAATTTCCTCCGTAAATTTATTCGTAAAAACGACGTACTATACTAATTTCTTCGTTTATATATATCCTACTACAGTCGACAATAGTATAGTATATATTAATAATAGAATTAAAATTACAGCGCTAATGTCCGTACTCTATACCGAATAGCGTATATAGTAAATATTAGGCATTTACCCCTACTATATATATATATAGTTAACGTCCTCTAATAGCGCGTAATAATATATTATATAAATATAACTATTAATATTTAATAAACGTAATATAATATATTTTAGAACGTTAACCTAATTAATAAGTATTAATAGTTAGGAATAGAACTCCGGGTTTTTATTTTATCTTACAGACCGGACTAAAGGCCCGGATATATAATTATTACTATACGATTATATATACGTTATCTACGCTTTACGCAATTAATACAAATATTTTCTATAATGGAATAGAAATAGATATATAAGTAATACGAAATTCTATAGTACCTAAGCCTAGGCTCCCTTTAACCTTCTAAATCCATTTACAATATTATTAACTAAATATATTAATATACTACTATATAGTACGAATATAGGTTAATTCTACTAATACTATATAAATAATAACGAATTACGCCGAAAGATCTTATAATATATAATAAACTAATATATTTCTCTTTCTTTCTTTATTATATTATTTCTATTTATCTTATTATTATTAATTTTAATTATTCCTGAAATTCTATAATAAATTAATATTATAGTAATATTAAGTACGTTAGTTCTGCCGGTATATATTTATTAGGGTATATATCCGACGTAGTAATAGCTTTAACCATATATTAATAATACGTAGGTAAGTATTTAATCCGGTGTACGGTGTACGGTATACGATTATACGTCGGTATAGGATTTAATCCGGTATATAGTATACAGTATACGACCGTATAGCCGTATAGCCGTATAGCCGTACAGCCGTACAACCGTATTAGGAGCGTAACCGCTAACGTAGTCCGTACTACAACGCAACCGCGGTACTAAATTGGGGGCGCAGTCTAAAAGCGCAACCGCTAGCGTAGTCCGTATATAGATTAAAGTCGCGGAATAGGGCCGCGGATTGGGGTTGCAGGATTGGAATCGCGGGATTAGGGTCGCAGGGATTGGGGTTACAGGATTAGGGTCGGTATCGGAATTCAGGGTTGGGACAGAATATAAATTACTAGATAAAATTTAGTACTTACAATTGTAACGTAACGAGCCGCCTCCTATCCGCATATATAGTCCGTATATCCGCGTTAGCGTAGACCCGAGCCTATATAGCGGTTCTAACGTATATTTTAGGGCATTTTCTAATAGAAACCGGATAATAGAATTTAGACTAATTAGAGGTCTTTATTAGAGTATCTAGCCTAAATAAAATTATTTAGGCTAAATAATATATTTAAGCTAGATGTATAATCTAATTTAGTTTTTAAATCTAGGCTAAATACCCCCTATTTAGGCTAGATACGCTCCTTATACTCCCGCTGCGGTACCGTAACCCATATCAGTCAAATCAGTTGTTAGCGATTCGAATTAATTAAATATGTTTGCATACGATCAAAAGGAGTTGAGCGCAATCAAAATTAATTGATTTTGGGAGTATTGATATTGATGTGCGACGTGCAAAGTGGTGGTGCAAAGTGACCAAGCTGGATTAATGTTTTAGTATATTAGAAAAACGAAATTTAGCGGGTAAAAACGGGATTTTCAATATCAATTGTCATCCAGCTGGCTGCCCCACTGGTTTGTGGATCCCAGAAAAAAACTGGGTGCCGGTAGGTTTGGGGTGGGTGTATCTAGGCTTCCTCTACATAAAAGGATCCCAATTCAGACTTTTGTTTCCTGTTAAGGAGCTCAGGACCGTCGGGGACTGGAAGTGCCCCTTGCGTTATGTCTGGCCCTCAACCCTTTTATACCCAACTTCACCAAGCCGTCACTCCAAACACACCATCCTCTTCACGGGCTTGAACTTCTCAAACTCAACATCACTCTGCACCGTCACAAACGTTCTCCTCTCCGCCACCTCCACCTCTCCCCTCGCGTTTCCATCCTGGCTCGTGACATGGACCCAATCCAGCACAATCATGTACACCGTATCCTTCACAAACCTCTCCTCCTGCCCCTCGTGCTGTGTATGCATGTGCCTCAACCTCTCCAAAACCAAACACTCATACTCCCCTGTCTTGAGCGTATACGGATGCGGGAAGTTCCTCTCCGACACGATCCCAAGCGGTTCCTCACCGTCCTTCTCAGGCTTCCTAAGGAACGCCTCGCTAAAAGGCTCCGTGCGAATATAGAACTTGCACACGTATCCGCTGACAGTAAGTCTCTTCCCCTCGCAGCCCACAAACTCAGGAACCATATCACTCGTCACGTTCCTTCCTCCATGTCCTCGCACCTTCCCGGCATTCACAAGCGAGCCGTCCTGCAAAGAGGTCTGTCCAAAGGTTACATGTCCTTCCCAGCCGCACCAACTCCACGATGGGAAGCCCTCGCGTCTTTGTGGGCGGGCGATATCCCACGGTAGCGAAGATTCCCCAGAAAGCTTCTTTGGCTCGGGAAATTGCCAATCGTGGGACCAGCCCAGGGTGAGAGGGAGTTCGCGGAGGGGAAGACCCCATTCGAATCCGGAGGGGAAGAGGCGGCGCTGCAGAGCGGAGAGTAACCCCAGGCAGGCGTTGAGGGAGTCGGAGGGCCAGGCCATTTGGCGGCGGGTGTAGTCCATTATGAGACCGGCGTAGAGGAGGATGCGTTGGGGGTTTGTTACGGAGACCTATGTGGCCACCTGCATTGTCAGCACGCTTCAATGGATGCATGGAAAGGGGACATGGAAGGGGAGAACAGACGTTGGTACTATCAACGAGGTTAAACCCATTCATCAACTGTCTAAACGAGTCCATGGGACGATTAGACAAGTGCCCATAGCAGCTCGGATCATAGGCATCTGGTGCTCCAAAGCGCTGGCACGAGATGCCGAGCTGCTTGTCCGAGAAAAACAGGGACCGCTTGGACAGCATCCCCTCCTGGAAGGTCCAGGCGCGCGTGTCCCATGCGGAAGCGGCCATTTCGTCCTCGACTACAGCGGGGATGGTGAACAGCTTGCGGCCGTTGATGGTCTCTTGTAGCTGCATCTCGCGGGGACGGGCGACTCCGCACAGGCCGGCGTTGGAGTCCTGGCCGGAGAGGGCGATCAGGGTTACCGCGGCGCATTGGTAGATGAGGTCCATCATGGCGAGTTGCTGGGTCTTTTCGGCTTGCTCTTGGTCGGACAGCGTGTCCCAGGGCTTCTGGTTGACGCAGAGGGCGTCGACCTGGAATGATTCCTTGTCAGTTCACGTTCTGCAGTGCAGCTCACTTGGTCGACATAGGCGGGGGTACTACGTACCCACAGATACCGCTTCCCAAGCTTCTTGGTGACAGTGATGGAGTCCTCGATAGTCTGTGGCAAAGTCCTCTTGTCCAGAGCTCCTTCCTCCGGCATGACCCCGCCCCATGTGTAGCTCAAAGCCACATACTCACATCCTTCCGGGTAAGGGACCACCTTGCGCTCAAGAACATCAATCATCTTGGTCGTAAACAGTTCCTCGGGTCTTGTGGAGATGCAGTACTCCTTGTGGTTGTTCCAGCAAACATCGAGGCCGTTCCTGGCGAACTCAAAGTCAACATACGGCTCGACCAACCGCCCATTGTACTCTTGTCGGCCGGGAAAGGTGTCTTCAGTGGCCAAACAGATGGCAGGGCCTGTCATTTCCGGGCTTCGCACCCCCGGTTCGTTATCCGCGAAGAGCAAAGGCACCTGGATGCCATGGACGATGTGACTGAGATGGCGTAAGCCCAGGAAGATGGCACTTTGAACCCTGGTCTTCTCAGGGAGGTACTCCCACCCGGTATGCCGGACATAGGCTCGATAAGGGATTAGTTTCATGCCTGTGGTGTCAGGACGTATGCCTTTGGTGGGCATGATGCGGTATATGAGTCGGCAGAAGGGACAGGAGGCAGACAAGCCAAGTGAACCAAGTTCGCCGAGGTCGAGCTCGTAGGCCTTGATGCCGGCGAGATACTCTCTGAATTCATTGCCGTCTACGGGTAGTAGACCACTGGGAAGAGGCTCAGCGAGCTCAAAGGCCTTAAGCGGGTCGTAGTCGGCGCATCGTTTGCAAAGCGAGCTGGGCTTGTCTTGAAGTTGTTTGAGCAGCTTCTCATCGTCGACAGAGAGGGGGCAGAGCTCGTTGAATTGCACCTCTGGCTCAGAGAGTCCCGGCTCATTGCCTTTAGCTTGGGACCTCTGGACAAAGGGACATGGTGATAAGGCTGGCTCAAGCTCTCGGCAAAAGATGCACAGTCTGGAGTCCTGGGAAGCCATTGGAGTAGTTAGTTCCTGCGGAAAATTGATCGAGTAATGAAGCTGTTGCTACAGCAGGCAGGTTTACCGGTAGATACGGTAAGGATTTCCGAATCATGACCCGGTGCAGGGCTCGAGGTTCAGCTGTGCCGTTGAACTAGCCTACAATCGACTGCCCAATCTCTGATCGCCATAAGCATTGCTGCCTGGGGGGCGCTTTTGGCGGCTGACGGAACACCGAAAGTGGATTGGTCTGTCTCTCGGCAGCATCGTTTGGTTTTTTCTTGAATATCCAGATCTGCGACAGGCAGGCGAACCAATGAAATGGACCTGGCCTCCTGAATGGCAGAGTGAAACCCATGGTGCCCCGACACGCAGGTGGAAGGACGACTTGCTAGCTGCCATTTTCGAGCATCCGACACGCGGAGAGGCTGTCAACCTATTCGCCAGTGGTTGTTTTTGGGCCGCTGTTATTATGAGAAATACAGTGATTTTCAGCAACTGTCGGGCGACTGGGCAGAATACTCGATTTGTTATAGTTTGCCATCCAAACGGCGATTATATGAGGAACTGTTGCAGCAAGTGCACGAACTGTGGAAGGCAAATGCAGCATAAAGAAGTGAAGGTGGAAGAATCCTGTCTGTTGTCCACATCTGGATTTAGCACTGAGCAGAAAGAGTGAAAAGAAAGGATGGTCCAGATCAGGGCGTCTTCCATCTAAAGGCGCTCGCTACCCGTGCCGTTTGAGTCATCTTTCTGAGAGTGCGAGAACTGCCCATTCAAAAGTTTCAACGGTCCGTGACGCCCTCATTGGAGGCGGACCAATCTCTGCCTCGGCTGCGCAACCATGAACCCCGCGTCCGCGAACAAGGTAATGGACGTCCTTCTCGTAGCCACCTCCCCTTCCCAGTCCAGAACAATCAGGTGGACGGTTTGTGCAGAATAATGCGCATTCCGACCTTTCCTTTCCTTCTGCCTCTCTATAACCAAGCAAGAATATTTGCCGGAAGGCACGGCATTTTGAACAGACGGGCGGGCTCTGTCCCTGACCATCCCTAGGGGTGGCCCCTTTGCGTGCTGGGCAGAATCATAGGCAAAAGCTTGACTGAAAGCATCAGTGCGCACTTCCAGATCGACCAACCATGCATTGACGGTGAGTGTCTTATCTTGGACGGAGACGAACTGCAGCTCCAGGTCACTGAGGATGTCCCTCTTCCTAGGCCCGTGGGAGATTAGCAGAGAGAGGCCAGAGAACTGCACATTGCCTTCCCACCCGCACCAGCTCCACGAAGGGAAGTCGTGACGCCGCCCAGGCGCTTGATGCTCATGATATAAAGCCTTTCCATTATGCCAGTCATCCGGAACATGGGTCCACCCAAGTGTGATGGGGAAATCTCGTAGTGGAAGGCCCCATTCAAACCCAAGCGGGAACATGCGCCTCTGAAGCGCAGATAGCATCCCTTGGCAGGCGTGTAGTGAATCGCTGGCATAACTCATTTCACGCTGGGTGTAATTCGTGACAACGTCCATGTATAGAAATGCGCGACGAATCTCCATAACATCGGCCTACATCCATGAGATTCGTGTCAGCTTAATGTCCTGGCCAAGTACACAAAATGCAAACTGGAGCAATAGAAGCTTACCTGCTCATGAAGATGACGGAAAGAGTTGATCGAGGCGTAGAACGAATCCGAGGGGTGGCCAATCGATGACGGAAAGAAGCAGTCCGAGTCGTGTGCGTCTGAGGAGGAGAACAGCTGGCACGAAAATCCGACTTGTCTGCTGGAAAAGTATATCTTTCGGCGGGAAAGCATGCCCTCCTGCATAGTCCAAGCGCGAGTATTCCATTTCGAGAACTGTCGCTCGAAGTCTGCCTGAGGAGGAAGAGTGAACAAGGTAAGGTCGTTGATAGTCTCTTTAAGTTGTATCTCACGCGGCTGTGAAACCCCCCGTAGGCCGGCGTTAGAGTCGTCTCCGGCCAAGGCTATGAGAGTGACGTCTGCGCACTGATAGATTAGATCCATGATCGCGAATTGCCGAACTTTATCTTCCCTGTCCTGCTGATCAACACAGTATCGGTCAATCTGCGTGGTGGTCAGCTTTGCCATGGTGAACTGAATCGAGCCTCACTCACCCATAGATACCGAAGCCCAAGCTTCTTGGTAGCGATGATGCCATCGTCGATCGTCCGCGCTTGTTCGTCCACGCCAGTCCGACCCCACGAGTAGCTGAGAGCAGCGTAATGACAGCCCCTTGGGTAGGGCACTATAGTGGGGGGCTTTTTTAATAAATCCATCATTGATACATCGATCATTGATACATCGATCAGCTTGATGTTATGGAGTTCATCTGGTATCGTGGTATTGCAGGCCTGGTGATGCTTCATGCAGAAATCAAGCTGCTCCTTTGCCGACTCGAAGTCGATCAAAGGTTCCACAAGCCGGCCATTGTATTTGCTCCGACTCGTGGCGAGAGCTCGGATCCCCTTGACCCTTTTCCTTTTCACGGCTGGGTCTTCAACTGCTAAAGCAATAGCAGGGCCAACTGTGTTCCCAAAGTGGCCGGCGTTGCTTGAGGAGTAATGCCGCCTTGTGATAATGTCCTCGACGGTTCCAGCAAAACTCAAACCCAGCAAGATTGCGCTCCGGGTCCGAGTCTGGAGGGGGAATTGTTCCCAGTTGGGAAAGCGATGGTGGGCCCGAAAGGGGATGATGCTCACACCTTTATAGGTGGGGGGTAACGGCGTGGAAGGTAGGATACGGTAGATGAGCCGACAAAACTGGCATGATGCGGACAGTGTGAGGTGCCTGAGCTCTCCCAACTCGAGGGCGTGAAGTCGCATATCCTGCGTATAAGCTTCCAGGCTACCATCATCTCTGGTGAACTCGTACGTGTCGGGAGGCTCTGCAAACTTGAACACTTTGATAGGATCATAGCTTCGGCACCGCGTACAGAGTGCGCTTGGTTGTGTCTGCAGCCACGTGAGCAAAGTCTCGTCAGCAGCAGACAGAGGCACATCTTCTTTCATTTTTGGAGGCAAATCCAGGACCGATTTAGTTGAACCAGTTTCGAGTTTCGGGCATGGCTTCGAGGTCGGCTCGACGTTCCGGCAAAAGATGCAGAGCCTGTAAGCCTCTCGAGGCGGAGGTGTGTCTGAGGCATACTCACGGGCAATCTCTGCTGGTTGTGAGAGCAAGTCTTTCAAAGTTTCCGTTGTATGCGGGCTGCCATCATGGGCGGGTTGACTAGGTGCGTCGAGCTGTCCAAAAAGTTGAAGTAGATGCTTGCGAAGTCGGTGGATGAGTTGATGGGGAAGAAACGAGGAGAAGACTAAAACAATCCAGTCAAGTGGCCAAAAAACGAAGGCATTGCTGAGCCACGAGTCCCTGTATTCGCTAGGCATCTTGGGTTTCCATAGGACCGTGACTTGTCGCGTTGTTGAAGGATGTAAGAGGACGGATAGAGAGGGTACGGTCGAGGCTTGAGGGCGTTGGTGAAGGAGAAACAGACCGGGAGGCCAGTCGGACTACCTCATATATAAGGTACCCGAGAGCATTCCTCCCAACGTAGGAAAGGCAGAATTGGGATCACGACTGTTGGCCTTGACATGGGACAATTCATGTCGTTCTCACAGGGAGGATCTCATCGCCTCCAATGGTGCCTTTCACAACGCATTGAAGTCGATGGATGCCCAATGTCCTTCCTCATGCCGGCTGCATTGGTGCCTGTGGGATATCAGCTCCTCTTGGCCTCTGCTAGTGGAAACGAGATGTGCTACTGAATGGCCTACATGTGTCCTGTCAGCAGAGTCACTTTGTTACCGGAGTGGTCCTCTGAGCATGAAATGAAAGTTGGTGATCTGGTTTCCTCAAACGGCACCGCAATGACACCAGCCTCGAGTGTCGACCATGGCAAGCAAACCACATGAGCTTGCTGTCGGGCGTTGGGACTCCATCACGGTGTGATTCGAGCTTGTTATCAGATGCGCTGGCAGCTAGCATGCCGTCGGGCTCACAAGGCGCTGGCTGTGGTGTTGAGAAGTGCAGCTCATTGTCGCAAACGTGGCAGGGCCCCACATTGTCGCAATGTAGAGTACATAGTAAACCGAATACCTAGGTATGTGATGTTTGGACTGATGGGATGAAGTGGATGAGATTGAACTTTGGACGAGACCAGCGATCGATTCAAACCAAAACAAAAATCTTTTTTGACCGTTTTATTTTATTTTGGGTAAAAACCGACCTTTTGTTTTATTTCTCATACTGCTTTGGTTTATTTTGTATATTTTACACCGGAATACACATTTTTCCGGGCTCCGAAATACCTGAAATTACACACTTCTATTAACCGTATTAATACTATTATATAATAAAAACGACCGGAAAAATTCACACAACAAGGAAAGGTAATAACGAGCATAATAACGAGCAAAATAACAGAAGAATCACAAGTCTACCCCTTCCAAACGACCCTATAATTTTAAATTTAATAATCTATTAATTATTTTATCGTTCAATTTATAGCACTATAATAATAGTATTAAACTAATTAAATTAAATACACTCTCGTACTTATTAAATATAAAAGGGATTAATAAATAATTAAATATTATTATCGCTAAACGAAAGTATTTACCCTCATTCTAAACCTACTAAACTAATAGGTCAATTACTAACTAGGGGTCCTCCTTCAAATACTACTATAATTCTTCGTCAAAGCCGGGCTGTAATACCGGGGTCGAATAATAATCTAACGTCGTTAAACTGTATAAATTATTATCCCTCTATATTTATACTAACGGCAAAGAAGGGGTAATAATAATTAAGATAATATTATAAATAATATTATAATACTAATACTCTTTATAGTAGATGGCTCTAATATTACTAGCAACTTTATTAGCCTCTTACTTAAAAATATTCCTTTCAATCCACTTCTGCTTATAATTGGGGTAAAAGATTATAACAAATCTAATACAACGTCGATTTACCTATAAACTCCTTATATTTCTCGAATTTAATAATTACTTAATTAATATTCTACCGGATAAATATATATCTAATATTAAATAGGCGAAGGAGGGGGAGAAGCTTAATCTAACGACTACTAATACGAACTTAACTATTACCAATACAATTATAATTACTAATAGTACATTAAGTACCAAATTAAGTACTAAACTAAGTACCAAATTAATTACTAGCCGTACGTAAAGTGCGAAATAAATTGCTAACCGTACGTAGAACGCAAAATAAACTACTATAGGGTACTTAACTACTAGCAAGAAAGGAGGAAACCGTTAGCAAATAATTACGCCGTAGTAAATTAAATAAATCTACGTCAAATCTAATTAAATAACGCAATAAATTTCTAACGCAGTAGGGTCGTAATTAGGATTAACTATTAATAAATATTTTGTAGCAAGGTAAATCAAAAGCATCCTCCTCCTCCTCCTCCCCCTTATCGTCGTTAAAAATCCTATTTAATATCTCCTTATCCTTATCGTCGTCGTTAACTACAATCTTATTATTATAGAAGTCTCGCTAATATTTAAAATCCTTTAATAATTAATAGAGGGTAGTAAAAACTATAAGAAAATAAAGCTTACGCTATTTAAAGACCTTAATTATCTTTTTAAATAATTTAAAAATACGAACGATATAAATAAATATATCCTAATCTTCTTTCATTAATACATCCTCTACTAAAATACGCTTACTAATATCTAACTAATAAAAATTCCAATAATAATATATATCGACAACCAATTTTAAATCGAACGCGTACTAAATTATAAAATAAACCGAATTCCATCGAATATCGTTATTACCAACGAAAATAACCGACTTAACGTCTAACCCAAAAAAAATATCGCTATATTCCTTCCTTTCTAATTCAATCAACTTATTCTTTACAAACTCAACGAACCTCTCTCTATATTAGGGAAAATAGCGAATAAATATAACTATATTTCGAAATTTACTAATAACACCCTACTTCCTCCACTCCTTCAACGTAATCTCTTCCTCTTACTAAATCTAGCAATCTCCCTCTCGAACTATAATACGAATCTCGCCTTCGAAAAATACTTTAATAGCGAAATTAAAGATATAACTAAAGTAACGTAATCGCAATCGACTTTTAAACTTATCGAAAATATAATCGTTAATCGGGAAATTATTATTAGAATAGAACTTTTCGACTAAAAAGTTCATATATATATCGTTAGAATCGATATTATTGTAATTAATATAGCCGATATACAATTAAATTTAGATCTAACTATAATTAATCTTAGCCAACCCCTATCAACTAAATATACAAAATATCTCTACCCCAATATTTATATTGCTATACCCCCCCTTAACTCTATATAAACCGAATAAATAACTGCGCAAGACCCAATTTTCGTCGATATAATAAATATAAATACCTAAAAGGGCATAATTATTATTAGAGGTCTAAAGATCGAAAGTAATATATTTCTTAAAGGGAATTACAAGTAATCTATTCTTAATAAATATAAACTACAATAAATACCTACAATCAATCCAGCCTTTAATTATTACACTATCTTATAGTAATAATCTAATTACTAATTCGGAATTAAAGAAGGCGAAAAATTAGTAGAAGGCCAGGTTAGAAATAGCGGCGAAGGGGATATCGTAATCTACGATCTATAAGAGTAATAAATTTCTAAAAGTATCCGTAAGCAACTTTATAATAGAGGCACGGCTAAATTTATAAATTACTACAATCTAATTAAATATAATTTATAATACTATAGTCTCCTAACGCTTAGCAAGCGGAACTTCCACCTTCTTATTAATTTAATAAGTATCTTTAAAGTAATTAATAGCGCCGCTAATCGAATTATTAATATAAATAATATTATAACTATTACAATACTACGCTTAATTAACGGTCTTATAATTACTAATATTATCGACCTTCTATTTAGCAAACTAAATACTATATTTACTAATTAACGATATATAGGGTTTATAGCATTCTAATTAATATTCGATAATATATTCTTTCCCCTTATATCTAATTCGAGGAATCTTATTAATTTAGAGGGGTAACTAATACAAATAAATCACGAATTAGTAGAAATATATTACAACAGCAGTAATCGCCAGCGGAAATTACGTACCTCGTTAATAGGTATACGAACTATCTTTCTAATACGACCAAAGACCCTAACAGAATAGCTCCTAAGAACGCTAAAAGCATTAAGAGGAGGGGGGGTAATAGGGGTTTTAATACTAGCGTTACTAGTAATAAGAAGGGGAGGGGTGGAATCGGCTATACTATTATAGGCGAACTATTATAAAAGTAGGGGGAAAGAAAGAAAAATAGTAAAATATTTTAATAAAATAAAAAGGGGGGAAGTAATTTGCAGGGTAGCTTATAAATTCACAATACTATAGGGGGTAATTGCTAGCGAATTTTATATAAGTGGACTAGTAGAGAGGCTAGTACGACAACCCCCCCTACAATACTACGAAATCACCCTAGTAAATATCCTAGTAAGCTACTAGGAGCTTCATTTTCATAGTTCGTTTAAATACCCTCAAACCCAAGTCCCTGTCATATGATGCGCCGGTTTGAACGGCTAAAATCTACCCCTTTCAATATCTGGAACCTTGTGTCGAAATTTTTGGGTATTTTAGCAAAACCGAGCCGACCCGTTTTACCCGCTTTACCGCTCTTTTAGTTTATTTTGTTTTACCAGATTTTATTTTATTTTACATGTTTTATTTTAAATCGATCGCTGGACGAGACAATCCCCGGAGTCCACTCTTGCCGCGTCTATTGGTCTTGTCCTGCTGTTACTGTAGTTGCCGGACTTGCCGGGAAGGCGGGTCACTCGGCTCCCTCCCGCATTCTGAGCCGGCAGGTGATAGCGTCATTGAACAGCGTCAACAACCCTCAATTGCACGGATTTTCTCGCACTTTGACACCTTCAGAATAAGTGATCTGCGTCACTCTTTCCATAAGTGAGTCAAATTGCGCATTTGTCATCAGCTCGGAGACAAGGCGGGGTTAAACCACCCCTCACGCGGGGTGCTGTTTCCATGTCAACAAACAAAAACACCATGTTAACATCACCACCACCTGCCCCTTCCCCAAGAACCATTTCTCCCAGAAAGGTCAGGAATCTAACTACCCCCTCCAAAGTCAACCGCCAACATGCCTCTCATCGCCCAATCCCCCAAGCCGCGCGTGATCCTAGGTCTCATGACCTTCGGCACCGACCCCGTGGCCGGCGCGCGCGTCACCACCGTGCCCGAGTTCGGCAAGGTCCTCGACCTCTTGCAGTCGCGGGGGTACAACGAAGTCGACACGGCGCGCCTGTACATCGGCGGCAAGCAGGAAGCCTTCACTCGCGAGGCGGGGTGGAAGGACCGTGGCTTGACGCTGGCTACCAAGATCATCTATCCCAGCAACGGGGGTGACAACACGCGGGAGAAGGTTCTCGAGAGCGCGGAGATTAGTCTCAAGGAGTTGGGGACGGATGTCATTGACATTTTGTATTTGCATGCTGCTGTAGGTTTCCGTCCCTTCATCATTCCCAAATTGTCAACCTAAGTGGCCGCCGACCTGTGCTGACAGTAGGTTGCTGCGTGTAAATAAAGGACCGCAAAACCCCCTTCGCCGAAACCCTCTCGGCCATCAACGACCTCCACAAAGCCGGCAAGTTCGTCCGCTTCGGCATCTCCAACTTCACCTCGTTCGAAGTCGCCGAGATCGTCATGACATGCAAGTACAACAACTGGGTCCTGCCCACCATCTACCAAGGCATGTACAACGCCATCACTCGTTCCCTGGAAACGGAGCTCGTCCTGGCCTGCCGGCGCTACGGCCTCGACATTGTCGTCTACAACCCGCTTGCCGCCGGCCTGTTTTCGGGCAAAATCAAGAGCCACGACATCGTGCCCGAGTCGGGCCGGTTTTCAGACGTCAACAGGATGGGCGCCATGTACCGCGGCAGATACTTCAAGGAAAGCACCTTCCGGGCCCTGCAGGTGGTTGAGCAGGCGGTGGACAAGGCCGGGCTGACCATGATTGAGACGGCGCTGAGGTGGGTGGTGCATCACTCTGCGCTGAAGATCAAGGATGGGAATGATGGCGTTATTGTTGGTGTTTCTAGCATCGACCAGCTGGATAACAACTTGACCGACCTCGAAAAGGGACCGCTGCCTCAGGAGGTGGTGGACGCGCTGGATGAGGCGTGGAGGATTACCAAGGTCGACACGGTCAATTATTGGCATGGAAAGGTCGAGTATGGCTATGATGTGAGGGAGGCGCTGTTTGGCAAGGGTGCGAAATAGGATGAGGGTGGAAGTTGTAGTTACGCTAAAAAGCTAAGGTAATGATGTTATGAACTGGATGAGCATATATTTTTGAGTGGGTATAGATGGTTGGCCTCGATGTGCATGCTTGTGATAATCATCCAAAGACGGCCTTCGTCCTACGCGTACATAATCCCACTCACCCGCCGAGACGCCCCGAGTATCATCAGGCCCCGGCCCCTTCCCGCCCGTATCGTGTCCGTGCCCCCCGGATCCCGTACCCCATACCGTGCGCCGTGCCGAGACGGGCAGGCTCCGCAATCCAGGGGGGTGGTTGGGGGCGCAGCCCTTCCAGAAACTCAGCAGCTGGGCCAGCATCCCCGGGCCTCCCGAACATGATTTGGCTCTCGTATTCCAGGATCCGTAACCACATTTCCAGTATGTATGCAATCTCCGTGTTCTTCTCTGAGCTTGCTTTTTCGAAATTCGAGGTTGATATTTTCGGAAGCATGATAGTACCTTACCTACGTGTAAAGTTGACCATAAAACTGTTCGTCCCTTGAATATCGAAACCCAAGGTACTAGTGTAAGTAAATATGCCGGGCGATCGATCATCGATCGATATAGCACCCGACAGTACCCGCTTACTCCGGCCCCGGCAGGCCAGGCGCCATGATGCACTTTCTGATTACAGTAATTACCCCTGATAATGCATGTAATCCTGGCCAGAGGTTCGTATGCATTTAGAGGCACATATGCACGAGCAGGCACATGCCAAGACCTCCAAGCCGCACTGACGTATAAAATTTGGGGGGTTTTAGTAGGTCACTATAGGGGTTAAGCGCTGAAAGGAGCCTGGCAAAATGTGCTAGAAAGTGCATATTACACCAAAATGGCCGGCCGATGGGTATACATTTATACATTTATGCACTTTCCTATACTAAATATTTGCGGCCGCCAAATCCTAAGCATTTAGAGGGCTTTATACACTTTCAGGTACATGTACGAGCAGGGGTAATTACTGTACATACGATGATCTGCATGGATATAAATAGTGTAGGGCCAAACACGGGGCGCGAGTCATTATAAAGAAACGGCGACGGTAGAAGTCCCGGGAATGGGAATGAAAATATCATGTCGATGTCCTGTGTTATGTCCCGGCGTCCGGGGGGAATGGAACCGAACGGCGGGAACGGCGGGAATCGATGAGAGCGGGGAACCATCACATTATGGAGAGGTGGTGTACCTATGTACTGTAGTCTAGTTGAATGGTAGCATGGCGGTTTTTTGACATTTAGCATTCCGGAAAACGAGCGTTCGTCGTTGACGCTGGGGAGTCGGGTAAACGGGGATAGTATCGGCTGGCGTCTCGAAGAAAGAACCTATAGTGTTTGCCATTCTCTATTACCTCAGGATAGAATACCAATTGATGGGTGGTCAATAACGGTGGACTGCCGGACCGAAATTATATGTCCGAAATCATTCGCGCTTCTCAAAGAAGCAAAAAAGCAAAATTGCTAAGCGCCGTCGCCATTGTTGCCGATGCGATTATTACCTGCGTGCGTGCGTCCTGCATCTTCAACCGGAAGCAGAAAGGTGACTATTAACGGCCAGGTGGTGGGTGGTGGAAAAGTAAGGTAACCAAAATAGACGCCAAGAAAGTGGAAGGAAATGCACCCAGGTAGGTGCGTTGCCGTGAGGTGACTTGCATCGATGCAGGGCAGGACTCTGGTGCTCTTGGGCGGCTGGGAGATCGAAGCGAAGAAGCTTTTCTTTTCTTTTTTTTTTCTCTTCTTTCTCTTCTTTCTCGGCATTAAGTTTTATGGGTGAGAAAGTCATTATGTATGTAATTCATGGCCATGTCAAGCTGGATACACTTGCCTGTTTTACCTGCCAAGGAAACAAAGATGTTCTGGACTGCTGAATGATGGGAGTCGTCGTTCACGAATCCTCAGATGTCAGGAGACACTCCTTGGGACTTGGACCCATGGACGATTATCAGCGAGACCAGATACCTCAGGTCTGGCCCTGGCAATGTTTCAGATTCCCCCCTTCCCATCCCCTTTTGAGCCTTTCAAGCTTCCTTCCCCGGACGAAGCACGGAGGACGCCCGCCGCGGCGCCGAACGAAGAGGGCGGCTGTGCAACCAGTCACCATCCACGACATCCACACCTCTCTCTCCCAGGTGCACCAGGGCTTGTCTAGGGCGTACTATACCCCAGATTGCCTCTGTTTGCGTTGTGAATGGTTACCAGCGAGCTGGTCTCTGTTAATGGGGCCCGGCGGATCAAGACCCGACCAAGCAGGCCCGGACGGGATTCAGTGACCCGCTGGATCACGATCCGCTTTAAGTTGTCTTCTTCACTTGCTAGTGTTGTGCAGTAGAGGTAGTGCTGCTGGTCTTGATGGTGGCGGCGAGGCAACTGAACGGTCGGCTGAGATGAGACCTCAGATAAAGAACACACACCTGCTGGGCTGAAGAGAAATGACGATTGTCGCGATGTGGGGGAAAGGGTGGATTTGAATGGTTTCCATGTCGAACGGCATCGTTGTTGCACTGCACCGCCGCTGTCTGTCTGGCGCAACGCACCGCACCGCACCGCACCGCTCGCAACCGTTCACAACTGACGGACTGCGCCAGAATGCATGTTTGTGGTTTGGTAACCACGTGGATGGGCCCGATGGGTCGTCTCAGTTCCAGCTGGGTGGTTCTGTAGGGAACCTGGAGAAGGGAATTTGTGTATTTTGTTTCTGTTGCTTGCCGTCACCTCTCGGTGTCAAAATGCCAATTTTGGCAGACAGACATCTAGATCGCAAACGAACCATGCATCAACGGCGGTGCTTTTTAAAGTCAAGTCAACATGCAGCCATAACAGGGACAGGGGCCCATCGACCTGTCGTCAACATGCCAGAATGCTGTGTGTGCTTCAGCCCTGCAGAAGTAAGCCGTCCGTTCCATTCTTAAATGTTCCTTCTTTCTTGGCAACGTTGTGTGTGTCTCGCCCATCTTTGTGGTTCGTGGGTTGGTGACAGTGACTTTGTGACGGTTTTGGAACGCCGAGGAGGGGTGTGGTGATTGGTGTGATGAGCAACATGGAAGGGCGTGACTCCAACCGAGGATGATTGATACCTAGTATTCTCGAAAATGATATCAAAGTGTTGAGCTTCTGCCGGTTGGGTTCCAATTCAGATACCAACACGAGCGGGAAAAGCTTCTGGTGCCGAATCCATCACGTTTTTGCCATGTTTTTGCTCCAACCGAGAATACAGAACTCTGCGTGCCAATGTGACGACCCCGGATCGTCTGTCTGAACAAAGGATTCGAGGTCGTCGTCCGACTCTTTTGGATGTCGAATGACAACATGGATAATACATGGTCATCGCAGTCCATCATCTTCATCTTGACCGATGGACGATGATGAGAGCCAGGGCAAGTTCGGGGACAAGGGCTTCGTGTTTCGGACTGGTGCGGTTGAAGCATGTCATTGGCCCGGCTGAAGGTGAGCTGGCATGCCCGCTGTAGCCGCCAGTTACAGGCATGAATAACAGCAGACCTCGTGTTGCTATCACCATACGGGCACATTCTCCACCAAGGCGTGTTAACGCCAAATGATCACGAGATGGAGTTTCCAGTCCTTGCTCCTCAACCTCCGCTTACCTCCAATCTCGCATCGAGTGGTAATTGCGCCCTCTTATTGGCTGACCAAATCATCGCTGGCTGCTATCCGCTAAACCCTGGTGTGTGATATCTCCACTTCCCCTGCTGCAGTTGACCAATCGTTATCGTTCCTTGGGCTCCTGCTGCTCTCGCTAACCCAGTGCTTGCCCACACAGTTTTCCCTTTTCCCTCTTTTTTGACTCCACATCTTCTGTCCTCTTGTCCGCCCCGCCCGGATTGCGCATCAGGACGGGAATTCTGTCAGACGGCAGGGGATATGCACGTGCACAGTCACGGGATTTCGGAGGAGCGGATTAGCTGCGGGATTTATACCAGATGCCAAATATCGAGCTAGGTGCAGATTAGTACAATAGAATACACAATATAGCCACGTTGAACCCCCTACTTTTAGACCTATATTATTATAATTAAGAGTTTTATTGATTTAATCGTTTGAAGCTATTGCTAGCGATTTAATAACCCGAAAAACCGAAACGATAATGTCTTCTACGACCAAATCTAATAATAGCGTTATACTCAACGCACCCAAGAACTAGCCCGCGTAGGAAGATGCCTTTATCTCTTAAGCCTAAAATTTCGGCCTTTAGAAGTATATCGATCCAGCAAACTACGTACCCTAACTTATTGACCCAGAAGAATCCAATATCGTTAATTATTAGGGTATACCTTCTGAGGGGGAGACCCCCGCCGAACGTAGAATTAGGGAGCGAGAGCTTTTTAACGCGGCGCGGATTTACAACTTCTTTTATAAACGCGATTATTATAACTATATAATTAAAAAATAGGATTGGCGTATTGAAGTTAAGGCCTTCTCGGACCTAAATATTAAAAAGACTATATTAAATCGATAAATAACCGAAACCGTTAGAGATTAGTACCGCAAGACTAACCTTATTCAATATATTAAATTATACGAATAATATAATAACCTTTCTAAATCCGCTTCCTTTAACGACCGTAAAGCTAAGAAATTCGCTAGGGCTACCCTTCTTAACTTTTTTAAACCCCCCGTAAAAAGAAATTATAATTAATTTAATTGGATTTTCTAATAGGAATTAACTATAGCCCTTTATATTGCCTAATAAATCCCCAGCGCTAACGAACCCAACTTTTAATTTTTAGAATTTTATAACGCAATTAAATCTTCTCCTTACAATAGTTAAGTAGAAATTTACTAATTTTAATATAATAAGAAAATCGAAGAAAATTTTAATTTCTAGATCTTTTTCCGAATTATAGCTAAGGATTTTCGTAAAGTAATAATAGCGAATACTATTTAGGGAAAAGGTTGCGTCCCCCCCGTTTAAAGGTATAGCGTTCGTAATTATATTAAATAATAAACCCGCTAAAGAGGATATTCCTAACAACAATAAATAACCTAGCCCGGGGGTAAAAGGATAGGGAAAAATTATAAAAATAATTAATAGGAAATCCGTTCCTAAAAAGAATATTAATAATAAAAATAAGCGTACTTCCTCTTTATCTTTACCTTCGTTAAAGAAACCCCGACTCCCGTATAAACTCTATAAATTTTATAATTATAAATTAGAATAATACTATTATATAAAATTATAAATAATTTTCGATAGTTAGGTCGAATCCCCTTATATCCAGAAACTGGTAGAAGTAAATTTGAAGAAGGATAAATACTTTAAAGAAGCCGTTAACCGCTTTAAATAAGCGAACAAAGATAACGAGAATTAATTCGGTCGTTAAATTAGTAAGAATAGTTTTTTAATATTTACTACGGATTACTATAGAGAAAGTCTTTTCGCACTGCCCTCGATGTCTTCATACACTGCTCCCCCACTTGGCGCGCCCTCTCCCGCTTTTTGGACCAATCATCTCACAGACATAACCTCTGGACCCACACCATACTTTGGCGTGGTTTTTTTCATAAATTTCAGCTAGTAAGTCTGGGCATTACATTTTTCACGCCATGCCAAGCCCAGACTCCAGACTGCAGCACGTGCAGCCAGATTGGCACCCAGACCCAGTTTTTACAGGGCGTTTCTATAGCTATCTTACAGGGCACTTAGTGGTATGGTCGCACTTTTGCACGTCGCGTTCAATTGAGGTCGCTTGAGCTCGATTGAGCTCACTATACTGCACTGCACTCTACATTAATCCATACCAGAGGTGGCCAGTGCAGTACGACTGCACGGGTCTGGGCGCGTAATGGCTTGAAATCTGGGTCTTGGCGGTCCAAAGTGGGGAGGGAGCGGGAGCTAATGTGCGCTAAGGTACGCTAAGGGGAGGCTAATGGATGCGTGTGAGATTATTGGTCCAAAAAAAAAATTAAAGTGGGGGAGCAGTGTATGAAGACATTGAGGGCAGTGCGAAAAGACTTTCTCTTACTATAATACTATATACCTATTAAGAAATTTAGCGATCCTCAATTTAAATATAATAATTTATATTTTTAATAAGGTTAGTTGATTCGACGATTTAAATTTTATAAACTTTAGTAATTATATATAGGTTAAGGATAAATATATATTTATCGAAGGATATAACAATATTATATTAATAATCGAAAATAATAAAGCGGGTTACGATTTATACTTTACTAATATCGCTTTAATACTAAATATAACTTATAACCTCGTTTCCTTAAAAAAATTCGAAGAGGAATAGATCTTCTAAAATTATAAAAATAGTTATTTACATTCTAATTTTATAGACTCCTTAATTTATAATATCTATTCTTATTATAATTAATTTATATTAGAATATATCCCCTTATAGAATAATAGCCTTAACGAATCTTCTTTTATTATATAGTATTCTAGCTATTTTAAGTAGAAGTCCCGAAAGGGAGATCCTTTCCGCTAATAGTTTCGATTTAACTACCCTAATTTTAATATTTTCGCTAAATTTACCGAATAGGTATATAGCGTTCGGTTAAAAGGATTAGATTTAGTTTATTGTAATTTATATATAAAGGTTAAATTAAGGCGTTAGGTGTATAAGGAGGTTCGGGATTACTTCGAAGGACCTAAATTACGTTTCGCTATCGATTTCTTTTTATATAAGAAGGCAAAATTCAATAGTATAGAATATTCAAACTTAATAATAATTATAAATTAATAGTCTAAATTTATTTAAATATATTATTTAAGTAATTAAAAAGCGGATTCTATTATTATTTATTTAGAGTCCTTATTTAAAAAATTTATAGACGAAATTTTAAATAGTACTTCGTATTATTAAATATAATAACGAAATAACGAATAGTAAGAAGATTACTACTTAGTTCTCTAATAAAGGGATTAGTATTAAACCTTTAACATTTTATATATAAGTTTAAAACGGCGGCGTAGAGCGTTTAAGGGGTATAATTAAAATTAAGGCGGTAGTAATACATTCGGGTACGAATTTATCCTATAAATTATAATTGGAAATTACTAGAGTAGTTATATATTTATATAATTTAATTCCTAAAGTTGAATATTATTAAAAATCCTTTAAGGAGAGATTTAAAACGTTTTATTAATTTAAAAATAATATCGTTCTATTAGTAAATCCGTCCCTAATTATTATATACTTTAAAGTTTATAGTTATAAAGCCTTCGCCTTCTTTATAGAGGTAATAAAGGAGTAGAATAAAATTATAAAATTTAAAGACCGTATATAGATTAGGTATTTAATAGGGTATTAATTAATTAATATCTACCGGATCTAGAATTTATATACGAATACTATCGTTATTATACGAAACGTTATATTTAATAAAGATAAGGTATTCTTTAATAACGTTAAAGAAATTTATAATGCCTTTAATATTTCCCTTAAAAAGTTAGCTATATAATTAAAAAATTTCTATTAAATAAATATTATATAAATAGATTTCTTCTAGTTTAATACTATTGAGGAGGGAATTCTTAGCCTTATTACCTAAAGCTTTCTAAACGAATCGAATATATTAGGGGAAGAGGAGGAATTTAGGATACGAAATCTATAGGCGGGTTTAGAGAATCTATAAAGGTCTTTAGAAGAACCCTCGTTAGTATTACTAGTATAAAAGTCGTCGGATTTCTAGAATACGGTTTTAAATTTAAAAGATAAGGAAGAAGGGTATTTATTAACCCTTTTTAAAAGTTTAGCCGTATTCTTAGTAACTAACTTCTTTTAATTTAATAAAAATTTATAATTAATTATAAATTAATATTTTATATAGGCCGTATCCTTTATATTTATACGAGGGAATAAATTAATAAGTATTTAGGGAAATAAAGTTATAAATTAAACCTTCCTAGAAGAAATAAGAGAGAGTAGGATTAAAGTCGACCCTAATTATAATTTTAAATTGAAAATAACGAAGGAATTTATATATCGCTATAAGGTAAAAGGTATATTAAAAACCCTTTATCAGTCTAATTTTCTACCCCTTCCTAATAATTATAGACAATTCAACTCTTATCCTTTTAGAGAATTCTTTAAGGAAGTAAAGAAGGAATATTTAGATGAATATAAGGATTTTAAATCTTAGAAGTAGGTTAGCGCCGAAAAATTTAGAGATAACGAAATATTTAGTTCAATATAGGTATATATTTATAAATTCAATTAAAACGGCCATTTCTTCAAGTATAAAGTATATCTAGTTATACGTAAGGATTAGTAGTTTAAAGATAGCGTACGAGAAATATACGTAGCGATTCTAATAATTAAATCGTTTTATATCCTAATAGCGATAGTAGTTTATTTCAACTTCGATTTAACCTAATACGATGTAAAAAACGTATTTATAAATATACTATTTAATAAATTAGTATATATAAAACTTCCCCTTGGTTATATAAGGAAAGGCTAAGTACTTTAGCTATTACGGGCGTTATATAATTTACGGAGATCTCTTCTCTTTTAATAATAAGAATTTATTAGAACCCTAGTTATTATAAGTATAAATCCTCTCCCTATAGAACTTAATATTTTTATTAAAAATAATATTTTCTTATTCTTTTACGTTAATAATATTATTATTATTTATAAGTATAGGGACTAGGAGATCGCTACTACTAAGGGGGTAGTAATTATTATAGAGAAGAAGTATTAGTTAACCGGCGGAGATCCGCTAAAGTAGTTCTTAAATATCGAAATTATTCGAAACTACGAGAAAAGGCTAATCTAGCTCTCTTAATAGGAATATATTAAGAAAATTATTAATAAGGTAAAATAAATTAAGAAACTATATATAACCCTAATAATTAAAGAGGAGTTATTCCCTTATTAAAATAGTATTATATTATACGAGATTGTTGTATATTAAGTAAAAATCGGTTCTATCCTCTATATCGCCGTTACATTATAATTAAATATCGTTTTCTTAATTTTAAAATTCATTTAATTCAATTCTAACCCTAATCTTGCTTATTATATAGTAGTAGATTGGGTAATTTTCTATCTTTTTATAATTTAAAATTTCGCCCTTTAATTAAATAATAAAGATTATTAGGACTTCTACATTATAATTAATTCTTTATTTATAAATAATTCTTTTAATTATAAGAATTTATAAGCGTTTATAATGTAGTTGCTAAGTAATATTATTAATTAACGTACTAATAAGTAAAATATTATTATAATTTTATTAATAGAAGCTAAATTACTATCTTTAAATTAAAGTACTAAGGAGGTAATCTACGTCCGCCGTTTATTTAACGAATTTACACTAAGTTTCCTAAATTAGGAGGGGACCCTTATAGGGTGCGATAATAAATAAACAATCCGCTTTATTATAAAGGAGGGAATACGGTTCGTTACGAAATTTAAATATATAAATATATATAAATATTAGTTAAAGTAAATATAAGAGAGGAAATTAGTTAATATAGTATATATACCGACTAAGGAATAAATCGTTAATAGGTTTACGAAGAGCTTCCTTCCTGTAATTTATTTAATTTCGTTAGAATAATTAGGATTTATAGAATTATAGCGGCTACCGATTTAATTACGGGAATTTAATAACAGAAATATCGTTATAAGGCGCCCTAAGGGTATAGAGGATTTTAGTAAAGAGGATACGGGCAACGAAACGGCGAGTATATTTATTGATAGCTCTTACGAGTAATAGTTTGAAAGCTACTATAATAAAAAGAAATAATTGGGGATTATATTTAGGAATAGTATTATTTCTAGCTAGTTTTGGAAGGATTTTAGGGCATTTCTGAGTAGATTTGGTGCAGTTTGTACGCTAAATCTAAGGGGGTGTATTAGACGGCAGGGGATATGCACGTGTATAGTTACGGGATTTCGGAGGAGCGGATCAGCTGCGGGATTTATACTAGATGCCAGATATCGAGCCAGGTGCAGATCAGCACAATAGAACACACAATACAGCCACGTTGAACCCCCTACTTTCAGACCCATATTATCACAAATTCTCCCTTGTTGCTCTTGGCCCCCGCTCGTCTCTCAATTCTGGCCCGTGGTCCCGGCTCTCCATTTCTGTCCACTGTTCCCCAACGTAATGCCCTGCTGGCGGTGATTGAAATGCCCCGATGCGCTGTGTAACTGCCCTGCACTCTTGACTTTTGACTTCCCATCAGTCTTCACAGACACACTTCCCGTCGCCTTTTCCTCTCTTTTCTTTCTCTTTTTCCATCGCCATCTAGATCGCCCTTCCTTTTCCTAGCCTCGTCCGGCAAAAACCCCCTTCCTCTTTCCTCTTCCTCTCTCATTCGTGCAAAGACGTCGGTCGTCGTCGTTGTTTCGAGCATTGTTCCTTCTCCATTCTCAGTTGTTCCTCTCTACTGTTCTAGTGTGGCACGGCCTCCAGGTCTCGCAGTCGAATCCCTTTGTGCATTCCTCTTGATTGAGAAAAAATTGACAAGACCATCTCCACTCGAAAGGTCCCCAACAGACGCGCCTTTCGTCGACTTTCTCTCTTCGAGATTCCTTCCTCGACCACGCACACCCACCCACTAGACCGCACACAACTGCAGAAATCTCCCAAATACAATCCAAAATCCAAACAAACCCCTAGCTGGGCAATAAGGAAAAAAAGTTCGATCGCATCAACAACAAACACAACAAAAAGGTTATTCCTTTTAATCCTTGTATTCTACTTCGGCTGCACACGCTATTTGTTATCTCGCGTGTTTTCCGTCTCGTCGACCTCGGCTTCGATTGGTTTTTTTTCTTCTCGACAACACGCAACGCACCCCAACGCTTTCGCACTCCCACCATCACCACGAACACGTATCGTTCACACAATAATCTCTGGCAGCAACGTTCATCAAAGGCAATTGATTGTCATTGATTCGGAAAGAGCAGTATACTAGGATCATCGTGGAGACGTGATCACCCCCCGGATACAGCAACTACCTCCCGCACACTTTGAGAGTGGAAAAGAAAAAGGATCATCAGTCCTCCTGTTCATTGTTGTTCAAGACGCTCCCGTCCCTTTGGAACAAGTGGAAAAGGTAGCTCTGGCCAGCTCTGTCCCTTTGTCTGTCTCCATCCCGAGAACACAAAGGTTTTTGACTTCTCCACGCGTCGTCGCTCCCCGCTAGAGGTACTAAAGTCCAACAGCCACACACCACTGCCACTGCCAGCCTGCATCCACTGCCGCTAGCAGCTGTGTTTTAAGGTTGTTGTCTCCTGACCCGGTCCAGTCCAGGCTTAACCGAAGACCACCGCACTGCACCTTTTCAAGGTTCGCACTGGTTCGACTGAATTCGCCACCTCACTCCTCTTCTCGACAAGTCATCAATACAAACTTGAACAACACCCCACCGTCCTTCTTTCCCATCCACCATCCCACCGATCGCGCGAGGTCTTTTTTCACCTTCTCTCTCCGCCGACCGACGGCCGTCTTCTTCACGCAACAGTCGTCGACGACCCTCGACCGCTTCTTTCCCTCTTCTGTTCGTCGCTCCGGCTTTTGAACGCACGCTCTGTCCGCTCATTCGGCTTCCATCTCTAGCAGCACAATCTTTCGACCTCCGTCATCTTCGACAATCTCTTAATTGGAACGCTCCCAATCATCATCAACTGTTTTTATACACAACAACCACCATTGCATTATCTTCGGTTTGAGGTCTTGGTACAGGCTTCTTCGACTTCATATCGTTTTTCGCATTCTTCGAGAGAAAATAGAGCGGTCGCAACATCGGAGCGTTTGATCACGTTCCTGCACCAACCGGTATATTCTTCCTAATATCCATCCATCATCATCAAGAATGGCGCACATGCAGTACAACCAGCAGGCCATGCCCTCTGGTCTGGCTTCAAGGAGAGGCGGCCAGAACATCAAGCCTCTCTCTTTCGACTTCAAGTCCATCCCCGAGAACGACACTGGCATTCCCACGCCGCGCACCAGCCGCTCTCACCTTCTTGCCGGTCTTAGAACCGCCCCCAAGTCGGCCACCGCTACCAGCTTCTCCATTGGAAACGGTCCCGCCTCGCCCACCGTCAACCCCCATGCTCGGAACAGCCGCAACTCGATCACTTCCGGCATGTATGAGGGCGCCAGCTACCTGAACGGACCTAAGACGTCCATGCCGACCTATGGTGGCATGCACCAGGCTCAACAGCAGGCCATGCAGCAGCAGGCTCTTTACAACGCCGAGGTCGCCGCCTATCAACAGCAGCAGCAGTACACGACTGAACAGGCGATGGTTTCGCAGCTTTCGATGGATGACCCCGTTCAGGGAGAGCTTGATCCCAATGTGCACGCTCAACTCATGTACACTAATCACGTTCTGGCTCAGCGTCAGCAACAGTTGCAACAGCAGCTGCAGGCCCTGCAGGCGGCTGCCCAGCAGCTCCAGTCCCAGGGTTACCGTATGCAGGGACAGGCCCCGGCCGCGCAGCAGAACCACCAGTCAGCTGCTTACCAGCAACAGATGCAGCAGCACGTGCAGCAGCAGGTGGAGCAACTCCAACAGCAGCGTCTCCAGCAACAGTACTTGGCCCTCCAGCAGGCTCGTGCTCAGCAGGCTGCTCAGATCCAGCATCTCCAGCAGCTCCAGGCCTTGATGACCCCGACTGCTACCCAGCAGCAAAGCGCCTACACTCTCTACGATCCTACCACTGGCCAGCAGACGCTCTACGAGGCCAGCAACCAGCTCGCCAGCCAGACTGCCCAGCTCAACCTGAACAGCTACGGTGGTGCCCAGCAGCCGGCTGTCGGCACTCCCCGCTTGCAGGTGTCCCCTCCCCCGACCGAGGCGAACAAGTCGAACTCGCGGAACTCTTCGCCCCCTCGCCGCTTCGAGTCGCCTGTCGTCGAGACTGCTGTCAACCCCCTGCCTCCCCCGAGCGCCAACGCTTTCCGTCGTGGTCATAAGAAGACCATCTCGACTGCCAACGGCAACAAGAACCAGCTGACCATCTCGACCAACGAGGAGCCTCCCAAGACTGCGGGCCCCAAGACGTCCTCCTTCCCGATGACCCCGATGACTGCCGGTTATGGGCCCGGTCAGGCTCGTGCTGGCGAGCACCCCGTTCGTCAGCCCCGCAACCCGCCCTCTCTGGATGAGCTCAAGTCCAAGCCGACCTCCAAGCACGAGGGTAGCAAGAACTTTGTTGCCCGCACTCGTCGCTCGGCGATCCACAACCTTGTGCGTGCTGGTCTTGAAAGGCGCAAGGAGGCCCGCTCCTCTGGAAGTATCAGCCCTATTTCGGAGAGCGCGGACGAGCTGGTAGAGACTCCCTTGACGGACAACGACAGCGACTCGGGCCGCAGCGGATCCGGAATCCTGCTCGACCACGACGATGCCGAGTGCAGCCTGCCTAGCTCGCGCACTAGCACTGGCAGCTGGGGCGCCATCGGCTCGGACCGCCCGAGCTCGCGCCAGAAGACTAACCGCACGAGCGTTGATAGCACCAACTGCTCGGATAACGAGATGGCCAGCCGTGACTCTGGCAGCTTTGCGAGCTTGTTGAAGAACAGCAACCGCGGCGCCAAGACGGAGTCGGCTGAGGGTCAGCAGCGCAAGGCCAGGCTTGTGTTGAGCGCTCAGAAGCGCAGCATTGGTGCTTAAGTGTGTTGCTGGCACACAAGGAAAGCTTTGAATGGGGCTTTTGCAGCTTTGGTGTCTTGGAAGGGATGGGTTGGCGCTTACAGGATACATGTTATGCTAATTACGATTATGCCCCGATGTCTTCACTTTTTCTTGTACTCTCATTCATAGGACACGTCCCCAACTGACATGTCTTCTGGGCAAGGTCGCTGTGCCACCTTGGCTTGGGCTTTTTGGTGTCCGCTCAACGGACAAAAAACACGGAAAAACTGGAGAGGATGAGGAAACATGGATGGCTTGGTGACGCTCCTGGACTTTTTTTCTTGGTTCGCTTGACCACGACTGTGTCTTGTGTTTATGCATTTTTTGGGAATTGGAATCTTGTTCTGACATTTACGCTTTTTACGCTTTCACACATTCTGTATGGTTTTTTGGTTTTCCGGTTCTTCACACATTCCTTTATTGTTTTGTTCGACTTTAGGGCGCGGCGGTTGGCTTTGTGTCACTCGCAAGTAAACGGTGGCAACCTGAAGGTGTAACTTTGTTGGAGAGAACTTGAAGGGTTGATATGAGAGCTAAGAGTTGAGAGTTGACGAGTTGAGACTTTGCCGGATCGGACATACATACGCAAATGCAAACATGTGTCTACCTACCTATTCTACTGGTTTATCGTTCTACGTCGCGTGCTTGGTGATCTTTGTCAAGGGCAATTGTCATCCGTTCTCTTTTTACTTGTGATGCTGTGCTTCTGGTTTGTATGTCTCCCGGCGTCCCGGAGAGCCGAGATTCCCTCTCCGGGATCGGATTGAATTGACTTCCGTCCGTTAAGTGATACGACATGTGATTACTCCTTCCTCTTTACTAGAGGTTCGCCCCTTCATCTAGTCTACACCACAGGTTGGCTCCTTCTCTGCGCCATAGGTTCGCGACCCACGAGCCTTCGAACGGATTTCCGTCCTTGGCATTAGATGGTCACTTTGTTCTTGAGCATTGCCCGTGGCTGTGAGTTGGCGACTGATCAAATATGTCGAGTTATTCTTGTCAACCTAGCCCCAAGTTTAGGCACACGATTCGGTGTCTATAAGGTATCCATCGTCTTGCCTATCACGCGAATACCAACGACTGCCGACTGGTCCGGCTACCTATATGGTTCTCCAACCTGAAGTGCTTCTGCAAACACGACTTCCTTTGCGGATTTGTTTACGGGCCTGGTTTATGCTGAGGCCTGAGAGGCAGGAGTTATTTCGTAGTTATCGGAAGTGGTTGTGGTATCAAACCTTGCGGCGAGAGTCGCGACCACGAGGATTTTGAGGAGGGAGCCTATTGTGACTTGGTTAGTACCGTACTCTGTCACTAGACGCAATACCTGTGCTGTGAGGTCTGGGTAAGGTACGTACGTACGAATTCCAAAGTCAATGCGAAACTCCATCCTTGCGGGCGGCTGGAGTGGCATCTGGTCGGGCTCGATGTACTCGTCGAAGGCAGGCAGCCACTTTTGATCCAGTCGTTCCGGAGAGGATCGCGAGTCTCGACTCTCAACTGACTAGTAGGTATACTACAGGTGAGCTAAGCACAGGATAACGAGAGGAAAGTTGAAGTGAGTGCAATGTTGGGATTGGGGTTGGGATTGGGATTGGGAGAAGACTCACAACAAAAAAGAACGGACACGTTGACGACAGCTTGCTTGCTTGTGCAGTCACGATACAATACTGACTGCTCTGTTTTATATGTAGATCCAGTTCATGGCAAGGACACTGAGAGTGGGACCAGACGAGCGAGGAGAGCAGAGAAGAAGAAGGAAAACTACTTATACTTTGTATAACGTGGAAGGGACGACTTCCATAGCGCGGACATCAATTGTATTCATATAGCTCTGCGACACTAGCTCCCCCCCACACCTTATTAGGAACCGGAAATTACTTCCGTGCTTGTGTTGCTACCAATCCTAGCACTAATCTTTGCCGAAGGCCTTGGTGCAGTCGGAACAGTAATACGTCTTGTTCGCCTTGCTTGTGGCCGCAAAGTCGCGGGCTTTCTGGGCGATCGCGGAGACAGGCTTTGGGGCGCCGCCAGCCTTTATCCTCACTTGCTCAGCATGAGCTTTGCCAAGCTCGTGACGCACGAGAGCATGAGCGGACTGGAGCGAGATCTCGCACACCTCACAGTAGTGCTTTTTTGAGGCTTTGGCACGCTCACGGACTCCCGCGCCAATCTCTGAGACCCTTTCCGGGTTCTTGTGCGTCCACGCCAATGTATATAACAAAATGGCCGTTAGAGACCGAAGCCAAGAAGTGGTAATGCCCCGACTCCCGCGAGTTGTCTGCAGGGAAATTCTCTTGGCATTTATAAGGGTCATTTCTGCCACTACTGTTAACTTCCAAGGGCAATTGGTCTAGGGGTATGATTTTCGCTTCGCATTCCACAGATGCGCCTTTGTGAAAGGTCACCGGTTCGAATCCGGTATTGTCCATAATTTTTACCTTTTGCCCCAACATAATTTCTGCCTGGTTCATTCGTACCAAGGAAGGCAGGCAGCGGTGAAATCGATGCTACCTACCGTATGGTGTCGGTGGATCCCCAGCCAGCACTAGGCACAGGCCATCTGTTCGCCAGCCCCACCGTGCCCTGGCTGCCCACCGTTCTTATAGACCTCCAAATTTCCTCCTCCTCTCTCTTGCTCTCTCTCCATAGCAATCCATCACATCTCTTAATCTACTATTGTTCGTAATCGCACAGGTTATAAGCCCTCTCCTACCTTCCCTATAATCACAAACAGCATCGTAGCAATCCTCATCATCATCTAGCATTTGCGTACCGGGTATAAGCAATACTCGCGACCTTCGACTAAGCTCGACTCGCGACCTCCCCACATCGCGCGCCTATAAAAATTTTAGGAAGCACTTACTGTACCCTCTATCCACAACAATCAACAGCATCAAATCAAACGACTCAATCTCTGCCCAATCTAGCGACTTTAAACCCTACCGCGTCCAATCTAGTAACTTACGCACCCCTCCTCAACCTTTTCAACCCTATCCAAACACGCGACTACGACAATATCGACGCTAATATCGCTAATATATCTTCTAACTCATCCTCCCTCGTTTACTTTTAAAGAGAATATAACATCGATAACTAGGAGTAAAGTCTCGAGGCCGAGCTTAATTCCTTGGGTTTGTACAAGTTTATCTTTGCTAAGGATCCCCCCGCCGAACCTAACGAAGAGACTAAGCCTAAAAAATACGAAGCCTAATATATAAAGCGTACTAGTACTATAAAAGTTCTATTATCTACCTTTAAAAATAAATTGGTTACTACTACCTTTATAATTAATAATTAGGATAGGAAGGGTAAAAATCCGAAGGTACTATATAATTTCGTTCAATCCTATATCGCTCGCGTTACTAATAAGGCCCGTACAAAAGTCCTTTACGTGTTTATAACTAATAAAAGATTTAATTTCGATTCTATAGGATCCTTCCTCAACCAATATACTAAATTTCGTAAGCGCGTCTATAATACTAAGTATAAATTTACTAATAATATCGAAATCGGCCACCTATACAACGCGGTCAAAAATATCTACCCTATTAACGCTAAATACTAGTTGAAGGCCTTAGAAAATAAGTAAATAACGATTAGTAATCTATTATCCAAATTAAGTAATATCGGTATCGCTAAATCCCGCCTTGCCAACTTTAATATTAATATCTAGAAAATAACCACTCAAACTAACCCCATTCAATCTTTTATATTTAGATCTAATACTAAGACCTCTTCCTTTAAGGATAATAAAAAGGTTAAGTATACTAAATGTAATAAGAAGATTTACCTATCTTAGAAGTATATACCGTATAGCCATTATATTTTAAATAAAGTAGAGATCTACTAAATTTATAACCCTAAATAGGCTCTTAATACTTAACGTTCTAAGAAAGAGGTTCTCGCTAAAAAGGCTGCTAATACTATTATTAGTACTACTACTTTAGTTAATAACGCTTCCTCTAACTTTACTACCCCGGCTATTACTGCCTCGAATTCTACCCTCCTCTATAACAGTAGAATATTTATAGTTTCTAATAGTATAAATAATATAAATTTTTATTAGAGCCCTTAGTAAACGCTGCCCAACGTATTAATAATTATTAATCAAGCGATTCAAACTATCTACAACTTCAATATACATAGGGTAATATTGCTAAAGACTAATAAGTTCTAAGGTAAACCGATATACGCGACCTAATTATTTACGATTTAAATTACGCCTCCAATATTTTTAACTATTTTAAATAATTTACAAACCTATAACTACTCCTACACCCTATTATTCATACTATTAGTAACGGTAGTTTTACGTATACCTACTATATAGGCACCGTAGAACTTACAATGCCTACTAATTATATTAACGTTACGGTCTATATTAAGAATGTAATTTATTACCCCTCTACTCTAACAAATCTATTTACGACGAAGGGCCTACTCAACAATAGCATAGCCTAGGACATACGCACAAACCAAATAACCGTATACAAGGTTAAGATCTAGTATAAATAGATTAATAACCTTCTAGTATTACCGGTTATTGTACGGCCAAACTTTGTTCAAAATATTCGATATACTATAATAATATCTATTAATTATTCAACGATATACCGCCGCTTTATATACGTAGGTAGAAATTAAATCTTCAAAGCCTATAAGACGGCTAGCATTAAGCTTAGTAATATTTACAATTATTTCTATAAGGCTTACGTTAAAGTAAAGGCTCATAATATTATCCCTAAAATCGCTAGTAAAATAACGACTTAACCTATAACCTATATCTATATTAACGTCGTATCTTATACTATTACTAACTATAAAAAATATAAATATATAATCTATTTTATCGACGAAATAATTAGGTTTTACTAGGCCAAATTTATAATTAATAAAAGTAATATATTTACCTAAATTAAAGAGTTTAAGAAATAAGCTAAGCTCTAGAACAATTTCAAAATTAAAGCCTTTAATCTTAATAGAGGCCTAGAATTCGGTTTCAATACAAAGGAGTTTTAATATAGTAAATTCGTTAACTAGGTACGTATAGAAGGCATTAAACTTCTCAAATTAATACCCTATACCCCTTAAATATAAAGAAAGATCGAACGAGTAGGTGCTATTATTATACAACGCGCTAAAGCTTTAATAATAAATTTCTAAATCCTAGAATAATTTTAGCCTTTCGTCGTTAATTATATCGTCAAAATCTTAAACCTATTACCTTCGAAGGCTAATATAAACTATAAAAGCCTATAGGAACTCCTCGCAAAAGCGGCTAACTTTCTAAAAGAAATTAAAAAACCTTATATTAAGTATTTATAATCGTATTTCTATACCGTATACTACTTTATCAAACCAAAAAAACAGCCACGAGGCAATAAGTTTCGTACCAAAGTATAAAAAGGATATTTCATCAGTTTTAATAATTTCTATAACTATATCGTATTTATTTAGAACCCTATAATAAGCAAAATCGTTCGAACTAACGCAATTACATTCTTAGAGAAAAATCCAATCAACGACAAGGAGATTAAAAATAACAATAGCGAAATCGTTCAATATTATATTATCTTTTTTAACCAAACTGTTAATAAAATTAATAAAATTGCTAATAACGGTTATTAAATTTAGATCAACGTTAATAGCAAGAACTAACAATAATAAACCTAGCAAACTTTCCTACCCCCAATTCAATACATTATTCAAAAACTAGGAGAATAGACTATAACCCTCCTTATACTAAAGCCTACCCTAGTACCTTAGTAGGGCGCTCTAATTCCCTCAACTAACCTAGCGCAACCCTCTCAAGTACCCTATCTTACGACTTATTAATAAATTCTATCATCGCTAGAACTAAACTAATAAAACATTTTAAATTCTATTAAAAAGGAGTTAGTCCATAGGAGTAATAATCATAATTACAATTACGATAAGGATTAATTACTAAATTTTAAAGATCTTAATAAAGAAAATCCTAAACCCCGCGATTAACGCGATCTTTCTAATAACAATAAATTAACCGTATATACTATACTAGGCATACTATTGCCCAACTTATTACAATAACTAGTATTAAAAGTTCGCTTGCCCTCGATTAATACCTGTGGGAAGCGATACGCTGAATCAAAGAAAGAAGTGATGATATTGTGATGATGACGAAAGAAAGCGCTACGGGGAGAGAAAGAAAAAAGGAAGAAAATACTGGTGTGGTCTGGAAGTGAAAGTGGGCCAAGTGCCAGCCAACCTTACCAGGTGGCGGCGGCCCAACACACCCCCTCAGACCAACACAGCTATCATACATGTAAACAATCCCGTGATACTTTTCTTGGTGTTTTCCACCCCCTGTGGCTCTTTCAGCCTTGTCCTGTTTCCCTATGTACCTGCTTCCTTACGAGACAATGTTCCTAGATGCCAAACCTAGCATCTTGACGAATTTTCCGTGCTTTTCAGCGTTGAGTGGCTTCGTGAAGCCATCAGCGATCATTTCATCGCCGGGAATGTGGGTGACCGTGAACTTGCCCTGTTGGACTTGCTCAATCAACCACTTATACCGTACATCGATACACCTGTTCCTTGCCGCGACCTGTGGATTCATGACCTGGTGGCGAGCGTTCTTGCTGTCGGTGTAGATCAACGAGGGTGCTGGCTGGGGAGCTCCCAGCTCTGCAAGCATGCCCGAGATCCAAAGCGCAGATATTGCTGCCGGGGTGAGATTCGAATGTTCAGCCTCGGTGGTGCTCAGTGTCACAAAGGCCTGTTTCTTCGACTTCCAGTATACTGGACCAGCTCCCAAAAACACCACATGGCCACCTGTCGAATGGCGCGTGAATTTCTCGTCGGCAAATGAGGCGTCCGCATATGCTCGAAGACGCAGATTGATGACGTTGTCGTTGCCTGGAGACGGCTTTCCACCTAGAAGGATACCAAGCTCAGCCGTATGGATGAGATAGCGGAAGAGGTGCTTCATCAACTCAAGATGGCGATTTGTAGGTTTAGCGTTGCCTTCGCACAATCGATTTACCGTGTAAGTGATGTCAGGTCTGGTGCCTGTCGAGAGGTAATTGACCGAGCCTGTCTTTTTCAAGTAGGGCTTCCCTTCGTTGGGGAGTAAATCGCCATCTTCCAAGACGAAGTTGGGTGGCCAAGGAGACTTGACGCCGTGAAGACCCTCATACCCAAACTTGGATATCAACGATCTGGTGTATCGTTCCTGTGTCACAAAGACTGTACGTTGTGAGCGATTCCGAATAACCTCGTAGCCCAAGAACGTCTTGACTTCTCCCAGGTGTTTCATCTTGAAGTGTTGAGCAAGCTTCCCGCTAATCTCGTTGATGGTATCGACAGTCTTTGCTGCAACGAGGAAATCGTCCACATACAGGACAATCATTGCACCAAGCTTGTCGTTACGGAAGAGACAGCAGTCCGCACCAAGTGGCTCGAATCCACACTTCTTCATGACGGGAACCAAAGTCTTGAACCAATATAGAGGGCTGCGCTTGAGGCCGTAGAGTGCTCGTCGCAGTTGACAGACCATATCGTGGCCTTTTTCAAGGCCAGTTGGCTGTTGGACGTAGTAGAAATCGTCGGGTGGAATGGGCGCGTTGAGAAAGGCCGTGTTGAAGTCGAACTGGTGACATTCCAAGTCCAAGGCAGCCATGAGGGCGAGGAAGGTTCGAACGCTGACGCTGTTTGCCACAGCCGCGTAAACATCTTGGAAATCCCAGGCTCCGTCTTCGAAGTTACCGCACACCACCCATCTTGCTCGGGCAGTAAGCTCACAGGTATGTGGATCCATCTTTTCGTCGTACACCCATTTTCCTGGCAAGACCTTCATACCATCCTTCTTTTTGACAAGGAAGTACACCTCTTGATCTTCCAAGGACTGGACCTGGCGCTTCATCGCTGGAAGCCACCACTTCTCGTAGTTGGCCAAGCGCCGGGCCTGACGATAGTTCTTCGGGATATTAGATTTATCAAGGTGTCGAAGATCATTGTCGACTTTGATAGAGGTAAGGCAGACAACCTGAGGCAGAACAATGCGTGGTTCATCAATGCCATAATAAAAGACTGGAAGAGAATGAGCTTTGGGTGGGGAATTACCGTGAAAGAACACCAGCTTCTTGGTGCCATCAGTGACTTGCTCCTGGCCATATTTGAAACCTTCAGGTTTCTGTGCCGCAGCTCGTCGAGGTCGAGAAGAAGCTTGTTGAGGTTGTACCGGTTGCTCCACCATGTCCTCTCCAGGGGTAGGGGGAGGGAGAGGGATACTGGCAGGGGAAGGGGAAGGCGGAGGAGTCTGGGGTCGAACTGCCGAAGCGGCTGTCACGCCCAGATTTGGTGAATCTTCCGGGAAAGGGTGTTCCTCTGGGGGAATGGGAGCCTCTCCTTCCAAATCTCTGTAATCCTCGTCGTCCATCTGAAAGATGACTTCTTCGACGGGTTCAATAGAGGGAATCGCTGTCTCAGCGGTAGTCTTCTCAGACTGGGCTTGGGTGACCTCTGTAGACTGTGAGCTAGGGTCTGGTGTAGCAGAAGGCGTGAGATATGGAGGTTGAAAGGGTTCTTGGACGGGTGGCGCTTTGAGCGATGAGTCTTGGGAAGGTGGCTCCCGTGCTTTGGGGCTTTGTAGTTCTTCCTCGACATCCGGCTTCCACGTATTTTGCACTGTAACGTAGATGTTCTGGCCTTTGGCGATAACCTCCTCAATCTCCTGAACAGTCTGGTCATTAAAGATGACTTCATATTCAGTATCCTCGACAGGAAGATCCTGATTGTCGTGATCACCCGCATGGAATCGGACAGCACTTGCCCGGACGACTTTTCCCAGTTCTTCATCCCAAATACGGTAAATACGGCCGTGAAGGTCATCGTAAGCGATAAGCTTACCCTTTCGTGACCTGGGAGCGAACTTGTCGCCTTGCACTCTCTTCTGAGGTTTGATGTGATAGTAAGCAGTACAGAAATAGCTGCGAAGGTGGCGTATATACGGTTTGACTGACGACTCTGGCAAATTGGCTGCTCTGGCGAAGAGTTCGTGAGGACTCTTGTGTTCTGGGTTGGACTTGGAAGGTAGAAGATTGAGAATCTTGACTACGCTGTCGACGACAAAGGGCCACAGTTTGACTGGAATCTTGTGCTCGATAATTAAGGCGCGGCTGCGCGTCATGATAATCTTGCCCGCCGCTTCTGCCTTGCCGTTCATCCAGGGTGAATGGGCCGTCGACTTGTAGATCTCCATGCCTTCTTGTCTTGCCCACACGACAAGCTTGCTCTTCTGGAAATCAGAGGTTGACAATCCAAATTCAGGACCGCCATCGATGCCAACAACCTTGACTTTGAGGCCGCTTTGAGTCTCCACCCAAGTCTTCCATTCTTTGATGGCTTCAAAAGCATCACCTTTATTGGCACAGAACCGTACCCAGTGATAGCTTGTAAGAACGTCGACGAAGTGGACCGTATAATGGTAGCCAAGGTGGCCTGGTTCCTTGTTGTAGATGACGTCAATCCTGACGAACTCCAATGGCCTAGTAGCGACCGGGTGAGAGGTCTTGGGAATAACGTCTTGTGACTTGGCGAAGACACAGTCCTCGCAGAAGTCGTTGTTGATGTTCTTGAGATCGATCCCAGCATCCTTGCAAGCCTTGATAACCGTCTCCTTCCCGGCGTGCATCAAACGTCGGTGCATGGTCTGGTAATTGATTGAGGCGAGTAGGGCGTGGCCGGGGGTGATCCGATTTTGACTGAAGTCGGGAGGCTTGGAAGTCGGTATAACCGGTACTCCTCCTCGAAGAGTGCCACATTTGGTGGTCTTGGGCGTGTGAGCGTACACAATAGAATTGGACCGCATATTCCATTCTATTCCAGCGTCGAGCATTGATTGTCGGCTGAGAAGGTTAGCAGGTGTAACTGGACAATAATAAGCATCTTTGATAGTAACTCGAACAAAGGCGCCGTCGTCTGACGGTATGGTGAGCTCAACAGTGCCCACATGGTAGGCGTAGTGAGTCCTACCATCACCTATAACATAGGTCATAGGTTGAGGCAAAGGTTGCAAGTCGGTGAACCACTTGATGTGGTTGAAGATCGTGGTCGCCGCACCGGTATCGTATACAACACTGTCTTTGGTGAATGCCTCATGAGCTTGTTGGACTTCAGCGAATAAGGGTATCGCTGGGAGCTCTAGTGAAAACCCGCTGGGTTGAGTATAGCGCCCAGCATGCTGAATTCCGGGATACTGTTGGCGAACAGCAAGTTGGATCCAGTCGTGGCCGGATTGTTGAGATTGCTTGAGTTGTGGACGACAAGAGCGGTAGTGCCTGTAGATGTCTTCTGCAGAGCCTTGATGGCCTTCTCTTTGTTCTGCCAAGTAGCTGGTGCCTTGTCTGGTTCACACCACCAACAGACGTCATTGTCGGGGTTTCTGTGATGACCACAAGCGGCATGGACGAAGCCGGTAGGAATCTGACGCTTGCAGCCGGGATGAGTGCAGTCGATCATCTCGCGTCGGCCTTTCTTCTTGTCCTTCTTGTTGTTGCTGGACTTCGTATCCTCTTTCTCCTTGGTCCCAGCCTTAACCTGCACCGACAGGGCCGGCGTCGTGGCCTCGGTTGTCGCTATGGTATTGAGCTTGTCGAGCAAATCGGACATGGTGAGGTGACCGTTGGTCAGGTCGTTGACCCAAAGACGGTGATGGAGAGGATAGGAGGATTCAAGTCCGTTGAGAAGGAACCAAATCTCGACCTGAGGACTGACTGTAAGCTTAAGATCGTTCCAACGTTTACGAAGAAAGAAATGACGGTTAAGGAAAGAAGCCATGGAGTCAAAGGAGGCACGGTTGAGACTGGTATACTCCTTGATAACCATGCCGATGGATTCCTGGGAGACCTTGGGAACCACACGCTTGATGAGGTCGTAGAGGCGCTTGGGGTCGCGGTCAGCAGGATACCAACCCGAATTCTGAAGGAGAATTTGGACATTCCGACTCTTCATGGAATTCGTGATGGCAAGTAAGACACGCGCGCGTTCAACACGCCAGTTCTCGGCAGCCTTCTTCTCAGCCGCAGTCGGGGCGTCCGGGTCTTTTGGAGTGGGAGGTTGAACATCCTCGTCGAGATAGTTGAGTAAGCCGTACACGTCGAGAGTGTTACGAAGGGCGTTGTCCCAACTGTCGATGTTGGACTCACCGAGCAACTGCTCGATGTTCATTCCGACCTCCAAAGCCATGATGACGGTGAATGAGAGTAGACTGAAAAGGAAAGAAGACTTCGCTCGAAGCTGTAGATAACGACGTAAAGGAAAGGTGACGTTGAAAGAAAAGGTGATGAAAGAAAGGTGAGTCGTATGAAAGGTGAGTCGTATGGGCTAGATACAACTGTTGATGGAGGGCGCGATGCGGGGTCGACAAGAAGGTCGCGTTCGTTGATGGGCGTGCAAATCAATCAAAACACCAGGACTTTCTCCCTATAGGGTGTGCTTGAATTTGCTGTAAACCTCGTAACGAAGCGGCTCGATTGTTGACTTCGAAGATCGCGAAGCGGTTAAGGGCTCATAACCTGTGGGAAGCGATACGCTGAATCAAAGAAAGAAGTGATGATATTGTGATGATGACGAAAGAAAGCGCTACGGGGAGAGAAAGAAAAAAGGAAGAAAATACTGGTGTGGTCTGGAAGTGAAAGTGGGCCAAGTGCCAGCCAACCTTACCAGGTGGCGGCGGCCCAACAATACCCCTAACCGATTTCGTAGTTTCGACCCCACTTTAAGTACAAATATCAATAAACTACAACTTCAACCGCCTATTCAATAGGTTGCTCTAATTCAATAGACTATTCCTACTTAACCGATCGATCCTCCCCAGCCTTCTCGACTACGTCGTTCGTTAACTAAACCCGCTAATTATAACTATTATAGCTAGAAAATTAAAGATAATAACGGCAATATTATTTAAGAGAAGGTTATACTACCCAATAACTTCCATAGTATAATAAAGGGTCGTTTCGTTCGTCGTAAACCCCCAATATACTACTTAACGGCCATAAAAATCCAATACGATTTAGTATACTTTACGGCCGCTAAAATAGGTTGTAATATTCTAAAAAACTTTCAGCAAGTACGGAAATAGTACAACTTCGAAACGTATTAGTTCCTAACAATAAAAAACCAGGTTAAGGCATTGGAAAATCGTTAAATTTATATACTAGTACCCAAAACTAGCGGTATACAAATTCTACCCAGCAAATAGGTTTATAATGAAAAATATCTTATCGACTAAAAAGATTAAATAGCTAAAATTAAATAGGTCGTATGCAATAACCGTAAACAAAGCAACTAGGCTATACAAAATATCTACGCTATAATCGCTCACTAGGTTAATATTCGTTTTTTCTTAGCTATTATAGCTATAAACGATTATAAATACTTCTAATTTAATTTCGATACTACTTTCTTTAATACCCCTATCCTAAACGATACTAAATACTACGTTAAATAGCCTACCTTTCTAAAGAAACTACTAAAAAGATATTATAAAGAAGATACTGTTTATTAATTTACTAAGGTATTATACGGCTTTAAACGTTCCCTCCTCTACTAGTTTTAAACCCTCCTCCTAATACTAAAAATAATTAATTTTAAACCTATTAATATTAACTCTTACCTTCTAACCAATAAATAACTAAGTACGATAATCGTACTCTATATTAATAATCTCCTTATTATTATAGCAACTACTAAGGTTGTTAATAATGTTAAAGATTAATTAGTAGGCTATTTCAAACTTAAAGAACTAGGAGAAGTATATACCATTCTAGGATATAATATTATAAAGGATCGTTAAACCCGTACCGTCTTTATATCCTAATAACGATATACCCTATCTATTATTACGAAATTCAATAATGGAAAGCTTTACGGTGTTAAAACCCTATAGCTACCCGACTTTAAAATCTATAGGGGTATTAAAATATCTATTAACGAGGCCAAATCCTACCCTAAGAAAACAAGGTCCCTAAATTAGCTATCGGCCGGTACTAGACTGGATATTTCGTTTACCATTAATAAACTATCTAAAGCCAATACTAATTTAATAAATCGCTATATTACCGTTATAAAGTATCTATAGCGCTACCTATTAAAGTATCTAAACTTGGGTATCGAGCTAGGAAGTATACTTTTACCGTTAATAGTACCGTCTTTCTACGCCTACGCAAATACCTCTTTTATAAACAATATCCTATTTAGGAAGAATATTACAAAGTATATTGTATTCTTTATATATAGTCCCGTCCTTTAGAAGTACAAAAAGTAGAATCTAATTACAACGAATACAATAAAAGCTGAATTCACTAACCTAATACCTACGGCAAAGGCTCTTAATTAGGTTGGCGGAATGCTAGACGATTTAAACGTAGATTTGAGCTTCTAAAAAATTAACAGGATCTTATATACAAACAGCAATAATACTAAAGATCGTATACTAAACCCTCATATACTAACTAGAAACCGTTATATCGATATATAGTATAAATAATTAATCTAAGAAGTCAATAAAGGGGTATTTACTATAGAATATTTACCTAACGAGGAAATACTAGTAAATAGGCTTATAAAACCGTTAAAACTAAAAAAACACGCGAAGTTTGTAAAACTTATTAGTATAGTCTAGAAGAAGGTTCCCTAAGAATGAAAATACTATTACGATAATTACTATATAAATAAAAACAATATATATAGTATAGGATTTAAAGTTCTTCCGGTCTATAAGAGTATATCGGTAGATCCCCAGCCAACACTAGGCACAAGCCATCTATTCGCCAACCCCACCGTACCCTAGCTGCCCACCGTTCTTATAAACCTCCAGATTTCCTCCTCCTCTCTCTTGCTCTCTCTCTATAGCAATCCATCACATCTCTCAATCTGCTGTTATTCGTAATCGTACATATGGACTCGGGGCATCCGGTTTTAGGTTCTAAGGAAATTAGGTAGAATTTGTAAGCACACTGCACGAATATGTGCTTTTCATGCCCGGGAAAAAGAGTGGGGGAGATAGCTGGAGAGCCCGGAATACTATAAATTCGATTCTTCTAGTACTATATCTTTTCTCCCCTAAATCCCTAATAAAGATAGCGAACTAGAGGATAGGGACATTGAAAATCACCGTCTTACATACAATTTCTGGTGAGCATGAATATTGTAGTATGCTTGCAGATTATGCCTAATTTCCTTGGAACCTAAAACCGGATGCCCCGAGTCTATACAGTAGTCTAGAAGCGCGGCTGCGCGGGTCGGACAGAGAGTGTGCGCCAGACGCCAGCCAGTGGAGGGCATAGAGGGCATAGTGTAAGGGGTGTAGCACAGTTGGCACAAGTACTGGCCTAAACGATCGATAAGGTTCTACGAGGAAAGAAAGAGAGGAAGGGTACTTATAGAGCAGGCGGCTGGCTAGCTGTCCTTTTTAAGGATATACAATATATACGGGCTATAGGGGGTTGCCGGCACGGCAAGAGGGTTGCCGGCACGGCATAGCACGGATCGCCTAGCAAGATTGCTAGGTATATAGCTACGGGCATTAGCCCTATAATATTAGCCCCCCCCTTTTCCTCTAATTAGATAGCTAGATATATAACCGTAATAAGTTACGTATATCCTAAATATCAAACGATAAGCTCCCTTCCCTCTAATTGCACGGTACGTATCTCTTCTATTTATAAATCCCTCTCCCTCTCTCCCTCCTTCTCTTCTTTCCTCCTTTAACTATTATTATATTATATTATAAGTATCCCTCCCCCTTTATCCCCAATACTACTACTATAATTATTACTCTCCTTTATTACTCCCCTTTTTTATTTATTATTATATTTTCAATCGCTACTACGCCGTTTATCATTTTTACCCCGCTCTTATATTATTTATCTGCTAACTTCCTAATCTAATTTATTATAACTATTAAAATATCTAGCCTTACCCCTACCCCCGACCCTAATATAATATAAGATTTCTTAGAATTCTAATAATTTCGTTATATATAATAATAATTATAGCAACTATTTTTATTATCCCCAGTTCCGCTAACCCCCTCCCCTACGCTCCGCCGCCGTATTATCCCTAAACTAATTTAAGCCCGCCCGAATACTATTATTACTAAAATTAGTAAAAAGATTACTATTAAGGCCGCTATTATTACCGCTATCGCTACCGCCGCCGCCCTACTTTTAAATTAATATATATATTATTTAACTAATAAATATAATTATATTACCCCCGCTACTAATAGCGCGGCTATTATATATTTAGCGTATTAATACGTTAAAAAACCTTATAAACTAATATTAGGATAGATTTAAAAATTCTTTACCGCTTAATATATAGTTAAATATATTCTAAATCCTAAACGCGAACTATTTATTACTATTTTTAAAATATTTAATTATTTAGTAACTATAGAAGAAACCGAAGATATTAGCATCCCTATAGAAATTTCTCCTTCCTATTTAATCCGTTCTTATATTTATTATTCCGTTAATAATTCTTAAATTCGAATTAAATTCGAATTTATTATAGCTTACTAATAATTCCCTTTTATTAAATTCGAAGCTTTATTATCTTCTTTAATCGCCGAAATCTAAATCTTTAAAAATTAAATAACTAAATTCGTTAAATTTAAAAGGAGGGTAGAAATTTTTAAAGAACGTATAGGGTTTATTAAATAGGTTGTTAACGCCGCTATTTAATACAATTTTAATAATATAATAATCGTTTATAATAATTAAAAATAGTACGAAAAAAAAACCGTTGCTACTATTATTATTTCTTCCCTTACCCCTACTATTACTATTCCCGCCGCCCCTATTATTATTTCCCTTACTTCCGTTATTAAAAGTATTATTAAGCCTTCCGCCACTCCTAAGCGCCGGGTATATATTTATAATAATATTGCTACTAAACGGCTAAAAAAGATTTTAAGCCCTAGTAAGCTAACGTAATAAAATGCGAATTATTTACCCTTCGGTATCCGTCCTTCGGACGGGATCCGCCCGTTACCGTCTTTATTATTGCCGCCCCGCGCCGAGAATATTCGCTCTACCCCGTACGACTTATATACTATTACTAATATAAATATAGTTAAAGGAAGGAAAATAGAAATTAATATTAATTAAATTATAAAAGATTTATTAAGAAACGATATTATAAAGGATATTTAATATTTTCGGGGCTTTACCCTAATTAATTTCGAACTTCTTTTAATATTGCGAACCGATTCTTTTTCTATAATTCTATAATTAATTAATTTTACTCCGTTCGTAAGGTTCTCTAGGGGAAAGTTTTTCATTTATCGGTTAACCGGCCTATTATTAATATCTACTATTTTATATTTACTTTCGAATTCGTTAAGTATCTTTATTTCTTTAAATTCTTCTAAAGGTTTTTAAATAGGATTATAGTACTCCTTTTATTTAATTAAAATTTCCTTAACCGGTCTCCTTCGCCTACGGTTAGTAAATATATAAAAGATTTCCTCTATTTACTATTCAAATTCTCTTTCTACTTCTATAATTAATAATTAATCGTTAATAATTCTCTATTTTAATAGCGGATCTTAAATAGTACATTATAAAAAATCTATATAAAAAACGTTATAAATAATTTAAAGAAAGTTAAAGAACTTTATAATATATAGAAATAGGACTTTCGAAATTATATATTTTATATATAACTAATTTAATTTCTTTTTAGGGCGGTTAGTATTATAATTTTTAAAATTAAACTAAACTTTATCTCCGACTTAAAAATATTCAATTAATTAATAATATTAATTAGCGAACTTTTTTTATTATTAAACGGCTACCGCTATAATAGTTTAATATAAATTTATAATTTACTATAATTTTTTAATAAATTAGTAAGCTCGCTTTTCGGAAGAGAAGAGCGGGGGTCCGCTTATAAACTTTTTAATAATAAAAACCGATAATTCTATGTTAAATCCGTAAATAGTAAAGAATAGGCTTATATTAATTAAAATATTAATACGGCTATTAATAGCTAATTAAGCTATCGGATACTATTTATCCTAATTATTCTAAATATAATTAACGACTGTTCGAAAGTAAATATAATTTTTTTAATTTATCCGTTTAAGGTTACTATTAGTTTAAAGGTAATAAATAATATTAAAAAGCTATTTAATATTAAACAATTTATAAAGCTTCGTTTAAAAGCGGTTCGTCTAATTAGAATTATAATTATTAATAATAAATTTAAAAATATTATAATACTTAATAAAATACTATAAGAATTATTCTATATAAAATTTAACGTTTATAAATAATATCGGCTTAAAGATAATATTTTTACTAAACTGGTCTTTAATACCTTAGAAATAAATATTATTATTCGAATTTAGGAAATCTGTAATAAAATCTATTTAAATCTCTCTATTAAATTATTCCGGGATTAATAATAGTCGTAGGAAACCCCGTTTTTACTCTTTTTAAACCTTTATAGAATTATAAGTATAATAGTTATAGAGGAATTACCGAACGTAAACCTTTAAGAGCGGTTAGTAAAAGTATTGGATAAGTACTGCTATAGTACCTTCTCTTCCTAAGTAGCTAAAAATATAGGAATTATAAATAATTTAAATAAAAATTGTATAGAAAGTATTAAATTATTAGGATTAGTCCGTAAAATTAAGAAAGTTGGATTTAGTATAAACGGGCGCTCTAGGAATTTAAAAATAATTTTAATAGTAAAATCGATTGTAAGAATTAATATTATAATCGGTAATTTATATTTTAAATTTTAAGGAAGGGTCGAAATATTATTCGTTATTCTAAATTACCGTTTTAACTTACTAGTATAAAGAGTTTTTAAAGGCCGTTTAATTTTAGAACTATTATAAATCCGGATTTTTAAATATTTTTATACCCTCCTTCCCAGCACGAACAATTTATAAAATAGAGATACGGAATAAATTATAAAATTTAAAAGCGGAATTTAGTATTATTTATAAGTCGCGGGATTCGAAGTTTTGCTCGGTAAGTATATTTTACTCTTAATAAAATAAAACGTCGGGGACTACCCTTTCCTTACCCGGCTAATATTCGATATTAAAATTAAATTATGATAAATATTCGGTTTAACGGGCCTACCGCTTAAAGAGCTGCTACGTCTTTATAAAATATTTTAAATTCTAATAATTAATAAAAATAATAAAAGATTTATAATTATATAATTCGGCTAATTATTATTTTAAATAATTAATAATTATAAGTATTTCCTTATTATAAATAAGGTAATTCCGCTCTGTAGCGCTTAATTTCCGCGAATAATAGCTAATAATAATTTACTTACTAAATTTATTAATTTCTTATGAAATAATTCCGCCTCATATAAAATTATTATAATCTATTTTTAAAAATATTTTCTTATTAGGGTTAAATTCCGTAAGGATTAGGGCCTTTATAAATAACGTTTTAAATAATTAGAAAGTACTTTTAAATTTTTTAATTTATTTAAAAGCTATTTCCTTTTTAATAAGTATTGTTAACAGGGCTACGACTTTCGAAAATTAAAATATAAATATCTTATAATAGTTAATAAAGTTAAGGAAATTACGAACGCCCTTTTAGGAGGTAGGGGGAAATTATTCGAAGATAGCCTTAACCTTTTCAAGGTTAACTTATATTTTAATATTTATATAAATAATAAAACCGAAATATTTAATTTTCTTAATAATAAATTTATATTTATTTAGGTCTAAATAGAGACCTATATTAAAGAATTTCTTTAATACTAAACGGACCTTAGCCTTATAATCCTCTTTAGTACCGGAAGTATAAATAAATATATCGTTTATATAAGCCGTATAAAATTTATCGAAATATTTATAAAGGATATAATTGATATACTATTAAAATATTATTAATATACTAATTAATCCGAAGGGTACGATTAATTATTCGAATAATCTATATCGTATCCGAAATACCGTTTTCTATTTTTCTCCTATAGTTATCCGAATTTTGTAGAACGTTTATATAATATCGACCTTCGTATATTATTTAATTCCTTTTAAAATGCGGAATATTTTACTAATAAGCGGTAAAAAATAATAGTCTACTCGTATAATAGCGTTTAGAGTACGGTAATTATAATAGATGTAAAGTCCGCCGTCCGGTTTCTATATAAAAAGAATTAAGGTTCCCGCTTTTAAATTATTAATATAGATAAAGCCTTTATTTAATAAATCTTTAATAGTTTTTTTAAGAATTAAGAATTCCTCGCGGATTATATTATAAAATAGACCGAAAGGGATTAATAATTCCTTACTGTCTTTATCCTTCTTAATTTTAATTTTATAATTAATTTTAGGACGATAAGGATTAAATTTGTCGGCTTCTTACTTTATTTATAAAGGAAGAAAGTTGTAATATTTCTTTAAGATTATTTTTTAAAATTATTCTTCGGTATAGATTTTCTTTAGTTGTAAAGCCTTTTCGACGTCTTTTAAACTTATAATATAAATGGCCTCTTCTATTATTCTACTATTAAACTCCTTTTTAATCCTTCGGATATAGCCTACGAAAATAATAGCTATTATATAAATAACGGACTTAATATTTTTAATAAATTCCGTATTTAAAATTGATTCTTTATTAACGTACGGGATCTAATAGTTTATAATGCCTATATATATCCGCTTCTCGTAAAGAACGGAATAAGTATATATAGCTTTAAACTATAGTTTCCCTAAAATAATTGAGAATTTTAGTAGAAGGACGACGTAAATATAAATTAAATGGACGTAACTGTCTACTTCCGCTAGGAAATAGGTAAGATTTTAAATAATAGTACTTTCTATAGCCGCGGAAGCTCTTTTTATACAATAGGATTTAATAAGGACGGTTAAAATCCGAAGGTCTTTAACGACTTTTTTACTAATTGCAATATAGTATTAATAACCTTTATCGACGAAAATATAGAATAAATTATAATTGTTAATAATAAATGGAATTAATGTAAACTCTATTTTTAATTACGAATTTAATTTAAATTCTTTTATTTTATTTAATATATTTTTAAACTTTAGGGCCCGACTTCGTTTTGAAAATTATTTTTTTCCTTACTCGGAAGCGGAATTTTATTTATCGTTATTTTCTAAGAGTGGAAAAACTTCGGTAACGGTTACTTAAATATAAATCCCGCTATTATTATTATTAAGAGGGATTGTAAATAAATAAAGATAATTATTTACCCGATAATTAGAAATTCTATAATAGAAATATAGGTTATTATCCCTACGCTTCTAATACTCTTTATTAGAAATTTACTTAATATATTTAAAAGAAATAGCCGAATTTAAACCGCCTCGCCTCTAATTATTACGACCTTTATTAAATGAGCTAATTCGAATAAATCCTATAATAATATTACTATTGTAATTAAAAGGATAATTATTAATAGAGGAAGAAGAAAATTACGTCTACTAACGGGAAATATTAAATTATTAAATATTAATATTAAAAGTAAGAAGGTAAATATTACTACCTTAAGAGCGCCCTTTTTAAGAGCGGAAGTATTTATAGTAATCCTCTTTAAATTTAGAAATCTATTTGTACTTAACTATAAAATATTGTATTTTAGCTACGTAAGCGTAATAATCTTCTAGAAAATCTACTATAAAGAATTTATTATAGAATTTTTAATTAAGGGTATAATTAAAGTAAATTAGGTTAGTAGGACTCTCCTAATTATAGCTACCCGCTTTTAATATTTTATTGTCGAAAGTAATTAAAAAGGTAATAAAAGGTTTTCTATCCTTCTAACGTATACAAATTAATTTATTAAAAACAATATTTCAATTCTAATAAAAGCCGAAAATAACTTAGATTTAATTAAGTAAATTAATTAGGTCTTTTTCTCTACAAATCGTTTTACCGGTTTAGAAACTCTTCAATAATAATTATTTATTATTAAAGAAGGTATTAAAAATTTCGGACTAAATAGCATTACAATCGGTGCGGAAGCTTACTTTAATATCGGTATTATATATTTAAATAAGTCAGTTAAAATAGAATTAAAAGGTATAAAATTAAGAGAAAGTCTTTTCGGACAGTCGAAAATGTCTTCCTATATAGTCGCCCTACCCTTCCCGCGCGCCAAGGCGTGCTAATATACCCTAAAATTTTTTGAGCCAATTAGATCATTCGCATCCATTTGAATCTCCACACTCGTCTTGGTAGTAATTATTACGAGTCTTAATAGCTGTTAGCGATTGATTGTTAGCGACTGTTATGAATTTTAATAGCTGTTACGAATTTTAACAGCTGTTAGCGATTGTTACGAGTCTCAACGGCTGTTAGCGATTAATTGTTAGCGACTGTCACGAATCTTAACAGCTGTTACGAATTTTAACGGCTGTCAGCGATTGTTAGCGACTGTTACGAGTCTCAACGGCTGTTAGCGATTGATTGTTAGCGACTGTTACGAATTTTAACGGCTGTTAGCGATTGTTAGCGGGCTGTCAATAGGTTGAAATCTAGGGGCTTAGCGGGCGCGGTACGGTTTGCTAACGCCAAGAATAGGAGCGTGAAGACTTAGAATGGATGCGAGCGATTTGATTGGCTCAAAAATTTTAGGGTGCATTAGCGCGCCTTGGCGCGCGGGAAGGGTGGGGCGACTGTGTAGGAAGACATTTTCGACTGTCCGAAAAGACTTTCTCAAAATTAATTATTCTATTTAAGGAATTCGAAGGGTTTTCTTCTATAGGTAGAAATATTAAAACTATTATTATTTAAATTAGTAGGGTTTCCGGTAATAGTAATTGAAGTACTTATTATAGCTCTATTAGTAGGAGTTAAGTCCGCGGGACTAAAATTTAAACGTAGAGTAAAAATTAAATTAGGATTAGTATTAAAGAGAAGGGACTTAACACAATTACGTAGGGTAGTACTCCCGTTAAATATTCTAATAAAATTTTTTACAAGGCTATCGTTCGTAGTAGTATTTCCTGCTAATTATTATGAGAACGTCTTTTCGCACTGTTATAAAAGTCTTTTTACACTGTAGTAAAAAATGAAACTAGGTATAACTTATCCGAATGAGAGCTTAGGTAAGAAAGAGTAATATTGGAATTTTTCTTATTTCTTTCTCTATAATATAGTGCCTACGACCAGATCACAACGTTACTCGGCAGAGAGTTAAGAATAAAAGGTAAAGGTTTGAATAAAATTTATTTCTTTTTAATATTTTGTTTTAGAAAGACGTTAGAGGCAAGATAAAAAAATCCTTATAAATACTGTTTTATAGAGTAAAAAAAACCAAAAATTCCAACCCTACTCTTATACCTCTTACTTTAAATTTGGTAGAGTTATATATATATGCATTTTTTACTAAAGTGTAGGAAGACTTTTATGGCAGTGCGAAAAGACCTTCTCATTATTATTCGCCGCCTTAGAGGTTATAAAATTACTATTCGATATCGTCGAAGTTAATTTCGCTAAGTCCGACTATAGTATTAATAAATACCGCAAATACCGCGCTCGATATTATTAACTCCGTTTCGAATCTACTAATATCCGCTATTAAATCTACTATCCGCTTATATAGGTATAAGGTAGAACCTAATATAAGGGGTATAGTACAATAATATAAGTACTGGCCTAAACGATCGATAAGGTTTTACGAAGAAAGAAAGAGAAGAAGGGTACTTATAGAGTAGGCAGCTGGCTAGCTATCCTTTTTAAGGATGTGCAGTGTGTATGGGCTATGGGGGGTTGCCGGCACGGCAAGAGGGTTGCCGGCACGGCATGGCACGGATCGCTTAGCAAGATTGCTAGGTATACAACCACAAGCATCAGCCCCATAACATATAGACCAAACTAGCGGGATTGGACTGGTAGGATAGAAGATTAGACGAATTTATATTAGTTGAGCTTAGGTAAAAGATATTTTTTTTTTCCGTTAGGTTATGTCGCGACGTGACTGGAGGCTCTTGTAAAGGAAGACGACTGGAGGCGCCGGCTACCGGGCCGTGGAGGAAGGAGCGCGTTCCTCTCCCGTCCGCAACAGCGTAACTCGTGTCTGTCTAAACGCCTTGTAGCCTTCAATTAAAGTACTATATCCGTTAAGTTGCGTTCGGTCGCCCAGTATGCTAGTAATAGTAAGGAAGTTTATATGGTAGTAAGTAATAGTATACTGCTGTGATTTTTGCGTTCGGCTGTTTTCTAGTAAAAATCTATAAGTCGATATAGGTCGCTGCACTTCCTCCAACTCCCCCAATGGCCTGCATCTGACCAATCAGAAGGCCAGAAATCGTTGGAGATTTTACTGCTTTCTTCGCTTTTATACTGCGGAAAACCCCATATTTATACTAATATAAAAGCACTACATTACTGTTGTATTACTATTAATAGCCTGTAGCGAAATCGCTGTATAGTAATGTAACTTTTACGATATTGGTATACTGGGCGACCGAACGCAACTTTAGTACCCTAACCCAAGTTTAGATCTTAATTCCCCTGGGAAACTTCCAGCCCTTATTATCCTACTACATTTTTGTTACGATGCCGACCAAATCCTACTTCCTCCCTCGTGCCTTCCCTCTTTCGCTCCTTCTCTCCTTCCTTTAATAATAACCTCACCTATTATATAACCTCTCGTACAACAGCGTAACACCAAGAACTCTCAACGCCGCCGAAATACCTCGTGCCCGCGCTAACGTCGATAAAGAAGCCCAGGCGACACTTGCTAAGGGCCTAAGTTGTATAACTTGCATTAGGTACGATACGAAGTACGCCTAGAGAACTGCCGGGTTACAGTACCGGAACGCTAGAGGTACGAGACTATGTTATATAGTACCGTAACAATTTTACCTTGGAAGCATAAACTGTATTTGCGTGGCATTCTGGTACACGTAGCTTAAAGGCTACTAGTATTCTACCAGCTCATACTCATAGAAGGCCGGAGACTACTTATATAGTACTTAGATTCTTAGAAACGGGAGTTGACTTAGGTTTTTAAGGCTGAAGCGATAATGGATAACCGACGACCGCACTAGTACTAGGAAACAAACCGCTAAGAAGCAATAAAAGTATAGGAAGTATAAGCTTTGACTTTGGGATGAAAGAGCGGACGTTAAATTCCTTGAAAAGAAGTTTTGTCTTGAGAAAAAGGCATTTTCCTATTATATTATATTACTCGGAGAAGTAAGAATAGGCAGCTAAGAGAAAGCCTGTACACCCCTAGATTTACCCCCCGGGGCTAACTTTCTGGATATTCTTTCGAATTTCGGCCCCGGTACCCTAGTATCCTCTATCGACTTTTTCCGTTCTATATCCCTCTTGGATATTAATCCCGAATAATAACGTATAGGACAGGAGTGTACGCTCTCCTCGACCTCGAGTTCTATTGGAAAAACCTAAGTGAGGTATTTATATAAAGTTCTATATTGGGTTAAGTACTTTACTAGAGAAACGCTCAACGTTAAGGGCAAGATTTAGTAAAGATTATAACCTTGGAGATTATTCCCGCTATATTAGATTCGCTAAAGATAGGTACCTATAGTTTAATAACGGCTCGCCTGACATTATGGAATCGATCGAGTCTAAGATTGGCGAAATTGTACCTAGCTCAATCGAAGTGTTTGAACTAGGATCTAGTGACCCGAACGACCGAAAGCCTACCTATACCGACCTCGATTAACCAACGACTAACGCGGAGAGCACGAGGGGACTTCCGGCTAGTAGCGGCCTTATTCTCCTTTTTATAACGCTTTCCGAAGTCGACTAAGATTCTAATCCTAGCATCAATGTTGGTCAAGCGGTTCAAATCATCTAAGTAGGATCGGATAGGCCGCGGCGTTAAGTTCCGGATCAATAGCTTTTACTTGCGATGAAAAGAAATCAACAGAGTGCTTCCAGAACCTCTCCGCTACGAGCCTAGCGTTCTTAGAGGCCGTACTATACCTATAGCTCCCAATCGATTCCGTCTACACTAAGTATTGGTCGTAGAGGGTATCCGACTATATGCCGCCAAGGCCGCTCAAATTTATAATAGTAGTATTTATTAGGTCCGCATTCTCAAGAGTGTCGTCGCCGACATCTTGGTCCGAATCAGCATTTTGGGATACCGAACTTGTGGCAGACCCGACGCTGGAGCACGGCAGATAGAGGTATCCCTGCCAGTGCCCGCTACCCCTACGACCTCGATCTAAGTCAACCTCCTGCTCAACCTTAGGGGCAAGTAGAATTAAAAACCAAGCTAGAAAATACAAACGATACACTACTCGAAGTAGAACCTATTAAAACTATACTTATAATCTTCTACGCTTGCGTCCGAACGAACTTGGACGGCACGGGCTCTAATTCGCTATTAGTAGCGCTACTACCTATTACTACGTTTTTCTTGTCTATAGCGCCTAGGCTATTCTTAAGCTCGCTATAGAGGCGGTTAATGTAGCTTTCCAATCCCCTATGCCCGAGGTTGGTAATCCTTCTTCTTATGTTTCTACAATCGCCGATCTTATAGTTCTATTTACCTAACGACGGTAAGGATAATATTTCTTCCGATAATAACTCCTAGGGCGGCGCTAGGCGGAATCGGAGCCTCGAAACTCCTCGGGTTCTTCGAGCTTCTCCAGTTTGTCAAACTCTTCCTTTTCCAACTCTTCTAGTTCCCTTCGCAATTTTTAATAGGCGTCTCAAATAAACTATACTACACTTCAACCACATTACTATTTTATTATAACAAAATAAGCAGGGGAATAGCCTCGGCCTAGTTCTACTATACTAGGTTCTAATAAAGAGAATTATTTGGAATTACTTAAATAGAAGTACCTTTTCAAGGTCGATCGGAATATACTATCCAATTATCAGTAGTTTATAGGTAAAGAAAAAAATTCTCGCTACAATTTTTCATAATTTCTCATTTCATCTTTAAAAATAGGTCAGTATTTATTTCATCGACGCCTTCTCTTCGGTCTTCGACGAAAGGTATATAGAGAATGTCGAGGGTGAGAATATTAGTGCAAGTCACGCTCCTCCCCCTCACGACTTAACACAACTAACGACCTCGCGCTATTGCCCTTTTCCCCTACTAATAGCGAGAACCCAATCGCCAACTCTATTACATATACGAACCATCACGTCAAAAGCTTTTCGGACACTGAATGGATAATTCTCCGCGAACACCCAACGTCTCTTTTAACGTTATACACGGTCGAGACCACCCAGGCTTACTAAGCTAGCTAGCACCGAGTATCTATTAAGGAGACGACATTCGAGACAGCGTCACAGCAGCGCCCACGGGAGAAGCCTTGAGCAGGTGCGAATCTCTCCACTGATGCAGAGGAAGGAGCGAACACCAGGTTGTTTATATAATCCCAGATTAATAGTTTCTAGGGCTTGGTAAAGTCCGGGGTCCTGTTGTTGTTAGTTGTTGCTGCTGTTGGTTGTTGCTGCTGTTAGTTGTTCCTGCTGTTGGCGCGGCCGTTGTTCCCTTGGTTGGGTGGGTGCTGTTATTGCCACGGTTGACTCTTTGGTGAAGAGGAAAGAGTAAGGGATCGATCACCTTGTTGCGTCACTGACATGGACGGAACTACGGAAGTTACAACCCCTTTTCAATATGAGTTCTTTCCCTTTAAGGCCTGTTCGTTTCCGCAGTAGTGGTTTTCCCTTAACTGCCCTCTTAACGCGCATAGTTCGCAGCTGCATTTATATAACATTAAGGTAGCGTTAAGGTACGCCAAGAGCTTATAATAGTAATTTTTACTACGCTATATTTATTAAACTTAATTTACTATATTAATAGTATAGCGAACGCAAAGGGCAATAGTATAATAAATAATTCGTAATACTTAGTATAGTATTAAAGTATTAAGGCTTCTATTTCTACTAATATAGCCTCAATAAATCTATTACTTCTACTTAATTTAAATATATAAATAATAAAATCCCAACTAATTATATTATTAATTAAATTATTAATTAAATTTATATTATTAATTAAATTATTAATTAAATTCGTATTATTAATTAAATTAATACTAACTTTTAAATATATAAAACGAGCCCTTCTTTCATTTTACAACCTTCTTTTTCTTTCTTATTATTACTTTCTCCGTCTTTCCTTTCCTCCTTCTAATACCAACGCCGCCAACCGTACTAAGTATTACTAATAATATTCTTAATATTATAGCCCGTATAGCTAAGAATACTATACCTAAACTTATTCTTTCAACTTCGTTAATTAAAGTTAATATTAAAGCTAAGGCTAATATTAAAATTAAGGCTAGTTCCTAAAAGAATACTCTTAAAATTATCCCTAATACTTAACCCTAATTAAAAACTATCTCCTCTATTAAACTATTTCGCTCCTAAACCGCTAAAGTTATATTTAATCGTTATAAAAATAATATTATTGACGTCGTTACATCTAATTCCGGATTTAAATCCCACTCTTCCTCTTCCGGTTCCGATTTCGACTACGGCTCTAAATATAAATCCGCCGCTAATAAATCCGGAAATAAATATATAAAATGCCTGTTAAAAAATTCGATATATAAATTGCGCTTAAGTAAAATATATTATTCTTCTAACGAAGTTAGAAGATTAAATAGCGGATATAGAAGAAGTAAGGACGAATTTAATGGACGTTTAAATTCTATTCGAATTGTTACGTATCGTCCTTATTAAATACTTCGAAAGGAGGAGGGAGCAAAATAAGCTGAAAATAGAGGCGTAGTAAATAAGGAGGGAGATAATAAACGTAAAAAGGAGGGAATTCGAAAATAAAAAGTAATAAGAAAAGCGAAGAAAGTGGGCGGTAATAACGCTTAAAAATCCGTACGTAAGCCTACCGGCCGTCCTATATAGGATTAAATTACCGAGAAGTCTAAGAAGTCCGTTGAAAAAATAATTGAAAAGCCCGTTGAAAAGCCCGTCGAAAAACCTATCGAAAAACCCGTCGAAAAGACGAGCGAAAAGCCTATCGATTACCTTATAAAGAAGTCCAATAAAGATAAAGATTCTAATAAGAAGTCTAATAAGGATAAGGATTCTAATAAGAAGTTTAGTAAGGATAAGGATTTTAATAAGAAGTCTAGTAAGGATAGGGACTCTAACGAGGATAAGGATTCTAATAAAAATAGGGACTCTAATAAGGATAAAGACTCTAATAAAGATAAGGATTCTAATAAGAAGTTTAATAAGAGGAAATATGCCAATAATAAACGTATTTAAACTACTTATTCTATATAATTAAAAAGGATAGTACTTAATAAAATAGTTGAAGCTAATCTTTTAGGTTTCTGCTATAATAGTACCCTTAAACCCTCTACCTACGTTCGTACTATTAGTAAGGTCAACCGGGAATTCCCTAATTTTAAATTAAAGCTTAAGAATGCTAAATTAATTTATAAATTATATAAGAAAAAATATCGGGTCTTTAAATAGTTAGTTAATAAATTTAGGAATGGTTTTAAGACCGACGCTAATAGGTAGTAATATATTATAAACGATAATAGTTAAGAGAAGTTAATTAAGGTTAATATATATCTATATAATAATAAAATAATAATTTAGACTAGGCTAATTATTATATAGTAAAACCGTAAGTACGGCTAATTTAAGTACCGTCCTTTTCTAAAGGTATAAATATATAGGCTACTCTGGGGTAATATGCTTACTGCTATTAGTAAATTTACGAATTCTATTACTAATCCTATTAAATGTAATAAAAATAATAGTAATAGTAACGAAGATAATGAAAATAATAATAATAACGACGAAGAGGGTAGTAACGTTCCGGCTATTAAAAAATAAAAGGTTAAAGAAACTCCCTATAAGGAAGTATTATATTCTTTAGCTAATATTTTTAAAAATTTTAAACTATAAGCTCTAATTGCTTAAACTATAGCGGAAAATCGTATTAAATATAATACTTTCGAATAAAAACGCTTAGTAAAAAGGAAGAGCGACCTTAAGTATTATATACGTAAAGCGCTAATTATCTTCGAATAGAACTATAGCGGCCAACCTACCTTAATAATTAGGAAACTTTTCGAATTATAGAAGTAAGAATCTATCGCTATATAATTCGTTTTAATAAGTAAATCCCAACGGGAATTCTTTTTAAAAAATTTATTTAACTAGTTCGCCCCTAATACTATCCCGCCGTCTACCCCGCCGTTTACTTAGCCGTAACGCGCTCCTATAATACCGATAAATAAAATCGAAAATAATTAAAATAGTATATAAAATAATCGGGTTATTAAAATTAGGAAGTAAATATTCTCGTCTTTATTACTTTACTATTAAGGGCCTTCTACCTTCTTTAAAGGTCTTACTAACCTAACCGGACGTAACGCCGGAGGTTTTCTTTATAAACGTTTTTATACTCTTCTAATAGTATTCGGGGGGTATTACGGGTAGAGGGCGAGAGGTTGGGTGTAGATGAAAGATATATGTAATTGCACGAGGAGAGGAAAGGAAGAGAAGTGTAGAGGTGCACTCGGGAGATAGGCTTTTATAGGATTCGAGCTATGAACCCCTAGTAGGTCTATGGCGGGAGGCTATAGCCAATTAACCGATGGTGATAGTAGTCTTAGAGAGCTACTATTACTAGTATATATAATATAGGCTAACCCTATAATATTACCCCTGCCTAAAAGAAGCTATATAGCTAACTAAAATTATATAAAATAATAAATAACTTTATTAAACGTTTAATTTAATTATAAAAAACTTTTATAACCGCTAATCGTAATAATCTCCTCCTCCCTTCGTACTTCGTTAGTAGAGCCTCCGCTTCTATAACCGGCTCTTCTATTTCCTCTAACGTTCTCCTCCTTTATTTCCGCTCCGCCGCTAGCTAGTTTAGGGGTATTGGAATTTCCGGGTATACTTCGTAAAACCGCCGTATCGTATCGGGGAATATAGTTATATTAATATACGGCTACTACGAAGGCTAATAAAGTAGTGCTTAAACAATAAAATATTTTTAATAATTATTAGTTATTTTACGGTAGTTATTAATTTTAATAAAATCCTATTCTATTGAATCTTCTTCGTTATTAGTTTTCCTTATACTACGACTTTAATTTGTACGAACATTCCTTTATATTTCTAATTATCTTAAAATACTTACTTTAATTTACGGCGTAATTTTATTAACGTAAAAGGTAGGGCTATACTTTATATTAACCAGTAGTTTAAATATAATCCTATAGCTATTTATTTTAATAATTTCGAAGGGGCCTTTATAAAGGGGGGTAAGCTTTATATAAGGTCGGCCGGTATAAGGTTTTTTATATTAAATAGGACTTTATTTCCCGTTTAATATTTCGGGGTATTTATCTTTCGAATATTAGTATTAGCCTTATACTATTACTAAACTTACTTTACTTAATTCATAATATACTCTAATACTCTTTTAAAATAATTAGCAATTTCGTTAATTTTAAAATGCTCTATTTACTATTAAATTAATAAATTTGGCGGATACGGTTTCGTTAATTTAATACTTATACGAAGGTAGAAATTATAGTTAATAAAGAAGGGGGATACTCCTATTATTTTAGAAATTAGATTATTATTAATAAATTTTGCGATTGGGAATTAATTTATTTAATTATCCTACATTTAATTAATATAAAGACGAAGATATTTCTCTATTTTCATATTAATACGTTCTATTTAACTATTAGTAATTGGGTAGAAAGTGGAGGAGGGTTTAAAAATTATTTCTAAGCGGGAGAATAATGTTTTTTAAAATTATAAAACGAATTAGGAATTGTAATTTAATATAATAGAGTCCGGTAGGCCGTAAATACTATAAATCCTTTCGATAAATTAATTTACTAATTCTTCGGCTATAAAATTAATAGTAGGAATAAAATATTATATTTTTATTAAACGATTAACGACAACGGTTATATATTTGAATTCTTGACCCCGGCGTACGTAGGGAATTAAAGGGGTAATATAATTTATAGAAATATCCTTCTATAGTACGAAAAGTAATACTAGCGGTTTTAAAAACTTATATGGGGAGTATTTTAATAGTTTAAATTTAGTATATAGTAAGTAAATTTTATAATAGGCCCTAATAATATTAAATATCTTTAATTAGAAGAAAGATTAGGAGAATAATAAGTAGGTCTTTTTTTAATTTAGGTAATTAGTAAATAGCGAATTGTATACGCGGCGGAGGAATTAAAATTAAAATTTAATATTATTAAGGTCGATAATAATAGCGTTTTAAAAGTAAGTTCGTCCTTATATTACCTTATATTTAACGGAGGATATTTTCTTTACTTAATCTTTTACTTCTTTAAATTATATATAGCGGCTAGGGTCCGATAGGTAGGCGAGTAAATTTTATAAAAATATTAATTTCTTATAGTTTTTTATAATTAAGTTGTTAGTAGATTTATTATTTATTATTTCTAAATTGTAAATATATTCGGTTCCGACGTTAATAACCTCCTTTCCGCTTTTTAGAACGAAAGTTCTATTAATGAAAATATTGTAATCGAATAAAACCTTATTCTTAATTAATAGTTATTCGTCGGCTTCGTTTTTAGGTAAGTCCTCTAATTTCTTATTTAAGGTGTTTAAGCGTACTTATAACGAATTTAGCCGATATTTAATTATAAAATTAAATTGGGAGAGAAATTAAGATTATTATATATATTAGGGGGTAAACTATTTATTAACGGTAAATATTTTTAATTTTTATAATTTATAAGGATTTTAAAAGGTTATTATATTCCTTCTAATTTAGGGCGTTACTCTTCTAATATTTTAATAATAGTAAATAATTTTTTATTATAAATATTATAAGTATATTTAATTAAAGAGTACTATTAATTAAAATAAGTAACGGGGCGAAGGATATTATTATTATTATATTGTAATAATATACCGCTATAGGCCTAATTAGAAGTATTTATTTCTATAATAGTCTATTTAAATTAATTATAAATATAAAGAACGGGTCCGCTATTAAAAACCTTTTTAAATACTTCGAAAAATTTCTAATATTATTTATCCTATTCCTATTCCGCCGTTTTCTTAATTAATTTATATAGTAGGCTGGCGATAATAGAAAAATACTTAATAAAACGATAGTAAAAGTTAGCGAATTTTAAAAAGCGTTAGAATAATTTTTTAAAATTTAGAACTTCCTATATTATAATTATAAAAACTTTTTCTAAATTTATTTTAAGACTATTTAGGGTAATAATAAGATTTAAATATTTAATTCGCTATATATAGAATTCTTACTTATTAATATCGATTTAGAATCCTATTTTAATTATCTTTTATAAAACCTTTTTAACATATTCTTTATATTCTTCTTCGTTATTAGAATAAATTAAAATATTATTAAAATACGCGGTAATATAAATATTAAGAATATTATATAGAACGTTATTAATATAATTTTAAAAGGTTTTTAATGCGCCCTATAAATTAAAAGGATATATAATAGATTCGTAGAGGCTAAAATAGGTAATAAAGGCGGTAAATTATTTATACCCTTCTTTAATACGGATCCTATTAAACGTAATAATAATATCGAGCTTTATAAAAATCTTTACTTTATAAATAGTATTAAGGGTTTTTTTAATTAGTAGTAGTAAATAATATATTTTTATTATAATATTATTAATACTATAATAATTTATATAAATATAAATTCCACCTCTAGGTTTCTTAATTAATAAGAGGGGGGAAGCGGCCGCCAATTATAACGGCCAGATAAACTTCTTCTTTAAATTATTATTAATTTATTTTTTAATAATAATTATTTTTATAGGTAATACGTAATGTAATTGTATATTAAGAGGTTACTCTTTTAATTATAATTCGATTTTATAATTATACGAACGATAAGGAAGGATTTCCTCCGTTAGCGAAGGTAAAAAAGCAGTAACTTCGCTAATATACCTCCGTCTTTTAAAACGGTTTAAAATTTCGATAATTTCCTCCTTAATTTTTAGCGGCCAGTTTACTTTATTAAGAAATTTCTTTATATCCTCTTCGTCGATTTTAGTTAAATATATTTATTGAATAATTTTTTCGTATATAAGCGTATCAGTTTCGAAGTTTCTAATAAAATTAACCGCTTTAATTAAAATTATAATTTTACGGGTATTTTTTAAAGTATAAATACTAGCTATTTCATTAATAAAATTATAGAATACGGGGAGTAGACTTTCCTTATACTTCTTTCTATTGCCCTTTATAATATTATTAATTATTTCTTTAGTTAAATTTAAATTTTAAAAATCCGTTATAGCCGCTAGCTTTTTAATTTTAGTGTAGTTTATAACGTACGGTTATAATTATTATTTTTCGTAAATAAAATTAAATGTAATTGCATTAAGCGCTCTAATATTATTAGGGTTAAATTTATAATTAGAATTATAAAAACGGCGGTATTAAAGTTAGGAACGACGCGTACTAATTAAAATACGGCGATCATTTATACGGACGTAAGGCTTATAAAGCGCAGGGCTTTTAATTTTAATAAAGAGAGCGGCGGTATTAGTAATAGCGATTTTAGATTTAGCCTTTTAGGCTACTAGCGTTTTAATAGGAGTAGAGACTGTATAGTAGCCGGTCTTGGGATTGATTTTTGGAGTGAATTCGGTAGCGGTATACGGGAGTTTAAGAGCGGATAAGGGTTTTAAAGTAGGCTCTTCCGCGATTTTTTTAATCTTTTCTTTTTTAATAGTTGGAGGGCGAGATTCCTCTTTTTTAATAGTTAGAAAAGGAGATTCGGTCTTTTCCTTTTTAATTAGCGGGAGGGGGGTTTAGTAAACGGAAGTTATTGAGACTTAATTAGCAAGGGTTTTAAGTGCTGCCGTTTAATATTTAGGGAAATCCGTTAGTAAATAGCGGCTTCGATAAGCAGTATAATTAAAATATATATTATATTATTTGTAATTGATTTTTAGCTGATAGTATTATATTTATAAAAAATTTAAAATAATTAGGTATTTCCTAAAAATATTATAAATTAAGAAGGTAATAATCTCTTTATAATAACCGATTTAGAATTTAATTATTATTCCTTTAAAAATAATACTTTTAATTACTTTATTAATAAGAATAAACTTCTTTACTTTTAATAATTAGAAATAGGGAAGGTTATTTTTAATAATAAAGGAATAATTAATAAATACGAAAGCAGAATAATTATTATTAATAAGAGTAATATAATAATTTTATACGAACGGGTTACAATATAAGAAAATAAGAGTATTAAATTTAAAGAAATAGAATTATTTAATAATTAAATTTTAATTTCTTTCCAATTTCTAATTCTATAAAGCCTAAAATTCGTTTTTTAAATATAATTTAATTAGGCTTCTATATATAATTATATATAGAGGTTAGACGTTTTCTTAATCGTTATAATATTCGTTATTAGCGGCGGGCTTAGCGGGGGCAATTGGGGCAGCCGGGGCAATTAGAGCGGTATTAGCGGCGTAGATTTATTTTTAGTTATAACCTTTATTACGACCCTTATTTTTCTTTGTCTTCTTGCCGGTAGGGTATTAGGGGCTTTAGGAATTATAGTTAATTAATATAGTATAATTGTAAGTAATATGGCCAGGCCTGCCGTAACGATAGTAAAGGCTATTACGAAAATATTAGTCGAAAATATCTTTATAAATAAAAATTGTAAGGTCGACGGCGTTAAAATTTATTTTATTTCTTCTTTAATTAATAGGAATTTCGTTAGCGTTACAGGAGTTAGAGCCTCCGCCGCCTTTAGAAGTAGTATTATTATTATTATTCGAATTATTAGTACTTAAGATGCGAGTATTTATTTTGTGGCGATAATCGGCGTTTTTAAAGTTGCTAGCTACGGTACGATAAATGTTTAATTACTTCTTAAAATTGTTAGCGTTAAGAAGGTTATAATACATTAATATATTATAGAGATATTTATTAATTTTATTACAAAGGTAATAGACCTTTATTAAATCGTCGAAACTATATAAATTTATAAAATTAATTAATTTAAATTCGAATTCTACGAACAATAAATTTTTTATATATAATTATTTAAAACGGCGATTAATATTTATTTTAAAATTAATATTTTAAAAACAAATAACGAAGTATTTTATAAATTTAATACCGGTCTTCTAACGCTAAATATCCTTATCGCTACTATTTTAAATAACGTTAAAGTCGTCCTAAATATTAGAAAGAATTTCTAGGCCGAATAATATAATTATATAAATAATTTTAATATCTTTATTAATATAGAATAATAAGTCGTACTTCTATTAGGATAAAATATAGAAGCATTAAATTTTAAAAATCTTATATTTACAGGCAGTACTAATATTTTCCTTATTAATAAAAATAAGCGGGTTCTCTACTATTTAGCGGAAAGATATTTTATTTACGGGGTTAACTATAATAATATTCTTCTCAAAAGTATTATATTCCGCAATTAAAATATTATAAACGGATTTAAAATTAATATAATTAAAGTTCTTTTAATTAAAATTAGATTAGGCATTATCGGCTACCTAACGGGTAATCCTAAACTCTTCTTTAGAGCGCTAAAAATCGTTTTCAAAATCGTTATAATATTCGAAGTTAATATAATAAAAGCGACTAAAAAGTATAATAATAAATTAGAAAACAGGGGTTTAAGAGAAGAGAAAGGCTATTTCGAAATATTTATATAAGATAAGGAGACCTTCTTCCTAATCGAAACTTTTAATAAAATTAGCGCAAACTATAATTACGGGTTAAGGAAATTCGAAAAATATAGTACGATAAATTATAGTATTAAATTCGCTATTAAAAATATTAATAACAAAATATAACGATTCTAAGTTAAATAAGTTATTAAAAGTAAGAATAGAAAGGTTAAGAAAATTATTACTATTAGTATTATTATTAAGGGAAAAAAGGGCGGGATTATTATTATAAAATATAAAGTAAAAGAATAGTCTTTATTAGGGACTATTTGAAAGAAGGTCCGCTATTAGGATTATTTAAAGCAATTTAGACGAGGCGATCCCTTATCTACTAAATAAAGAGTACCTTCCCTTACGTATTAGTAAAGGGAGGTTTGGGGTCTTAATTAGGCGATTGTTATAATTACGATTATCGATATTTGGGGGGGGTATTGGGCTTAGCGATTTATAATGAGGCGATCCTTATACGCGCGCGATCGAAAAATAATTATAATAAAAGATAGGTTTACGCTATAAACGTAATAGTTAAAAGGTGTAATTAACTATTACAGGTAGAGGGCGAGAGGTTAGGTATAAATAAAAAATATATATAATTATACGAGGAGAAGAAAGGAAGAGAAGTGTAGAGGTGTATTCGGGAGATGGGCTTTTATAGGATTCGAGTTATGAACCCCTAGTGGGTCTATAGCGGGAGGCTATAGTTAATTAATTGATGGTGATAGTAGTTTTAGAGAGCTATTGTTACCAGTATATGTAATACAGGCTAACCCTATAATAGGGGGGAAGGTAATATCGGTAAAGTATTAATATCGTAATCGTATTAGGGTATTAAAGAATAAATATAATACAACATACTAAATATTAAATAGAAGTATATAATTAACTCGTTAAAGGAAAGCTTAATGCCGATTATTGCTAAATATATTTATTATTATTAGTAAACTTTCTAATAAAATATAGGGGTATCTTTACCAATTTCCGGCTAATAGATTTACAATTAATTTAATAGTATTAAAATTACTATACTATATTTAGGGTAGAAGTTAAAGAAAATTTTGAAAACGACCAAATTAAAATCGATAAAAAGTTTAGAAATCGAAATTCGATTTTAGAATTTAATTTCTAAATTCTAATTTAGAGCCTAGCCTAGCCCAATTAGCCCAATATACTAGCTACCCCTTAATTAATCTACATTATTTATACTTTATTTAAGCCTATCAACGTTTATTTATTAGTCTAAAATGCTTATTTATTATATACTAATTACCTACAACCGTACTAACTACTTACTAACTATTACGCTAGCCTTCTAGCGGGGAATTTTAAAAATTCTATTTATTTTACAATTCTAAACCTTTATTACCACTTTTCGAATTTCTTACCCTCCTTCAACCGGTTGCGTTTAATAAACGGTAGTAATATTCCCGAAATCATCGCCTTCGGCCGGTTGCGTTCAATAAACGATATTAGTATTCCTAAAATTATCGCTGGGCTACCGGGCTATCGAAGTAAAGTCTAATTCAATAGCCCAAACGCTAGTAATATTCGCGAAATTATCGCCTTCGGCCGGTCGTATTCAATATCCTAAATAATAATAATATTCCCGAAATTATTGCTAGGCTACCGGGCTATCGAGGTGAAGTCTAATTTATTATTAAAGAATATTACTTCCAAAGGCTACCACCTTTCTACAGCTTTAATTATCCTTATCGAAGCTTATAATAAGGATTAATATTAGTACTATAGTAGTATTAAGCAAATTAAAAACCTAGTCGCCGTAACCTTTTCCAATTTACTTTATTAAATTTATTTCGCCTTTTATATAGTTCGAGTATAAAATTTTCAATCCTTTTCATCGTTTATTTTCCTTTTTATTATCCCCCCTTACCCTCCCTTCACCCTTTTTTAGTTTTCTAGTTTCTAGTTTCTAGGTTTTCTAGTTTCTAGGTTTTCTGGTTTCTAAATTTCTAATTTCCCTTTTCTAGGTTTTCTAGGTTTTCTAAGTTTTTTAAGTTTTCTAGGTTTTTTAATTCCTAATTTCTAATTTCTAGTTTCCCTTTCCTAATTTCCCTTTTCTAGTCTCCCTTTCCTAATTTCCCCTTTCTAATTTCCCTTTTCTAGGTTTTCTAATTTCTAATTTCCCTTTTCTAAGTTTTCTAATTTCTAGTTTCTAATTCCTAATTTCCCTTTCCTAATTTCCCTTTTCTAATTTCCCTTTCCTAATTTCTAATAAGTATCCCTTTTTTTACTAACCTATTTCCTTAAGGATAAAAGGCCTTCTTTCCAACTTCCAACAAACTTCTTCCTACAATTTTATAAATTTATTTTAATAATCCAACGAATTTCCTTTAATAATTTTACGAATTTCTAACCAAATTCGAACGATCTTCCTTTTTTATTCAAACGAAAATTTGAAAATATCCCCGCCGATAACAATAATATTAAGACTAGTAACTTCTAATTCTATTATCCAAATCCAATTTAAGTATTAGACTAGTATTATTGGCGACTAATTTGATAACTAACCCGACAGCCAATTCGGCACCGCTAGTACCGCTAGTACTATTAATACTATTAATACTACTAATAATATTAATAATATTAGTAAACGCTACCTTTAAGAATATTACTACTAATTAATAAAATACTTTTAACGGTAGAATTCGAATATTAGTAAGCCTATCCCAAAATATTTAATATTATTCACTATTAACCTTCCTAACGAAAGCGAATTATTAAATTATATATATTAAATATCTTTAATATTACTATTATTAGAAAGGTCGACTATAATAAGTTAAATTGGTAATTATATATATTATTTAATATTACCTAAAACCCGTCTTCAATACAGTAATAGGTTAGGGGCTAATAAAGAGTAAGGATACTAAGCGTAATACCGGCTACTTCAATTACCTAATAGAATATTACCCTCCTATTTAAAGTTTCAACTTTAGCGGTATAAGGGGGTATAAGCAATATAGTAATAAATAATATAAATTATATCTCCCCGATACCGAAGCTGCCTATCCCATTCTACGAATATAGGTACTACCGCCACCAATACCGAATTAATATTATTTTATAATTATAAGTACTACCGCCACCGATACCGAATTAGTATTTTTTTATAATTATAAGTACCACCGCTACCGACACCAAAAAGGTTCTAGAATACCGATTTAGAATAATTTTATAGAAATAATCTCACTATTCTAATTCGTCGAACTAAAATTTACCGGTCTAGAATAATTTTATAGAAATAATTTTATTACTCTAATTCGTCGAACTAAAGTTCACCAATTTAAAACAATTTTATAGAAATAATTTCGTTACTCCAATTCGTCGAGCTAAAGCTTACTAATTTAGAATAATTTTATAAAAATAATCTCGTTACTCTAATTTATGGAACTAGAATTCTTCTAAAACTACTTTAACGATATATAAACATATTAAATACGATAAAACAGCGATAATTATTATAAATTATCCCTCTCCCCCCCCCTATTACCAATTCCTATTATTTCCTTCCCTTTTAAATAGCTAATCGACTAATAATATTTACTTAACGGTAAATCCTTTAAAATATATAAATCCTACTAATAGAATCCTAATATACTATATCGTTCTACTACTTACGGGTAAATAGTGCCCGAGAGGGTTAAAATCCGAGCCGCGGGGGGTTGCGGGTACGATTTAGATATACTAGTCGATTATTTATTAAAGAGTATTTTAAATACTAATTTCTATTTTAAAATAATCTTTATATTAATTGCACCTACAATAGCTACTAAACCCTTTAGACTAAGCCGATAAACGACTAACGCTTATTATTAACTAAATTTAATAATATCATAACTTTCTAATTAGGATTAGGCTTAATTACCAGTATTTTAAGAATTGGTTAAATATTATATAAGCGGATATTATTTTTATAACTACTAATAATTACCTATTTAACCCCCTATAGGGGGCTAGAAACCCAATACTATAATTACCCTTAATATTAATTATATAACTGTTTGAAAATAATAGAATCTAATTAAAAGAGGAGATTAATACTAACTGTACAATTGCTCGAAAATAATAAAATCCAATTAGAAGAAGAGATTAATATTAACCGTATAATTATTCGAGAATAATAAAGTCTAATTAGAAAAAGAGATTAATATTAACACTAAATTAAGCTATTTAATTCTATAGGAGGAAATTATTAAAATAAATTTATTATTATACTAATCCGTTCATATACTACCCCCCTTTACTACCCTCTTTCCAATTTCTAGGTTTTCCAATTTTCTAATTTTCTAATTTCCCGGTTTTCTAATCCCTTTCCTTTTATCATTCCTTTCTAATTTTCTAATTTACTAATTTTCTAATTTACTAATTTTCTAATTTTCTTATTTTCCAATCCCTTTCCTTTTATTATTCCTTTCTAATTTTCTAATTTATTAGTTTATTAGTTTTCTAATTTTCTAATTTTCTAATTTTCTAGTTTTCTAGTTTTCTAATTTTCTAGTTTTCTAATTTTCTAACCCCTTACCTTTTATTCCTATCCCTCTCTCCTATTCTTATTTCCCCCCCCTCTCCCCTTCTTATTTTCCCCCTATCCCTTCACTATTTCCCCCCTATCCCTTCATTATTTCCCCTCTTTCCTTTCATTATTCCCTCCCTTTCCCTTCATAATTTGCTTCGTTTTTCATCCTATTTATCAAATTGAATATCTATTAATAATTATTAGCAAAAGTAATAAGTTCCAATATTATTATCTAAACCCAATTTTAAAAAAAAAAAAAAACCCGAATATCTAATTTAATAGCCAACCCCTAATCTACTCGATAACTAAACTAATATTACCAGTAACATCAATACTACTAATATTACTAATAGTATTAATAATATTAAAATTAATTAAAATAGTATTCGACAATAATAGTAAATTTATTAATTATAATAAACCCAATAGTAATAATAAGCCCAATCCAAAATATTAGTATCGTTAACTATCCCTCTACTACTAGCCTTCCCAATGAAAGTAAATTATTAAATTATATATATCGGATATCTTTAACATTACTATTATTAGAAAAACCGACCCTTAAACCGCTATATTAATATTTATCAACTATAAATCTAATATACTTACTACTATTAAACCCTTACGACCTATCCTCTATATAATAGTAAACTAAGCGACTAATAAAGAGTAAGGATATTAATAAACTATATAGCTATCTATTAATATTAACCCTAACACCTCTCCCTAATAAAAAGGTATAATAATATTATAAAACTAATAACCTTTACGGAAACCCCAATCGTAAATAGTATAAAGAACCGATACAACTTTCTCCTACCTATACCTTCTTAGTATAGAAGTATATTTAAATAGGTTCTTAATTTACTATTAAATATATATTAATTCGAAGGAGAAGATACGTTAATTATAACCACCTTAACGTAAAGAACGGCTCGCCTCTAAACCTATATCGATTCGAAGGAGAAGATATATTAATTATAACTACCTTTAATATAAAGAATAATTTACTATTAAATTTATATTAATTCGAAGGAGAAGATACGTTAATTATAATTATTTTAACGTAAAGAATAGTTCGTTATTAATTCGAAGGAAAAGACATATTAATTATAACTACCTTCAACGCAAAAAATAAAGACTATTAATCCCTCGCTAATAAAAATTAATAATAAATAATCGTTCCCGCTATTTAGTACGGGGTAGGCGGAATTAAGGTAAATATACTATTATTTAAATAATTTATCTATTATTCTTCCTTATAAGGAAGATAGGAGGCTAAATATATTATTTATCACCTAATCCACCCCTTAGTCTATATTTTTCCTACTAATCTACTTATATAGAATTCGCGATTTCCTTATAAAGTTAATATATTTCGTTAACTTCCCCTTAAATTAAATTACTATTATTAAAATTATTTAATTAACTATTTTCTTTACTAAGGGTTACTATAATAATTAACTTCTTAAAATACTAGCGTTCACTTTTATACTTAATTTACAATTCTTTATATTAAAATATAAAATTATAAAGGTTAGTAATAATTAAAATAATATCCTTCTAAGTTTTAATACCGTATTCTTAGTCTAAATAATAAATACGGAACTTCCTTACTAATATACCTTATATAATTTTAATACTAATACGAATCGAATTATAGCGTTTATTAAATAACTTTTACTTAATTTAGAAAACGTAGCTACCCTATTCCGGTATATAATATCGAATATTATAATATAGGACTAGTATCCTCTTTATTGTAGGATAATTAACGTCCCCGAAATAATACTAGCCGTTAAAGATTTAGAAATCGTTATTTATAATATCGTAGAAAATACGAACGTTATTAATAGAACCTTCTTAACTAATACGCAAATATATAAAGCGACTATTTATATTAATAATACTTATTATATTCTAAGTAATAAAGCCCTTACGGGTAATCCAAGCTAAAAGCTAGTTAATTATAATATATACGGCAAATAATTTCCTATCTACTACGCTGAGGCAATTTTAAAAATAAGGGTAATATTTTAAAGACTACCGGATTTTAAATTAGACTACTAATTCTAACTATTTAACGAAGGCCTTCGCAAAGTGGAAGAGGTATCCTAGAATATAATAAAAGGTCCTACTTAATATTTAATAAATTAATATTGTAATATTTAATATAGTATTTAAATATATATTAACCTATAAATAGTATTAAAACTATAATAAAAGTATAATATTGCCTTTCTTATAATTATACCCTAAATTAAAATATTAAAATAGATCGCAAGCCTTTATTTACCATTAAAATATTACCTACCCTCCAAACTACTATAAGTAGAGAGTTAAATATAAAGGGTATTAAAAGTCTTACTACTTATACGGAACTATATAAAGAAGAACTCTTCTAGTAAATTGAAGTATCTATTTATCTCCAGCCTACCTTAAAAATAGATCGTTTTATAGAAAACCGGTCGGATATTACTCAACGGTACGAAGTTATACAATACAATAATATATAAAGTAATAGTAATACCAAAGGCAGCGGCCTAGAACTATATCTAAAACTCTTTGTTAAGCTCCTCTTCGTCGTTATTAAACGCTATTACGAAAATTACTAAATAAATAAAAATAAAAGGGTATAGAGGAAAAAGGAGAAAGAGAAGGAGATAGATATCGATTAGGGTAATAGAGGGTATTTATTAATAGATCGGTATTTGAAATTGAGTAAATTAACTAATTTTTCCAATATATTTAGTGAAGCGCTATAAATATAGGGTATATATACTTAAAAAATAGGATTGGAGAAAGTATTATACTATATTACTATTTAAAATCGAATAGTCTAGCAATAAGAAAACGTAGTAAGAAGTTCGAAGATTCTAGCCTTCTAATTAGTTAGATCGAAGATTTAGGGTAAGTATAAGTGGTTGTAGGTAGTTGTAGGGCGTATATGAAAAATAAGGTTTTTGAGCCGAACGCAAAAAGGAGCAGTAGGGCAGTAATGCGTTATATCGTTACTGCGACCCGAATACTGCAAAAATCTTAACTGGTTAACTTCTTACAGCGGAAACGAATAGGCCTTTAGTGCTAGACCCGGTCCCGGAGGCGGACCGCGCTCAAGTCATTGCCAAGCTCGACTCCATCCACTACACCTACCAAAACTGTCTGGAAGGAAGAAACGTGCAAGACTTTGCCCTCCAGATGGTCAGGTATGCCCGCAATCGAGCGAGGGAGCAGACGAAGTTTACTTACCTCGGAACATGGAAACTGCCTCGACCCATCTCAAATACCCGCAACGTACCAGAGACTGTCATGAAGTCTACATCGTTGAAGACGACAACCTGTCCATCGACGTATCTCAGATAATCGGCCGCATGGGGGACGTATTCATCGACTACACGTTTGAAGGTAGCCAGTGTGACTGGAGATAGCGCCATGCATGTAGGGGATAGCGAGAATACCATAGAGTCCGCCTACTACGTTCTCCCCAGCAGTGACAAGACACTCAAATGTCGCACATGCAACTAGGTTTGGGGAAGTTTGGGCGGGCATGTTGTTTGATAACGAAGGGTGAGAATATGGGGAGGCAGAAAGAGGGGAGGTTGTTATGAGCTTGTCGTCAGATTCGATATTCTCCATCCGCGGGGTCCCCCCAATGATGGACTATGCGAGTTTTTTGCGGTCGCAAACCACGCAAATTTGGCTGCCCGAAAACTGACCAACCATTGTCCAGTACCTACGTACATGTATCTTGCTACGTCTATCCTAGCTCGAGCCCAGGCTGTCTCTGCGCTGGAGTTTTCATTGGCCTGAGTACCGCTTGTGTGCTGGGCCCCGCTGGGGCTCGATCGGCAAGGTGAAGTGGCTTGCTCCTAACGTGCCGGAGATTGGCAGTGGATGGTTGGAACTATTGGCGAGAACCTCATTACAGACTTGCAGACTTGCAGTCGATCGCGAGGAGCGTTGGTATGCACGACTGTGCTGGAGTGCTTGTAGAGTGGAGGTGAGGCAGCTGGATACCGAATTCGAAGGTGGGGAGATGATGCCTTGGAGGTGGAGGTGAGTGTTTGTTGTTGATGATATATCCATGTGTTGTCGACTCTTTGTTGTATTTGAGCTCTGGTCTTCTTATCTCCACTTTCATCGCGTCTTTTGCTTTCCCGTTGTTATATGCCTGATTCACCCAAGTTGTTCGTGATACCCCGTTCATTCCCAAAGCAGTTTGACCCATCAACCATTCATCCTTTGCGCCAATTTCAAATTCTACAGCCATGATTTCCACAAGCGATATTCACCTTCTCGGGTGCCATTTCGAGCAATACCCCGTCTACCAGCCGCGAAACTTGATGACTTCCAAGGACCACCAAGAAGAAACAGAATCCCAATCAAATTTGGGAGTCTTCCATTTCCCAATCATCAGCTTCGGTTTTGTCTTTGTGCTCCTGGGCATAACATGTCAGTCTCCAACCACCTCACACCACCAGAACTCCAATAGAGCCTTGATACCTACTAACACATTTTCCAAGCAAAGGCACAATAGCTTCTATCGGCATCTTCCACCTCCTTACCCACACCCATCACACACTACAACACCAAGATATGGACATCTCTACTTGGTCTGCTCGCTTTTCCTCTTTAACGCAAAACAAGTCGATGACTGATTCGTTGATGGGGTTTGCGTTCGTTGAGGCCTTGGCAAGGAAAGCCTTTACCAGCAAGTGGAGGAACGCACTGTCAGAGTTAGACTTGAAGAAGTTAGAGGTGGAGGCAATGCCGTTTGAGAGTGCGGTGTTGGAGTTGGAGGATTGGGTTTATAATGTTGCTGGGCTTTGATGCGAAAAGCTGTCTGTCGATGGGTGGAGTTTGAAAGGCGAACAAGGATAGAAATGGAATGGTTTTACACGGAGGTATCATTCTTTCAGCGTTATTTTTGGGGCTCTCTTCCTTTTCCTTGGTCAGTTTGTTCGGTTGTCATACCTTCCATATTGCCGATGTCGGATGCACGGTTCTGACTTTGTCGGTCATTCTTTCCTTTGTCTTTAGACGTACGTCTGGCGTTGAGCTGCAATACGCTCCTTCTCTTTCTGAAGTCTTCAGTTTTTTCTCAACCCCACATTGAAATTCATTGCTCTTTCCTTCCCTTTCCCCAATGCGACGGGACTCTCTTGCTCTCGTTGCTCTCTTCTCAAGAAATTTCTTTCTTCAGCCAACATTTGTTCATGTTCGTTCCCCAATAGATACCCTGTTTCAACATCTTTTCCCTCCAGTCCGCTCATGAAATAATCGGCCCAACACCACATTGCTCCCTGATCACGCGTGTAGGCATCCAGTACTTGAACTAGCAGATTGCTTATCCCCGAGCGGCGTTTCAACCGGTTCCACTCAAACAAGTGATTATGGCGTAGCCGGACCTTTCCTTGTACGACACTGCTGACCACCGAGCCACCCTCTTGGAAGCGATCACCAGGTTACAACAGCCTGCCCTAGGTACCATCAACCGACAAGCTCTGCCTACAAACCGTTACCGCGCTCTAAAACCGAATGCGAATTGGTACCGTCGTAACCGAAGCCTTATCACCCATGCTTGATTCCAGCCTTCATCAACGCGGGTGTGGCGCTCGACATGGAGCTGGACCATTGGCTTGGCCCCCAATGGCGGGTTTGGCGATACAATCTTATCAACCGGCTAACGAACTCCGGTATATCTGCCGCCTTTGGGGCCGAGCTGGAGAGTGGTGGCTTGCAGGTACTGAACGCGAGCCAACAACGTCGAAGATGGGTATTGGTGGGCACCTCGAACGCGAAGACCGGTGTGTTGCTGGTGGGGAGGAAGATGAGCTGAGGTTTCGAAGTCGATGTTCATATCATGATCATGTCCCCTACTGCTCTCCTCGATCTGAGCTGACCATTCTTTCGAATCTCCAGTCATCCCATTCTTCGTCGTTCCCATCAACCCCCGAATGATGGACTCCCCAGGCGAGCTTGGCCAGTCCGGCTACAATGTCCAATAATATAGTTCTACCGACTCCGTGAGAAAAGTTACGAAGGAGGAGACGGCAGAGGTTTGTAAAGACCGCGCAGAATCCCAGTGGCAACCGGTTCCCGCTATGGTAGCAACATCCGCAGACAGTGTTCGTAATTGGGCTCTCCAGTCATCCTTTGAATTCAACGATTAGCCACTTTTCAGTGGGAAACTCCTACCCTCTTTGTCAGCTACCGTACCTACCTCCCTACTTCCTAACCCTTCTATGTCCCAACCTTCTATGTCCCTACCTTCTACGTCCCAACCTTCCCAACCTTCATGTTCCCTACCCCTCACCACTACTTCTTATCATTCTTAACCCACACCCTTCTAAACCGATCCCACACCCAAATCCGGTTGTCTCTACAAGACTTGCACGGAAGAGACGCAGAGCTGCGATAAACGTTTGGTACCGCACCATCACCCGGCGAAGGCAAGCGGGCGGCGCTGGGAGGCCATATCTGGGTAGTAGTAGAGTAGACGCTGCCTCTGGTGAGGGTGTGGCCGCAGAGGAAGGTGACGGTGACTTCGCGGGGGCGGACGGCGTTTGTGGACATTTTTGCTGATTTATATTCGGTTGGAAACAAAAGGATAGTGAGTGTGAGCAGGAAAAACCACGAGTGGGGATGTTTTCTTGGGGTTTTTTATAGAAGCTAGGTAAGGGGCAATCAATGATGGCTGGTGTCTGCCCGACTTTGGTAACGAGGGTGAAATTGTCAGAAGTCTACCTACCTTACTGGATGTGTGATTAACACAAGGGTAGACGAGGTTAAGATGGATGTAAATTGCTGTCGTATTGATTGAAGAAGGAAAAGGAGAAAGGTGGGAAAGGGCGGGCGGAAGACTTCCTTTTATACTTGGTATGTACAAGAGTGGGGGATACGTGTTTGGATTGATACCTCGTACAATGCGGAGATAGGTATTGTTGATGCATGCGATCAATATTCAACAGAAACAGTGTAGTGACGCATTGTAGGCTGTTAAAGCGAGGAGTGACTAATCTCACCGCTGCGAAGCAGCTCTAGATATGGAGTGACGATTAGACTTTGAGATGGGATGATGTTGAAGGTGTGAAGGGTACCTTAAACTTGTAAGGTACGGGTTTTAGATCTTGAATTATCACGTCACCTCGACTCTTGAGGCCTTTGCTTGGGCTCTGCTGCCTCACGGGAATTCCACTGAACTATCAGATGCCTGCTCTAGTCGGTCTCGGCTACTGGTCTCTAGTTCCCTGTCGGCACTTGGTGAATGAAGCAATCTAGTCTGCGGCACGTTGTATTGTCGATGACGTTTGCGAGTAACCACTGTGTGTCAACCATTTGCCTGTGATGTATTTGGTGTTAGTTAGTTAGATGCTGGTACCTCAACTCCGATATAGACTTCCAAACCAGGTACATCACACGCCCAGTCAGCTGGAAATATGCCCTATGTCCTCCAATCTATAACTTGGACACATCACCACCGCAATGATGACCAAATCAGGAAACATTTCTCGAAGAATCTCAACCGATCAAGTTAACACTTGACCCAAGATCTCACTTGAGATCTATTCGGGCCGTCTCCCGTGCTCAAGGTTATGTTGGAGGCTAGCTGGAAGAAGCGCTCACTGCCCACCATGACAGCAAGGAGCGGATATCAACCTATCACCTCGGTCTCCCCCATCGCTTCTCTAATCCAGTGATCAATCACTCATCGAGATCACTAATCACACACATGATCACGCCTTTGCCTATTACCATGCTTATCTTCCATGGTTTAGTCACCTGTGACAGTGAAACGACAACGCATGGGAGGTCGTGTCCGTATGTAGCACGATAGTTAGTATTGCTTGGAAATCAAGCGAAATCGGAGCGTCAGAAACGTACTTGAGTCTTATACTCATCCGTCCGCTGTATAAGCGCTTCGACTGTGACACAAATTGTGCGGTTCAAATGGTAGCATGACCATTGCTGCCCCGGTGTTAGGCGGCCGCAATCGGAGACCAGGCGCCGCATGGTCACATAACCGCCGGCGTACCGACTATTGTGCCGTACTTGAACAGCTGGGTAGTCCCTTGTGTTACGCGGGAGTGAGACAGGTCACGAGTGGCGGCAGTAGGGTACCGAGACGAGCACTTTCGTTGTAAGTTGGATGTGGTTAAGTGGGCTGTAGGTGGTCGTATGAGCGGGACGGAGGTCGGGGCCCCCTTTTCACTTTTCACAAGTGCGTTGGGTTAGAAGGGTGGAAGAAGTTGGCGACTGATCCACTGGATCATTGGCCAGCAGACGAAGATGTGCGAAGCTCGCCTGTATATTCGGTTTTTGACCAGACAGAGGACAGATGCGCATGGCCTTGAAGGATGTGTAGATCTGGATAGCTCATGGTGCAGGGAGGCCAGGACGGGATATCTCGTATTGGTAGACTTGCGCCGACAATTGCATTTCCCTGCTGCCTGGTTTTTCTGACGCCCGTGTCGTGTTGGGAAACAATATGGTATACGCAATCACTGGCTCGGCAGCCTCAATGCGTCGTGTATATTGGGGGAGGCAAACTTGAGCCTCATGTTGCCCCCAGCTGAATTCAGCTGTACACGGGACTTGAGGTGGCATCTGTCAGATTAGAGGGTGGATATCTGGGTTTCTGGCTATACTCAATCTGGGTTAACCGCCCAGCCCCCTAGATTACTGGTTTCTGGGTCCCTCTGGGATACTCTAGCACCCCCCAGACCTTCTGGGAGAGTCAGTTATATATATACTCTTCAATTAATTAATTTTATATAGTTACATTTGATAATTAATAATCTGATTTACGTATTTACGATAGAAGCGCTACGACAATCGATAATAAGCAATATTCCTACGATACGAATAACGTTAGCTATATCTTTATTAAAGGAATCTATTAATAAAGTTATTACGGTCGTCCTTAGGATTTAAAGCGATTGGCCCAGTTAATACAAAGCCTTTAAACGACTAGCTGGAAGCAACTAAAACTTCGGTAATTGGTTGTTTAAGGAAGGGCCTATAATTTAGAAGGTCTTACCTCCTAAGCCGGAAGATTTCTTCTTTACGAAGCCCGTAAAAGATCGTATATTAACGGCTAAAAAAGAATTTATTAAATTTAATAGAGGAATCCGGGTTAAAAAGGTCGTAGTAATTACTATAATAATTATAATAAATATTATTATAGCCTAAACTTAGACCTAAATTCAGACCTAAATTAACGAAAATGGTATTAAGACCGCCGCTACCGCCGCCGCTTAATTCCAGTAAAAATTTAAGGAAAATTCTAACAACGAAGAAAATCTTAAAGAAGAAGATGAATATTATACCGAATAAAATATTAGGGAAAATATAATAATTAACCCTACTACGGACTTTACTGTAGGAAGAAAGGCTATTTATAATTAGATTAATAATATATATAATACCCGCTATAAATATTAGAAGGACTTCGACAATATTAATACGAAAGTCTATAATTAAATAAATATTTATATTGCCAACCACTTCGCCGATACTACTTTCGAATAAAATAAATCTATTTATAAATAATTAAAATAGATTAAATATTAAATTGATTATTACCCTATCGATTAAATCGCTTCTACCCGGCGAAAATACTAAATTTTTATTAAAGAAACCATTAGGAAATTATTTAAAGATTTTGAAAAGTAGGTTTTAAATTGGGAAATCTTTATTATTAACGGTAAAAGGATAAGTATTAACGAAATTACCTCCCTTACCTTATAATTTACCGATTTTATTAATATAACCCGCGAATATAAACCTATTTAAATAAATAATACCTAAAAGTTTAAACACAATTTAGAAAATTCGTACTTAAATTATAAAAATATATTTATTAATTTTAAAAGGATTAGTATATTAGAATATACTATATTATTAACCGGTAAAAAAGCTATAGTTCGTAGCGCTTAGGGTACTAATTAATTTAATTCGAAAGAATTTATATTTAAAAGGGAAGACGCTTTTAATTGTAATTATAAAAAAACACGGAAAGTATACGTAAAGAAGAAATATAGCGCGGATAAAAATATAAATAATTTTTTACGGCCGAAAAAAAGAGGGGGATTTACGCTATTATATAAAGTATACGAACGAAACCTTTACTTAATAATATACTACTAATATTTAATACTTAAAATAAAAGATAATTTTATTTAGAAATTTAATAGTTCTATTTAGAAATTTGTTAACGAGAATTTCAAGAAATTTCCCGAAATTTATAAAAAGGTAAAGAAGGTTAAGAATTAAATATAGGACTACTTTATTACTTTTACGTAAACCGTTACTTTAAAGGTTTAAAAGTAATAAGAAATTAATATTTACAATTTAACGTTTTTCGTTAAATAAGGTATTTTTAATACGAATGACGGAGGGGATATTTACCCCTTTAAGAATTTAGTAATCCTCGATTCTAGGGCTTCCTTTTATATTTTTAACGAAATTAATCACTTTTCTTCGTTTTAAATAATATCTTTAGAAAATTATATTTAGGTTAAAGATTCTTAAATATTTATTAAAAGTTTTAGGACTATTAACGTAAAAATATAGGGAAAGAGGGGAATTCTACAGCTATAATTGAAAGAAGTCGCCTTTTACCCTAATTTTACTATAAATTTTATATTTTTACGCTTACTTCGAAAGTAGGGTTTTTAGTAGGATTATAAATTACTTAGTAATTACCTTCGTCGGTTAGACGGCTCAATTTTCTATTTCCTTTAAGAAATCTATTATTAAACGGTTTTCAAATACCTTCCTCTCTCCTTTAACCGTACTACTTTCTTCGTTCGACGAAATTATTTTAATTCTTATATTAGCCGTCGCGTATATAAAATGCCTGTTTAATTCTAGTACGAATAATTCGGTTACTATAGTTTATAAATCTTTAAATACTTTTATAACGTTAAAAGTATTAGATTTAAAGGATTAACGATTTATTAATATAATACGTATAATATATTTAAAATTAAATAATAGGTTATACGAAAATTACACGACCGAAGCTTTAAATTAGGAGAATATTTCGCCGTTAACTTTTTCGAATACGAATAAGGGAAAGGAGGTCTTAAATACGTAATATTCGTTATTTGTTAATAAATTAAATTTATCTAGGATATTTATATAGTAATATATATAGTAGAAACTATTATAGAAGGACTATTTTTAATTATTAATACGATTAATTATTAGTATAACGTTAAGGTTAAATATATTGAGTACGATAATAAATTTAATAGTTAATACGTTAGGGATAAATTAATTATTCGCCTTATTATTCTCGAGCTTTTAATATTTAATATTCAAGTTTAAAACGGCGGTATTAAGTATTTAGGGGGTATAATTAAAGAAAAGGCGTATACTATAGTAAATAGCTCCTATTTCCTTTATAACCTCTAATTTTAAATTGTTTTAGTAGTAATCTACTTTATTAACCGATTATTTAAATATTTTTATAATTAGAAGTCTTTTTACAAATAATTTTATACTTTCGTAGCCTATTATAAAGGGGTATAAATTAATCCCCGGAAGCCTAATTTTAACTATTTACGTATATATAGTTATAAAGTCTATACGATAATAGGAGTTATTTAAAAAAAGGAATAGTAACGAAAGGAATTCTAATTATAAATATAGATCGGCTATTTTATCGGCTACGCTACTTCATTTATATATTAAATTTAGAACCCGTAGGCAAATTATATTGTTTATACCTATAATATATTATTTAACGAATGTTCAATTTATTTAGGGAATTTTAACGAAATTAAGGAAGGGTTAAGGCTAATTAGCAATAAAATTTTTAATTTATTTAATAAGGTCGACCACCTATTTTAATTATTTATATAATATTTCGAACCCTTTAATATAATTTAAAATATAGAAGATAACGGCTTTACTTAATTACTACCGTCGCTTTTTAATAACGAATTATAAATAGATAGTAATAATATTATTAACCCTAAACTAATTGAATTTAACGTTTAAAATAAAATGTCCTTCGATTTTATATTTAAATATCTTACCCCTTTAAATATACTATTAGCCGCTCTTTCTATTAATTTTATTATTAATTTATTAGAGCCTATCTCTTTCCTATCTTTCGAATTATAGGAAATTATTTTTAACGTTAGGAGATTCGTTTAATTAATAGGCTAAAAATAGGGTAAGGTTATTACGAAGGTAGAAATTAATTGTCTAATTACTAAAGGTGGCCGGCTAAATTCTATTAAACGTTAAAATCTACCTTCGGTCCTAAAGATTTACTACGATTTTAAATATTACAAATTAAAAGATCTCTTTAAATAAGTAGAAGAAATATACTTTAATAATTATAAGGAAATAAAGTCGTAAGTAGAGGTCGATAAGGATATCCTTCGTACTAAAAGTATTTAAATTCTTAATTATATATAAATATACGTATATAAGTTTAATAAGTATAACTATCTTTAAAAAATGAAAGTTCGCTTTATAATTAAAAGGGATTAATAATATTATTATAGGAAAGAAACGTACGCTTCTATATTAATTAATTGTTTTTTTTAATTTATTATCGTTTATACCGCTAAATTTAATTTCGAGCTTATTTAATATAACATTATAAATACTTTTGTTAACGCTTATTTCGATAAGGAAATTTATATATATATACCCTTTAAATATTAAAAATATTATATAGTACTTAAACTATTTAAAGCCCTCTATAATTTGCGACGTATTCCTTTACTCTAATAACGAAAATTTAATAATATTTTTAAAAATATAAGTTTCCAATTATTATTCGAAGATCCGTATATTTTTAAACGCGCTAGGATTTTAATCTTCTATTATATTAATAATATTATATTTATCTTCGATTAGAAATTACGTAATAAAGTTAGCTAAGTAATAAAGAATTTGGAGGAAAAGTATAAATTTATAGGGGGTAATAATTTTTAATAGTTTTTAGGTATTAAAATTATTTGAAATCGAAAGGTAGGATTAATTTAATTATTTTAATAGGAATATATTTATAAAATTATTAAATTTATTAAAAATCTTTATACCTTCGCCTTTATTCCTATGAATAATAAAGAATTTTTATTTTATAATAATATAATTACTTTTAATAAGATACGGGATTATTAAATCGTTATCGGATCGATAATATATATTATAGTAATTACTAGAATAAATATTGCCTTTATAACTAGCCGTTTAATTCGCTATAATTATAATCCTAATTTTTAATATTATAAAACTACTAATAAAGTACTATATTACTTTTAATTCTATTTAAATTTCTCTTTTTACTTTGGATTATTATTAAAATTTGAAATAGTTTTAAATATTTTATACGCCGATAATATATTAGATTAGAAAAGCTTATATAGCTTTATAATTAAGTTATTTAGTAGTTTCGTCTATTAGGGTACTACTAAGTAGAAAACGGTATTAATTTTAATTTTTAAAGTAGAATTGCTATAGATCTTTAACGCTATAAAGGAAGTTATTATTATTATACGTCTATATAAAGAAATTGAAATTCCCTTCGATTAGGAAATACCTATAATCGGTTATAATAATACTTAAACGATCCGTATTCTAACCGTTAAAGTATTATAACTAATAACTAAATTAAAGTATATCGATATTTATTATTATTAATTACGGTAGAAGATTATAAAAGGAAGGATTGCGGTCGAATATCTGAAAATAAAGAAAATACTAGTAAACAGCTTAATAAAGGTATTAAGATAATTAAATTACGAAAAGTTCCGGGATTTAATAGGGATAGTAAACGCACTAATTCGAAAAGAAATAAAGATTAGGAGGGAAGTTCCCGACGACGTTTTAAAAGATACTTATAGTTTAATTAGGGAGATTAACGTATTAGAAAAGAGAAAACTATAAATAGCTTCACTTTTGGTTTATTTTAAGACGGTCTACAAGTGAGGGGGTATATTAAATTAGAGGGTAGATATCTAGGTTTCTAGCTATATTCAATTTGGGTTAGCCGCCCAGCCCCCTAGATTACTAGTTTCTAGGTCCCTCTAGGATACTCCAGCACCCCCCAGACCTTCTGGGAGAGTCAGTTACACACACACTCTTCAATCAATCAATTCTGCACAGTCACATCTGACAGCATCAAGTTGTCGGTCAAGGTACGTACCGACTTGGCTTTCCGTGGGAATCTCACCCCTTATCGTATCCCATCCAGTCATGACTTGTCTTGTCGATGAAGTCATATCAAAGCTTTCCCAGCCATGTAAAATTTCCACAGGTTGCGGTTGTTGTTTGGGAGAAAAGTTCCATGTGGTGATTCTCGCTGGGTACACCGTCTCGCAGCGCTGTTACCCCTGGCAATGCTCTCCTTTGGACGCGACGAATGGGAACCCGCCAATCGAACGGGCAGCGCCCAATCGGGAAGGACTGAATCGTCAATTGCCAGTGGGTCCATTTAGCCCATCATACAGCCGTTAACAGCACGATCCAACGACAGCCGGGACGCCTCTGTATCATCATGGTCAAGCGCCGCTCCGGTCCAGCGGGATGTAGCTAGGAGGCGAGGTAAAGAACTGAAAGCGGTGTCCCTAACAGATGTCAGAACTGATCTGATACAGCATCCATTTTTAGCCCCAGGGACCTGACGTATCGTACAGCGACCTTGGTGGAGGCTGAGCGTTTGACTCTGGTTCAGTGGATTGGCTGAAAGGAAAGCCATGGTTCCCTGACGAATAGCCAACGCACAATCGCATCAAGATATGATATTAGACAAGGGGCGAAGAATGGTAGGTGTTGGCAAGGGGTGTCTCATAGGGCTGAAAGATGGTAGAAGAGGGTGTCAAGCTGTTTCCAAAATCTCGGACCGTCGGAACCACGAAAAGGAAGAAAGGGGTTCTCGGTGTGGTCAACTGTGACTAAGCAGCAGCAACGGGCGTGATATCGATGGATGTGTCATGGCGGGGTAAGTGGAGGTAAGAATTGGGTTGAGGAGAGAATGAAGATTCGGAAACGAGACAGCCGTGTCTTGACAGTCCAGTCCGAGAAGGAGCCCAAATGTCACAATATCAACATGGTGTTTGCGGTGAGGAAGTTGTCGATTTGGTACAACGGAATAAGAAGGAGTTGGGGAATGATCTACAGGAAGACGTGGAAAAATCTGAGACCGAGTGATGAGATGGAAGGAGCGCCTGGGAGGGCTGCAGGTGGAATGGCGCATTGTGGGGCACCTTGCTTTGATCCGCTAAACAGCCCAGCACTAACAAACTATTAAGCTAACGACAAAACAACACAGCAAACATTACTTCCGTCCCATCTCCTGCTCGTTCTCTTTATTCAAGATAATGCTAGACCGCTTATTTCGATAGTAAAACATGGTCCATTCCTGTGGCAACTTTGGTTCCCGGATTTTGCGGCTGTGATATGTTGCTCAGCTGCCAAGTCAACGGCCTCCCACGGGTACCTCCGGCCTGCAAGGAGATCTACACCACTAACACGCGAGGGCGTACGAGAAACGGTACCTGAAAACAGCAGTTGGGGCTGAAGATTCGCATTGCTTGGTCTCCCATTGATGATTGCTCTCCATGAGCCTCGTTGAAGCAGCTGAAACTGAGTGGTTCTTTCGGTCAAGATAGGTGTCGGCCATGTCTGCCATGGTTCATGCGGGACATGTCCTCTTTGTTACCCACATGTTAGCAGAGAAGTTGTCTCCGGTCCTGCCTGCTTCTGGCCAATTGCAATCGTTCTTTCAACTCGGGCAGGAGCAAGAGCCCCTCTTTTCGTTTTCACTCGGAACCCCACCACGATCGGACTCTTCCCACTTCTGCCTGTCCAGTCGCTTCCTTTCCATCCCATCTTTCCACCATCTCAATTACTCAACACCAATTCAAGATTCTCGAACCATCAAACATGTCGTCCGCTTCCCCCTTTCCATTGGACCTTTCAACCTCCAATCCCTTGTTGCAATTAATAAGTTCCCTCTTGCGAGCCCTGCTAGACGCGGCCACGCTGAATTCAAGTGAACGGTCGTCAATGAATACGACGCGCTCCCATCAGCCGCCACGCGCCCGTTCGACATGATACTTGGCCTTCTGTACGAACCATGACCCAATCCCTCCTTGTGTTACGTCGCCCGACAAGTGTGAAGAGAGTTCCAATACTACGACGGTGGGATGGCTTGCATGACAGCGGCCATGGCGCACTGAACCCTTCAGGGCCCAACCACCGCTCCCAGAACTTCCGAGCCGTTTCCCGTACCGCAGAGACCAACAAGGTACCACAGGGCTGCATGACCAATCCCGTCTTACTCCGGCCACTGTATGCTAATATCGGTTGGCGTTTAGGGCCTTGTCTCTACCAAGCCGCCGCCGACCCAGTGACCTAACCGCTTCGGAGCCGGCAAGGCGAATCGGCCCATGTACCCATCAGTCGATGATGAGGTCTCACGACTCACGACGAGACAAACACCTCTCAAGGCAAGAACACACCAATAACCCGGGAACACTCGGCGTTTGGGACGTGATACTGCAGCCAGACGTCTGTGGCGGCCCATAGGGCTACCAGGACAGGGGCCATGTGCACTGGACACAGTCATGTTCAGGTGCTGTACTGTCACTGCAGCTGAACTGTATTCGGTGGGTTCCATCACCACCAAACTGTCACCGTTACCAATCACCAGAGCGGCCAGCACACTGTCACGGTGCCATCAAAACCTCACCTTGGCGACCTACTGAAACCCCCGCATTCTTCTAATCACCTCCTGTGAACCATGCGACCGGCGTCATCAAACACATCTGTACAATCGCCATCTGGCTGGAACTCGTAAGGGCCACCTAGTTTTCAAGTCAGGCGTACCACGAAGTCATCTCACCGTTTTCCTAGACCTTGTCTCCCTTCACATAGCCAAACCTTGGATGGCCTCGGCATAGAGTAGCTTCCGATGTTACCTGGACTCGTTAGGGCTGAACTCCACATGGTCCACGAAATGAGCCAGGACGAGGCAAGCTGGACTGACGATGGAGCACATCTCTCAGAACTTTGACCTCCAAAGGTCTAATCCAATGAGGTGCCCTTGCATGGGTTGCTCACATGAAGCTCGGGTGGTTGAGCAAGGGACAAAGGGCTGCTAGGGCTGGGAGTATTTGCCGCCTATCACAGAAGTATGCCTGCTTGCAGCCTAACACGGATTTGCAAAGCCGGCTAGCAGGGTTGGGAATTAGTACGGTACTAATTAGTACAACTCTAGTATTAGTATTTAGTATTAGTATTAGTACGGCCTCAGTACTAGACTAGACTAATACTAGACTAGACTAAAATACTAGACTAGTATACTAAAATACTAATTTCAAAAAATGTTTTTTTTTTTACCTTTTTAAACGGTAGATAATTTAGATAATGATAAATACGTATAAAAATAGTCGTTTTATATATATAATATTTTTCTTGATTTAATTATAAATATTCAAAATTTCCTAAAATAAATAATAAAATAATTAATTCTAGAAAAATAATTCTAGTATTCTGGTTGAGATACTATAAAAAGAAGAATTAAACAGACCTAAATATATCTAAAATATATATATATCCTTAATTTTCAATTACCAAAAAATACTAGAGTTGTACTAATTAGTACTTTTAGTATACTAATTAGTACTTTTAGTATACTAATTAGTATTTTAGTATACTAATTAGTATTTTAGTATACTAATTAGTACTTTTAGTATACCAATTAGTACTTTTAGTATACTAATTAGTATTTTAGTATACTAATTAGTACTTTTAGTATACTAATTAGTACTTTTAGTATTTATATAGTATTAAAAATACTAAAAAGATTAGGTTAGTATTAAGGGTATTAGATTAATATTATATAAAAATAAAAGGTTTTATAATAAGAATAATAATATAATCGAAGTAGGCGAAGATTTGAATACTAATTAGGAGGCTAAGGATAAATACAATTATAAGAGTAAGTAATTATATATATATATATATTTATTTATACTACTTATACTACTTATACTACTATCTTACTTAGAAAGCCCTTCTTCTTATAATAAGAAAGTACGAGCTTGGAGGAATAGAAAGGTTATAGTAAGTTTATATATATATATATATATATATATATATATATATATTTATCTATTTTATAATTTATTTACTAATTTTATATATAGGGTAGTACAACCTTTTGGGTTTGTGATAATTTCCGCTGTAATAAACGGTATTTGAATAAGAATGCCTTGGAATTTCACTGGCGCCAACAGAAGATTTTGAAGAATAAGGGCGAATTTTATAAGGCGTGCTTTGAAGGGGTATAAATAGATAGATTTCCTTTTAATATTCTTGATAATAATTATGATCGTTGCTTTTATTTAGTTTTAAATTATATAGTTGAATTTATTATATAAAAGTTATATTAAGAAAGATTTTTAATAATTAATTTAAAATAATATAATTATTATCATATTTATATATTTATTAAAACCGTACATTTTATTATACTTTTCATTTTAAATAATTATAATTATTGAATTAATAAATCTAATACTAGACTAGTATTTATATTACTAGACTAGTATTTCTAGTACTAAACAAGTATTTCTAGTACTAAACTAGTATTTCTAGTACTAGACTAGTATTTTAGTATACTAATTAGTATTTTAGTATACTAATTAGTATTTTAGTATACTAATTAGTATTTTAGTATACTAATTAGTATTTTAGTATACTAATTAGTACTTTTAGTATACTAATCAGTATTTTAGTATACTAATTAGTACTAATTAGTATTTTAGTATCGTTAATAACTTTTTTATTATACAATATTTTTAAAAACCGTTTGTAGTATGAAAATCAGCTTATTAAGTAGTATATTGTACATATTAAAACTAATAATCGATAAATACTAAAATACTTTAGTACGTACTAAATACTAGAGTACTAATTAGTATTAGTACTGGTCTAGTACTAATACTAGACCTCTAGTATTAGTACGACCCAAATACTAGACTAGACTAATACTAATCCCAACCCTGCCGGCTAGTCGACATATCACTGCCCGTGTGTTTGGTACCCGTTTCTTCACCTTAACCACCGGCCATCCTCATTCCCGAGACACGGTCGACATTGGAGGTCCGAGTTGGGCCACCCGTTGCCACGACCCTTGTCCCATCCGACAAAGCACGAGGATGCTGACATATTCGTTAGTGCGGTCCAGCCCCTGCTGAGATGAGATTCCCCTCGCTTCCAACCCATGTTTTCTCTTGAAACATTTTCCTTTCTCCAGACAGTTTTTCTTTGGCGTTACACCTCTACGCGTTCGCCATGGCATTACCCCCATATGCATACCTGCATGGGGTTCCCTGTCCGTCTGCAAAAAAAGGGCTGAGAAAAGCCCAATGCCAAACCATATAAGACGCCATGATTCCCCTTCAACTCGAATGTACAAGTCCTCATCTTGGGTGTCCTGTCCGGTTCTAGTCTTCCAAACCTACAGCCGAGATCCAATACGGGTACCAGATACGAGTGGGCGCCAATACCGTCCTGTCGGCCCACGTCATTGCCTCTGTCATTTCTCGGATTCCTTTACCTCGTCACTGCCAGGACATACCATCTGAGCTCGGAGATACCAGTGTTAGAGTTGTGGTGTTTCGGGTCTGGAAGGTGGGAGTCTCGCCTTGCACAAAGTACCAAACGGTAGGTAGTCATCAAAACGGCCCCATTCTCTCAAGTCGAACTGGGTTGCTAACCGATGTATCCAGGCTCAGTGTACGTCTTACATGTGTCTGGCACGTCCACTGTAGCGACAGCTGGCCAACCATCGAGTCCGAATCTTACATTGGGCATAATTCTCACTTGCGCGCTGCACTGACATCGGGCAATCCTTCGAAGTGTCTGTCAGGAACAGGCGCTGTAGATATGCCCACCATCGATATACCCGCCGGCAGTAGCACGCAGTTGGAGCCACGTCCTGCACATCAGCATCACCTGCGATCCTTTGCTGTCCATGCATACTTGGGCATTGCTGTCATTCTGGTTATCGTCGCCATTTGGTGTTTCAAACCCCGACGGAGCTCATCAACAACCAGGTCGGCAAGTTACAGGAGCAAGTCAGACGTCAAGGAAATCAAGGCATCATTCGGCTCTCCAAAGCCTGTTGGGCCAGAGATCGCGGAAGTATCAAACCCAGAGGGGTCTAGTCTATGCCCAGTGCTTGCCACGCCGCCCTCGGTCAGCTATCCGTCACATTCACTTTCAAGTACATACACCAAAAGTCTCGGAACGTTTGGGCATCCACAGGCGATGGATGGCAATGACAAAAGTCGACTCAGCGATCGAAGTGATTCCGAATCACCTTCATCACGTGCTGTCACCAAGCCCAAGTCACCCTCAGCTTCGAGACATGAGGCGTTTCTCTGGCCGCACGCGTCTTACTCTGCTTCGATGACAGGGAGCTCAAACCCAGATCAGCTTCGGAAAAACACGCCTTCCCCCAGGACATATACCAGGACAGAGGGGATTACCAGTCCAAGTTCAAGGAGCAGGGAAAATGGGACTGATAAAGGACGTCTGCGTGTACATAAGCATCAGATGGACGGGATTGGGACATCAACTGCGGGGTCTTGGAGCTACAATGATGTTCAGAGACAGGATGTTGGGTTGCATGGTGTGTCACTGGATGAACCCAGACTGCATTCGACAAAACCTCCACCTCCGCCACCTCTGACACCGACAACTCTCGACAAGACGGCGTTCGCCTTTCAAGATCGTCCGCTCCCATATGCTGCATCAGCTCCACCAGCGTTGGATGCAAGCTTCATCCCTCAGCCTAACCCGAACTATATCGGTCACGCCTCGTCGGTTGATATCCTCAGCTCGAGTCCTGCGGAGGCGACAGCGATACCGCGTCTAAGATCATACACGAAGAGCGTACCGATTAGCATACCTATGCCCAGCAACAGCTTCTCTTCGTCAAATGGAATTACTGTAACATCTCCGCCAGAATTTTCTCAATCTAGTTTTCCGCCATCGTCACCAGTGTTCCCGCTGCCTCCATCAGTTCCCCAAAACTATCAATTTGTTGGAGGACATATGGGACATCGCGCCTCCGTCGCCAGTCAACATCAGGACGAAATCGAGGTTCACGGAGAAATCATATCTGTTACCGATGACAATGGTGACGGTTGGCGACGACATAGGCAAGTGTATGGTGGGGGCCTCTGCCTCGCATGTCTTGCCAATGGAGGCGGATCCTATGGTCCCAATGTGCCACTCGAGGATCGACGATTCTAGTCTTGCCCAAGAGACTCTGGGAAGCCCTTACCAATGAAGTCCCTTTTAGGTTTTTGAGGTAACCAGAGCCTCAGCCGCCATGCACTGCAGGCATCTAAGCACAAGACCGCACACACATATCCAGCGCTCAGTGGGGCAAATCGCTTCCGGATCTCTCCTGCACATCCCATAGGCTGGGTACAGTATGGACTGCATACCGACGTTTAACGACGTTATTTGGGAACATAAGCATCATCGGTTCTTTTGTTTTCTGCATTGTTATCTCGGTGGGGTAGGTCGGGCTGGCGATTCACTGCGCCGGCGAGGGAGTTGTTTCGTTGTGTGTGTCATAGAGGAGCTTAAAAGGGGTGGCTAACGACGTGATGACCTGTTTCTTTGCTATAAACTTTCTCTTCCCTTTCTTTCGCGCAAAAGGCTCTGTTGCAAGTCTGTGTTGGTTTTCTGTCCCAGTTCTCTGTCGCTACTGTTGGCGTCGCTATACCCTTCAAGTTATCATCGTCCGCATTCCAAGATGAGATCTTTACCCACCATACCTTGGTCCTCGCGAAAAGAAGTTATATCTCTCCAAGGATATTTTCCGTTGCATGTACCGCGTGTTTCTCGCACGTTACGCTCTCCTTTACCGATAATGCCACGGTTGTATCCAACCCGGATAAACCCTACCTATACCGCAGGTTCTTCACAATACCACTCCAGGACTACTTCCCATCGGACTATCATTGCCCCCGCATCTTGTTACAACCTATCCGAGGTATAGTCCCAAAACAGGCTGGTACACAACTGAAACAGGCAAGTAATGGAAGGCAGGGCATTCTCCGTGGACGAGTACAATGTAACCCCATTGACTTGCCAATCAGTTTCAGCACCACGTGGGGTAGGTAAGCCCAGATGTTGAACTAGTCAGCCCTGTAGAATAAATACCCATCCCTCTACGGTGTTTTTGCGACCATGTGATGGGGCCTGCTCGTCACTTTCCAATATTCGAGACAAAAGGGTACGGTGGATGTAAGGCATTTGATACGAGTTTAAATATATTACGGATCTAACGAAAGATTAGAAGATTTTCTTCTACCCTTCCCCGCCTGTCGTGTATCAGAAGGCAACTTAAGGATATAAGAACCTAGTATAGGTACTTTTAACCGGTTACTAATATATAAGGTACTATTAAATTCTGAAACCCTTCGGCTCCAACTTACGTGTCTTGTCCTTCCCCGCATCACTCCAGTCATTTTTCTTTCCAGAAGTTATGCAGATTATATGGCTTACGCACGCCGGACGGGAAGCCGGGGAAGGTGGAAGGCTTATCGGACTATCATCTCTATACGGTAGGTAAACTGAGGCATTCCGGGCGGGAATTATGCAGAATTATGACAATCCGCACGCGATGATAATATGACACTATTTGAAGGATTACCCTGTATGAGCGGGAATAGAGGCGGGAGGTAAAAAAGTTCGAACGTGATGTCCTTCGGGCATCTCTCATACGGACTTCCGCACGATGGGGAACGTACCTAAGGTACGCATATCCAGCGCTCAGTGAGGCAAGTGCCTAAGTAGCTTCTGGATGAGGATCTCTCCTGCATCTCTTCCATGACATATCGTCTACTCCGGGAACTGCGGGAAGGAATAGCCCTCGGTCCCGGTCGTCAGACCAAATAATAGATCCCGTCTGCGGCCCACAGTTCTTCAATGCTTCCATTTTCGTGGAGCTATTAGGTATTTGCCTTCCACTGCTATTCCCCGTATACTTACCTTACCTCGTGTTTTACTCGCCTGGAAAGAGACGGACCAACGAAGGTTCCCGCTTTGCTTTGCTTGTGTCGTGTGAATGTTGCGAGGCAGGGGCCCTTGTAACGTATTTCTTCTCTTCTTTCTCTTCATCCACAACAACAATTCTTTTGTGCATCTCCATCATCTTGGCATCTCTCTTTATTTATGTTATACTTTATAAATTAAACCCAACTTGACGCTTATTCAGTTCGAACCTTACCTTATCCCCCTTTCGAATTGTGATAATATCGGAAGCTAGGTAGTCTAGATGTACCTATGTACAGAGCAAGCGGCCCGGCCCTCCACTCCAGAGGGGACTTCCATTCCACTTAGATCACACTTCCCCTTCAGTTGAGTTTCCCCAAACACACATATGGATGGGATGGATGGCAGCGGGAGCATTCTACCGACGTCATGTTATGGACTTCCACTTGAAGGAGGTGGTTTCAAAGAACTCCGCTACGCACGGTGTTACTTGATCGTTTCGTTGGTTGCTGGGGTTTTGGCAGCCTGGAACTCGGTGTAAATCTCCAGACATAGCTTAGGTAAGGTATTCAAACTTCAAGACGGTCGGTCCAAAGCCAAACCTACCTAGGTACATCAGGGCAGGGCCGAAAGGGCGTAGGAATTTAAATGGGATACTTTCCACTTCTATCGCAAACAATCCTGCTGAAAGAAAATAACGTCTTAACAGCCCAGAAGTTGCATATTACCTGTATATTGCACGGCCTGCACCCACCGTCCCTGGGACATGAGCTTCGTACCCCTAAAAGAGAAGAAGAATGGCAGAGCGTACATAATAACAACAGCCCAGGGTTCCAAGACAAAAAATGTTTTGAACAGCCATTACCTACCGTACCTAGGTATCTAGGTAGTAAACAAACTGTCTGTCAGTTTTGTCAGTCTAAGGTATCAGAGGATTTGATCGCCTGGCCTAGCCTGGCTGGACGGCGATTGATTAGAATAGAAGCCCAAGTACCTCCTTAGTAGGTACATATTCAACCACCGACAACACGATGCAACGGGAAATAATTACTACAAGTATGTACCTACACGAACTTGAAACAACCGGCTGCGCTGCTTCCTTTTCGCTGTTGGTGGAGGGAGCCTACAGTCATTCCTCATATATGACCATGACCATGGTGGTATGTATCTCCCTTGCTCTACCTCACTACCGGTAGTATGCTTTTTCCCTGCCTCTCTCTCTCTTCCTCCGATTATCCCTTTTTCTCCCGTCTGTCCGCCGGTTCAATTCGATCCCAAACGCGTAACCCCCTACTACCTCGTTCCAGTCCTTTTTGAGAGCCGATTTCTACCCTACCAAGCAAACGGTGGACCATGCAGGCTACAGCAATTGCGACCCTAGAGCCGTAAAAAGCAAGATGAACGAACCAAAAGCAAGATCCAACCAGCCAACCAACCATTTGTGGATAAAAAGCCAAACCAATGATGGAAGGAAGCAACGAAGAAAGTGATGAACCCCCCCCACCCCGTCCACAAGAAGGCAACCAAAAGCACCAACAAGTTAAGTTTCTAATCTCTAAACCAACTCTTAATAGGAGGCAGCCTAGGCAAAACTTGTCCCTCTCCCTGTCCCTCTCCTTGACCATCCCGATCTAGTTCTTCTTCCTCCAGCACTCTGGGAAGCATCTCTGCATACCCGCTTTCTCCTGCTACCCATCTTTTTCCACCTCCAAGTCCGCCGCCATGACCGGTTCTTCCAAGACCGATTCCACCATAACGGGTTGCATCAAGACCGCTGCTGCTGCTTCCATGGCCATGACTACTGCTCCACAGCAAAGTTCCGGTGCCTCCCTCAACTTGGTGCATCGTGCATGCCGGACCCGGTGGTCCTCTCCATGCGGGCTGCATTGTAGAGGTATCGTAGCCATAGCTGTAGCCAGCATAGCCATCATGACTGTGATCCCTCTGCGGCGGTCCCTGTTGTCCCTGCCACCACCCATCCCCATCCCCAGCCATATTCATCGCGTCCACGTCCTAAACAGCCGCGATTTCTTGGATTCGGTCGGTCCTCTCAGTCCTTCCATTGGCACCATCCCCATCCACCTGGGCAGCACCAGCAGCAGCAGCAGCAGGTCTACTCCCCCTCCTCGGAAACTCCCCATCACCACTACCTCCTCCTCCTCTTAGCGCAGGCAGAACGCTCTCCCTCGGTCCATTACTCGGACCTCCTGCCCCATCACCAGCAGGTAAATCCGTCACACTCTCATCCTCCTGCTCCATCAACTTGATCATCTCCTCCAGATTCTCCTCCAGATTCTCCTGCTCATCCGGCGGCAAACATGACATGAGCAGGTGCTTGTACTTGTCGATGCGGTCGCCTGTGCCTAGCATGCCGCGGGCTTCGACGTAGTCGTTTTCTGCTGAGCGCTGTTCCTGGAGGATGGAGCGCAGCTCGGCGGCGAGGGAGAGGCGGTGGGTGTAGTCGTCTTCTTCTTCTTCTTCTTGGTCGTCTTCTTGGTCCGGGACTTCGGTGTCTTGAGAGGATGGGCCTGGTTGTTGTTGTTGTTGTTCTGGGGGGTGTTCGGCTTCTGACTCGGTTTCATTTTCGTCTTTGGGGGGTTTGTTGTCTGCTGGGGAAGGGGAGAGTTTGGGTTTCTTGTATGGGCTGGCGGTGCCGTTCGTGACTGCGCCAGCACCGTTGTTCAGCGAGGTTAGCTCCTGCTGCACGGCCTCCTGCACGGATATGCGGTTCTGGTGCGTCACGAACGCCAACACCTTATGTCGCGCCGTGGCCATCTCCGCGGCCGTCTTGGCGGCTACGTCGTCCGAGTCGAGGCGGGAGTTGTAGTCGTCGATGGAGGCGGTGAGGGCTTTGAGCTCTGACTGGGTCTTGTTGAGGATGCGCCGGGCTTCCTTCTCGGCCTCGTCTTTTTCCTTGAACTCGGAATCGTACGAGGCTGTTAGGTCCTTGAGCTTCTGCAAAATCAGCGGGGTGCAGTTTTGCACCGTGTTGGCTGCTTCGCTGCTGTAGGTCTGCTGCGAGCTCTTCCGGCTCATGGCCATGGGCTCTGAGATGGCGTCGTGGAAGGCATCGTGGCGCTGGGTATCGGGGGCAAAAGGGCTGGAGGATCGTGGCGGAAGGTTGGAGCGTGATTTGGAGACAGAGGCGTTGAGCTCTTTTATCAGCTCTTCGGCGCGGATGCCTTGCTTGTTGGGGATGTCGGTGCTGGCGCCGCGGCCGAGGAGAGCCCGGATGCATTTTCGGGCATCGCGCATGGCAGCGAGGTGGACGGCCGTGTTACCCTCGTTGTCCTGGGCATCGAGAAGCTGTTGTACGAAGTCGGGGTGGTGTGTCTCCTGCAGCCTATTAAGGATGATGTCGAGGTAGTACCGCGAGCAGGACTGGCTGTTGACCCGGCCACTCTTCATCACAGCAGCGTGATGTATGACGGTGCACCCTGTCAAATCCCGGCAATCGATGGTGGAAAACAGCTCCTTCATGACCTGGGGAAATGTCTGTTTCTCGAAGCAGTTGGTAAAGTTGACCGCTCGCATAAACGGTGTCTCTCCTCGCACGTTTTGTGTGTCCAAACTAGCTCCGAACTTCTTCAACTGCCTAATGACATGGACGTCGCCCATGGCAGAGGCCCAGTGAAGACATGTGTGACGCTCGTTATCGATGGGCCAGTCGGGCTTGAAGTTGGGAGGAGGGTCGGGTCGCACGGCAGGCTGCTCGTTTCTAGAGAGCAAAAAGTAGTCGAGTAGTTCGTCGCCGTAGACGGCATGCTGCTGCTCCGTCACATCCTCTATCAAGTCGTCCCGCTTCCGTTTCCTATGCCCGGTCGAGAAGTGTGTATGGTCGTATCGGTCGTCTTCAGCCATGTAGGAGGCCGAGGCAACGGTAAGGTTATCGGGGGTGTCGTCTTGGTGCACGTGGGAGTCGGCATCGTTGTAGTCTTGTGCTGGTACGGGAACAGCTTTGCGACCTGGTGGTAAGAAGCTGCCGGGCTGAGGGGGGTTGTTGTTGGCGTTCTTTGCCGACTTACTGCCCCATGTGGGAACAGCAGGCTTGGCCTTGGGGGCCTTTGGCTTGCTGGCGTGTCTAGGTGCGGGAGGAGGGCTTTCGTTGCCCGGTGTGAACTCGAAGATGGGTTTTATTCGTTCGTAGATATTGTTGCGGCGAGCGAGGGCCTCGGCTTGCTCGAGCGGGATCCAGGTGCCTGTTGAGAGCATGGTATGTTAGCAATTGTTGTTGAAGGGTTGACATGTATGTTCGCACCCTGGTATCTTCCGTATCCTCCTTGAATCTTCTCGTGGATGTCCTTTTGTACCTCGCGCTCCAAGATTCTCGTTCGGGCGGGTTTGTCGAAGCCGGCGGCCTTGAGGATGTGTGTAGCGTTGACCCAGTCATCGTGGCGACGGCGCATGACATGCTCCTTTAGATCGACGCCAAACTGAAACTCCCATACTGGAATCTGCAAACCATCAGTGTACGGTTAGCAACATGGCGGGCCAAACGAGCGACGAGGAGGGGGATCCGGAAACACGTACACCGCTATAGGTTGCGCTGTAGATTCCCGGCTCAGGGTTTCCCCCGACATTTGCCTTGACCATATCTAGTGCTAAGGGATCCGATTGATGCCAATGGGTGGGCGCAGGGCAGGTATCACCAGCGGTAGGGAGGGAGGAAGGTAGGTAAATTGCTACGAGGCTGAGCAAGAGTGGAGGCGGCTGCTAATGGAATATGGCCACAGCGAGTGGAGTGGGTATCATTCAGGGAATGCTGTATCTGATGAGAGCTTCATTCAAGGTATCAGTCAGTACTCCGCCCTGTCGAGGTGGTTGGCTAGAGGGTCGGTGGTGGTAATCGAGGCACGAAAAGGACGCGGTGGTTGAGCTAGGCTGGCCGGGCGACGCGGTTGACGCGAATCCAGTTAAAGTGCCTTTTTGCCAAGCCAGGGCTCCCGGTTCACGTGATGCTGCTCAGTCAAAGCGTTAAGCAAACGAAGCCACTAGCAGGTACTAACATATTCCAGACCATGTTCCACTTCAATCTGATAGTGCAGCTCTAACTTTGCATTAAGCTACCAACAGCTGGCCATGACTTGTTTTTTCATGCCCAAACAACAACACCCAAACACCAACTTGTTGACCAAACGCCCATTTTGCAAGGGTTTATTGAACATCTTTGAAGTTTGAACCACCCGCCGCACCGTCATGACCTCGTTGCTTGGCCACCCCGATCAGATATTTCAATTCAGTCCCCGGTCCCTGCTTGCATATCGGCAATCCCTTCTTTTCTGTTTCCCGAACATCGGGCGTGGATAATATAATCTTGCTTCGCTTCTTACAGCATTGCCTCAATGACTTTTGCATCAAATTTCCTGGTGTTCTGGACAAATTGGCTGACATGGTTACCGTAGTTAGCTTGATATCGCCATTCGTGGATATGCCTTGACCTCTTCAGACTTTCTCTGGTCGGCGCCCGAGTCCTCATGGCATCTCGGCCCCGGCTTGGGATGTGTCCTTTTGTCCCTTTTGTCCATGAACTTAACGACTGGACCGCCTCAGGAAACCATCAGGAGCTTTCCTGGTGTTGATGAAACGGTGTCCTCACCAAGCAGATATGAGATGCAATGCGCACTGCTTCCATTTCCTGGTCCGGACTCCATGGCGGGCATATCATTATTCTGCCTCTCGATATTCGCAAAGTCCGTAGTCGTGTGCATGCCGCTTGAAGATATCTGGGCGCCGTGTTCCTCGAGAGGATGTTGGTTACGGGCATCATCACGCAATTTAGATAACGAAAACGCAGTGTCGCCGGTCAAGACATGCCCCCACGCGAGGCTTCGCCACGGAGAGAAATCAAGGTCGGGCGATGCAAGATATGAACAACATGACAGAGCAGATCAACTTGCGTTTGAGAGAGGGAAGGAGGATATTTCATCAGGAACGTCGCTACCTGCTTCCACCCTTCCCGCTTTCTAACTCTTTCTCATCATTTTCCGCAACACACTCTTTCCCTCATTAACATGTCCGTCATATTCGCCCTTGCATACGGTTTCGTCCCCATCATTTGGATCTTTTTCGTCTTGTTCGTCACCTCCATTTTGGCTGGCTTCAGCTCGACAGACGAGTCCAAGAGACGCTTCTAGTCCTAACGAGTACGCCACGGCTGTGTCCTCTCTTCGCTGGTCAACAACAGGGACAGAAGGAAAACTTTGCATCCGGACATGCCTTCACAGGAGGACATTTCGCCACCACGGAGGAAAATCAAGGCCGGGCGATGCAAGACATGGATACAACATGACAGATGAACATGATGCATCTGGGAAGAGGATACATTGTCAGAACATAAAGGCTGACGCATATTTCCCGCCCGTCCATATCTTCTCCTCAACCGGTTCCTCAACCTTTTGCCCTCATCCATCAATTTCCCAACCTTTTGAAAAGGAAACAACTCTTGCATTCTTCGTCATGGATGACCAACCGTCCGGCCCCGTTCTTGTATTCAGCCTAACCTTTTTATTTTTTCCGTCGCTCTTTCTCTCCTTGTTCTTCGCCTTCTTCATCTGTCCTTGTTTCTTCAGCGAGACAGAAGAAGACAAACAGGCAGACAAACAGGACGACATGGTCCAAGAAAAATAATGAAATCCTCCGGAAAAAGGTATGTTTTGTGTCATGCTCTTCCTCTTCCTCCCCGGCCATTTGGCCAACCCCGTATCATAGGGGTAGAGAGACAGAAGGACAAGTTGGCCCCCACCAGCTACTAAAAAGTAACATGATATGTGTGTAGTCCATACTCCGCCAAGAGACGTCGTCTGGATGATCAAGATGACGACGTCCATGGCAAGGGCAATGCCGCCGCCGACAACAACGACTACGACGACGACGACGAACCTCCCAACGGCGAAGCGGTGACACCCATGGCAGCATCCAGGATGCCCGCCGCCTTGCCCTCCTATACCTCTAATCCTGCGACCGATACCGATCACGGCAAAAAGAAAATGGCACTCATCCCGACCACGGTGAAGAAGAAGAAGGTCCGATTTGTATTCAGCACAACTAAAGCACTGCCTACACCGACAGATAATATGGGCAGGAAAACCGTAAGGTTTCTGTTTGACAACGGAGCGAAGGACCTTGACCTAGGTCTTTATAACGGGATTGTTGGACGGCGTTGAGACGGGTCGGTGGAATCACATGGGTGATAACATTGGAGGATTGGGGAGACTGGATATACCATGCCACAAAACAAATAAAACATGTATTTGCTTTAATGGCTTTTGTTGGACAGAAACGCTATCTGCTAGCTTGTTCTTTGGGCATTGACCACCTTTTATGCGGATTTTGTTTTGCAAACATCACACATGTTGGTGGCTAAATGATAACGGATGGCAAAGCATCATACCTCTAACAAGATCAAATGGAGTTTCTTTGGTCCAATTTATCAATACGGTTCGTTCGTTCCCGTTTCGTCATTTCGTCCAAAAACCAAAGAAAGAGGCGGTGATGCCACCCATGCATACAACAAACCGCATTGGTTGATAACTGTTAGCGCACATCCACTGTAACAGCCCATTCGTCCGCTGTAAAACGGTGCTAGCACTGCACTGAGTGGGTTCGTTTCAGCCCGGTGGAAACAGGGGCACCTCCCCGGGTTCCCGCATTTTGTCTTCCCTTCCACTTTCCACCTCTCACCGAACCCTTGATCTTCCTTCTGTACAACCACCATTGACACTCGGCTGAGCGTCGTATCACGCTCCTTTTAGGACTATTGTATCTTTCTTATCCTTTGCAAATCGAAGCTGGACGACCATCTGTCCTTTTCGTTGACCCGCCCGCTCGCTGCTGTCGCCGTTCCTTTGCCCGTCGCCTCGCTGCTTCATGCCCACCATCGTCACCATCTCGAACATCGTGTGAACCACCACTCTGAACCGGTACCCGATCCCGATCTAGGATTCAATTGCACCCTCCAATGCGCCATCGCTCCTCGCCAATAAACCCTCTACCGTCCCTCCAACCCGACCATCATGCCGCCCGATACGCACTCCTCCCTTCCCCTCCTCGACCCCTCCGCCTCCGATGACCGCGGCCGCCGACGTCCCGCCTCTCCCTCCTACGACCCCTGCTACGATCCCTCAGCCGCCGACCGTCCGCCCTTCCCACGGCGAACAACACCCACCTCCCTCCACTCCTTAACCCCTTCTTCTTCGACCCCCCTCGCCTCACAAGCCCTCGCCCTCGACTCCCGCCTTCGCTACCGGCTCGCCGCTTTTTTCTTGGTGGTCTCGCTAGTAACATTCACCATCCAAACCGAGCTCGCTTCCATCATCCAACACGACCTAGGGTGGGACAAAGCCTACAGCATGTTATATCTCACCCACGGCAGCTGGATTTTCCTGTTCCCTTTGCAGCTGGGGGTGTTGAGGTTGATGAAGAGAGAAATGCCGTGGAGACAGTTTTGGAAGGGGGTATTCTGGGAGGTTAGGGTAGTGGGGTCCATGGTTCAGCATCAGCGGTTGGATGTGGTGCAAGTGCAAACTTCCACCTGGAGAGCAGCAGCAGGACGGAGGGGTCACGGTGGCCAGCCAAAGCCCAAACCCCAGTCGCCATGGCGATATCTAGCCTGGACAACGGCAGGTATCACGTGCGCCTTGACGGTCGCTGGCCTGAGCTGGTACCTAGCCGTTAGCATGACGACCCCGTCCGATCTGACGGCCATATACAACTGCAGCGCGTTTTTCGCGTACGCGTTTAGTATCCCGTTGCTCAAAGAGAAGCCTCGGATGGGCAAGATTTTGGCCGTCGCCATCGCCATCATTGGCGTTTTGGTGGTCGCATACGGCGACGGCGGCACCGATACCGAATCCGACTCGAAGGGAGCAGAAGCAGGAGCAGGAGCAGGAGCAGGAGCAGGAGACGACGATATCACCAGCAGCAGCACCCAACGCTTCCTAGGTAACCTAATCATCGGCGTCGGCTCCGTTCTCTACGGTCTCTACGAAGTGCTCTACAAGCGCTTCGCCTGTCCGCCCGAGGGCACTTCGGCTTTCAGGAGCGTAACCTTCGCCAACACCTTTGGTAGCATGATGGGCGTCTTCACCGTTTTTGTCTTGTGGATCCCCATCCCCATCTTGCACTGGACGGGCATCGAACCGTTCGAGATTCCCACAGGCAGAGCGGCGTGGTTGTTGTTCTGGAGCATCGTCATGAACATGGGTTTTTCGGGAAGTTTCCTGGTGTTGATTTCCCTGACGAGTCCCGTGTTCAGCTCGGTGGCGAGCTTGCTGACGATTCTCATTGTGGCTGTGTCGGACTGGCTTGTTACGGGGAAGCCGCTGAGCGGGGCCTCGATGGTTGGTGGGGTTTTCATCATGATGGCGTTTGGCTTGCTGAGTTGGTCTACTTGGAAGGAGATTGAGGAGGCGGAGGAGGGGAAGAGGAGGATAGTTGCCGGCGGCGGCAGCGGCGAGGATGAAGAAGAAGAAAGTGACAGTGACAAGGATGAGGACTAGACTAGACGGTCTTTGGGAGGATTGTCATGTTGGCATTTTTGGTGTTTTTGTGTTTTCCTGTTTTCTTTTGTGGTTTGTTAAGGTATGCTTTGGATACACAGGACATATGTAACCGTCACACGAAAAGAAGGTCTGGGTGTACAAACGAGAATAGGGTTTGGCATGTGGTTTTGGACATTGACGGCGTTCCCAATTAGAGGACCATCATATAGAACGGTTATCAATCTGTCGGCCGGGCGGGCAAATAGCCCGAAACTAAACGAGCAGTTGCAATGACAACAAAGTGTGCTGCAATAGCTTTTATCCCCCTTGATTCGTCTTTACTCGCTACCGAAATATCGACGAATCTTTCTTTTCCTTGTATGGCTGAACCAAGGGCTACGGTACATAACTATCCGCTCCGTCGGTGGGGCCCGTCTGGGTTGCCGACGGACTTTTCTTCCGAATTTTGACTACATCCGAATGGGTGATCTCGGCCTTGGCACCGAGTTTTTGCTCGGGGCCCGGGTTGCTCCACAATTCCGGCATCCCCAGCCGGCCGGTGTCCGAGACTAGGTACACTACCTTAGGTACATACTGACACTGTTCAGCCAAACACTAAAAGTAGACTAGAGTCCAATTTTCTCACTGTCACTCACTGCACGGTTTGAGTCCCGTCTAGTTCTACATCGCCGTTAGACGGGCAGATATGTTGTTGAAAGGTAAATTGGTCCGCGAGATACATCCATCCACCGTGCTGGTTGTGATGTAATGCATTTGCCACTAACTAACTAACTGAGGTGACTAGCAAGCAGCCCCAAGCAACAAATGTTGGACCACGTGGAAGGAAACAAAGGCTCCTGTACGTAAGCGTGGGTTGTTTTTTTTCCTTTTTTCCTCTTTTTTTTTTTTTTTTTTTTTTTTTGTGCCCAAGTCTATCGCGCCGACGAGGACAAGTGTTGCGTAAGGAGGAGAGGTTGAAAAGTGCTACATCGCATATGAAGCAAGTTTATAATAAGATAGATCACGAAAATGGATAGGATTAATTAATGATTACAAGTGTCCAGGGAGGCCAGCAAGCTGGCCTCGCCCTTCCCGGGCGGTAAAAGGCTAGATCCCTACGTTATATAAATAGAGCTAGGTCTACCTTCTGGTCTGTGTACGAATACGAATACTACCGCGCATATAAATAATATAATAAAAAATTTCTAACCCGCTTATTTCTTCTTCCTTCCTCCCTATAATTACTACCTCCCGTTCCTTACGCCCTATTGTTTCTACCCCCGCCCGCGCCTTCCGTAAGCGCGCGTTTAAATACGGCTTTAAAAAATACCCAATAAATACTTTATACTTGTATACGCTTATTTTCGCAATTTACTAATACTACTTTTAATTAACTTTTATATTACTATTAAAATACTTCCCTGTAAAAAAACCGCTATTAAAAAGAAGACTACGGCCGACCCCGAAACCCCGGGCGTACTGTCTACCCTGAACGTCCCGGCCGGTAAGGGTTAGGATATTAATAACGCTAACGATTAATAAGTTTAAGAGCCCGTCTAAGAGGCTGTCTAAGAGGCCGTCTAAGAGCTTATTTAACCTAATAAGCCCGTATAAGCTAATATTAATCCTGGTACGCCTACTTATATAATTATTATAAATAATAAATATATCGTATATGTAAAAGCCCTTTGTAAAGAACCTGTTATAAGCCTTATAATTAATAATTAAAATTTTCTTACCTAATTTAAAAAAAACCTATATTAATAATAAGAAGGTACCTTATAATTATATATTATTCGTAGCTATACCCGTAAATATTTTTTATTTAATTATATTATTTTATTTATTTTATTAATTTATATTAATTTAACTTATCCGCCCCTTATCGTTCAAATTTAATATAAATAGAATTTAAGAAAACGAAATCCGTAATTAACGTCCGAATAAATTCGAAGCTTAACTTTTTATAGTCGTCGGTAAAGAGGGTATATACGGTTATATAATTGTATATAGCCCGTTCGGGGTCTACGTATAAATAAAAAGTATTGTTAAAAACGTGTATAATAATTGCTATTTTAATTTAAGTAATATTATATACCCCTTTTACGCAAAATATATTTCCGATAATACCGGAAATAAAACCCCGGCTATTAACCGCCGCTGTAAATACGTTAATTTAAATATTAATAGTTTTATAAATTCGCCGTTAAATAAGAAGGCCCGTGTAGGTAACGTCTACCCAAACTTTATAGCGTATATACTATTATTATTATTATTCTTGCCCTAACTTATATTAATATATATTTATTATAATTCGTCCCTTATAAAGATCTTTTAAACGTACTACCTATATATATAATAACTGGTCTTTCCGGCCTTAATTCCGGCCTTAATTATCCCGGCCATCTTTTTTACCTTATTTGTAAGGGCTTTAGAAGATATAGCGAAATAATTTAATACTATAGGCCAAGTTTATAATTGGGCCGTAAAGGCTAAAAGGGATATAGAATAAAAATAAATTAATATATTATAATATTTTTAGAGTTTTTATAGTAGATAAGAAGTATTTATAATATAGAATTTACGGCGTATAAGATATTTACAGGTTATTTTCATAGCGTTTACTACTATTTAGGGTTTTTACCCCCGTTCAAATACTAAACTTTCTCCCCTCCCTCCATACAATAACCTACAAATATAATAATATATTTAAATAACCGATTAAGAATATAAAATTATATATATAAGTAATAATAAGACTAAATATAAGATTGGATATAAATATAGAATATAAAGATAAATATAAGAAGGATATAATACTAGAAGGGTAAATATAAATATAAATATAAATATAAACTTAAAGGAGTATAAACAATATATATAAACCTTTAAACTAATATTTCCGGCTATACTACGTTCTATAAACGCCTATTAAACTTAGTTTTAACCCTCTATAAAAATATAGAAACGTTATCTACTACTATAATTCTACTCATAACTATATAAAACTACCTATAATTAAAAATATAATCTTATAAGTTAATACTAACGTACTTAAAGGACTACCCTTAATTCTTATTAATAGTATTATGGGGCGCGAGTAAGTACTAAAGTAAGATGTTAATTGTTGTACGAGGAATTAGAAGAGGAACCTATGCGCATACGAAAATTATATAGGGTATAGTATAGAGCCCTATGACTATAGTTATAGATTTATAGGGCGGCACTATAGCTGTACTGCACTCAAACAGCTGTACTTAGCTAGCTGTACTAATATAGTATAATACTCCTATTTATTTATAAGGAGTAGGCAATGCTTATAATACTACCCCCCTCCAACATTAACTCCCGGCCTTAAAATCTATTTAAAACCGTTTAGAAACTATTAATATTTATAAAGTAGAGTATATTAAGGCGGGTAAGCGCTTAGCGCTAAGCCTCCTATTAAGGGGTCGAATACCGGTTAAAATATTATTAAATGTACCCTTTTTATAGAGATTATTCGATTATTACTTTAAATAATCCTAAATAAGCTTAAAACGTTCTTAGTTATTTTATAAGTTTTATATTTATACTTTACTATTATTAACTTCCGACGGGGGGTACTATAAGGACGTTCGTAGTATAGTAGTTTATAGGGACGCTTATAACCCTACTAGTATTATAGATTATAGAGACCCTTTATTCGAATTTTATTTATAATTATTATAATTGTTTTTTTTCTATAATTCGTAACTATATCCCCTATCCTTATTAACCGTAGTAAAAATTTTGACCGTAGGCTTTAACCGTTAGCTGGAGGGTAAGGTGCTAAGGGTAAGAGATATAGGACCGCTGTAAAACGTATTATCTCCTAATTGTTATTAACGGTATTTAATTGTTACGGCTAGGTATTTATAAAGCAATTCGGTTAGGATGCGTAGAATAAGCTGTACTTTAAATTCCTTTATTTTTACTAATTTTTCTTTTTTTTTATTTTCTTACTTATTATTTAGTCTTGCGCTTCGTCGAATTTGACAGGTATCTACTTCTAGTACCGCCGTAGCCGGGATTAGAGCAGGTAGAGCTTCCTTATTTAGTAAGATTCTTGATTTTAACTATATTTTAAATTCCTTCCGGAAGTCGATGTATAGTAATCCTAATTTTGGCCGCCTCTTATAAAAGTCCTAGATTAATTTGTAATAGCCGTCGAAATTGGTTATTAGCTGCCAATTTAAAGGGTAATAAAATTATTTTACTAAATAATTCTAACGTCCCTCGATCTTCTAGTAATTTAAAAGTTCTTTAAATTCCTAGCGTTTATCTTCTTTGAAATTATCGGTTCTAATAATAATTATACCTTTGTTAGCTTTAACGTTAATTATAAGGTTTTTTTAACCCGGTAAACCCTCGACGTATAGTTTAACCCTAAATACGTTAATAATATAAGTAACTTTTATATTATTAAGCAAAGCTAATTCTACTGTATGTAAATTAGCTTTTATAATACGAAAAGGTCTTTTAAAACGCGGCGCTAATTTAATATATAGCCTACTAATTATGTAATTAACTATATTAAATATAATTTTATCCCTAACTTTATATTTAAGCGTATTAATACGGTTTTTATTCGCTGCTACTTCGTACTTCGCTTATGCTTATAAGGAGGAGGCTTTAACGAAGTCTTAAACCTTTTTAAATTGTAATACTAGTTAGTTAGCGCTAAAGATTTACTTCTTCTATACTTCTATTATATTTGGGGGGAATAGTATAAATAGTTCTATCCTTATACGAGGGTAAAAATTATAATTAGCGAAGAACGGAGTTACTCCCGTTAATATTAATTTAAGGTTGTTGTTTTAGAATTTAATTAAAGGTAGTTAGTCTTCCCAATTATTTTATGCCTAATTGATAAAGGTTCGTAAGTATTATTCTAATTCTATGTTAATCCTTTCTATTTATCCGTTAGTTTCCTTATAATAAAGCGTAGAATACTTTAATTTAACGCCTAGCCGTAAGGATAGTTATTTTTAGAAGGCCGAGACGAATTGGACACTTTTGTCCGAGACTACGGTATTTGGAAGACTGTAAAGAGTATAAATACGGTTAATAAACTTCTCTACTAGCTCTTCCGTTATTAACCCTTCTATTAGGATAAAGTGTTTTATTTTGGTTAGCCTATCTATTACAACTAGTACGTACCTATATTCCGCCCCCCTTCCTACTCGCTATAACTTGGGGAATAGTGTTACGTAGTGTCGTTTCTAGGTTCGACACTCTAGTCGCTAGAATCCTTGATTCTATGTCGGCGATTGCACGATTTCGTCTCGAAGTAAAGTTCGTAAGAACTAAACTGCTGCTAATCTTCTACTAGGCTTAATTCTTACCAAGATCACTTATTGCGCGTTAACGCGAGGTTAGGCATAATAAAGTATTATAGGGCGCGAGTAAGCACTAAGGTAAGATGTTAATTGTTATGCGAGGAACCAGAAGAGGAACCTGTACGCACACGAGAACTATATAGGGCATAGTGTAGAGCCCTGTGACCATGGCTATAGATCTATAGGGCGGTACTATAGCTGTGCTGCACTCAGACAGCTGCACTTAGCTGGCTGCACTAATGTAGCACAGTACCCCTATCTATCTACAAGGAGTAAGCAATGCCTATAACAAATAGTTATAAAAAAGTAGAATTATTGGAAACTACGTACGTTTTAACCTATAAATCTATTCTCCCTCCCTAATAATCAATATAATATATAGAATTATCTATATTTCGCTGTAAAAAGAACCGCTTAAAATCCTAACCTCGATTATATATATACCTATCCTAATAATTACTAATTTAATACTATTATATAAACCGCTTTCGGGGTATAAATTTTATAAGAATAAAATAAGTACACCTTTCTTCAAAGTTAATCTACTGAATAAGAATCCCGAAATGTAAATAAATTATAAATATTCTAATATTAATTATAAATTTCGAATATCCAATTCGGGTATTTCAAAACTATTTATAAATATATAAACCCAGTTTTCACCTTCTATATAAAATAGGATTTTATTATTCACCTCCCGGATAAATATATTATAAGTATAAAGGATAGCCCTATCCTTAAAAATATTATAATCCGTAATAACCCTAGTAAGAAGGGAAGTAAAATATATACGTTATAAGAAATCTTCTTTTATAATAATAATGAATATTACTAAAAAAGGTTAAATTTATTAGGATTTATAATATATAAAGACGTAAAATAGATTATACAATTACTATATAAATGTATAATTCTATTCGGTACCTCCCTAAATACGTATATTCTTTATAAAACGTAAAACTTTTATATTATCCTAGATAGGAGACGATTTAAAGTAAATAGAAATAATATTCGGTCGCTTACTTTTTATCTTTATAAGTAAAATTTATATAAAATTCCCCCCCGAAAATAATAAAAATACTACCGAAACGGATACTCCTACAATCCAAAAAGTCCTATAAAATATAATTTATAACTTCTATACACCCTTGGTCTTATATAGGAACCTCGTCCTAAATAATTAGAAAAATCTACTTTAAAAGTTTATACAAATTAATATTCTTTTTAATATTATAGATTTTCGGAGTAGAAACGTTTAAAAGGATTTTAAACTAAAAATATATAATTCGTCCGCTATTAAGCAATAGAACCGTAATACCTAAAGAGGCTACGTACAATACTATTTTATTCTACATACGAAAATAGGTATATAACTTATAATAAATAAACGTTTTACCAATACCTCCTAATCCCTATATAAAGAATTATATACTTTTAAAAATATTTTCTACAATAATAATAATTTTATTAAAAATTATAGTTTACCTAGTATTAAACTAGAACCGAACGGTATCGTACTATTACTATTATTCGTCCGTATTATAATTAAATTCCTACTATAAAAAAGGGTTTCCGTCTATATTCTCCTATTAGAAAATAAATTTAAAAAAGTATACGGAAATAAGAATTCAATCCTACTAAGTAAAATATTAACTGATAAAATATAAACCGTAAGTAATATACGGATTTTCTAAATTAAGAAGTACGCTTACTATACCCATAACCGTATAAGGAAAGTCGTTATAAAATAAATATACAAACTTATCCTAAATAACTTACAATTATACAATTTCTTCACCGGCCGTTAAATATATAACGAACAAATACCGTAACTACCGCCCAATTTACTACACTCCAACTTCCTCAAATAAAACCTCCCAACGAAAATTATCTTCTAATAATCCGCAATATAAATAAACGTCCCTAAATATTATATATACTACCCCGTTAACCGTACGTAAATCCTTAAAGGAGGTAGAACCGACTACATTTACTAATAATATATATAAATAATACTATTCGCCTACAATAGGAAGAACGTACTAAATATAGCCAATAAAAATACCTTACTAGCGTAGCTTCTAAACCCCGATATCCTTATCCCAAATATACTAAGAAGGAAAGTCCACGTACATAAGGTCCCGGCTATTAGGATATTCCGCATTATATTTAAAGTAGCCTGTAAACATAGTCTGGGCAGCCCACTCTATATAAAGGATACTCTATAATGCGAGCTATAACTTCCGCTAGACTTATATACCGTCTAAAAATATAACATTTAAGCTCGTCCGGTTCCGTAAACTCTATAATAGTCTTGTCCATACCTTTATAAATATATTTATAAATATATTTAATAGCATCCATAATCGAACAAATCTCTACGTTAATATAATTTGTATTTTAAGACTAAATACAAGTTATATAGTACTACTATACTATTATAAATACGAACATCTCTAATGCCTACCCTTTTCGTAATATAAATACTATTATTATAGCGCCTATAAGAAGGATAACTACTATCCGTAATAATAGTCTCCTTAATATAAAATTTAGGAAACTACTTACCGTATTTAAATTAACTACCCCTATCCTTATTATCTATAACCATATATAGAGCATTCGGGTTCTCGCTATTACAAAGACTATAAATTAAAAAGATTTTAACTAACTCCGTAAAACGACCGTCCAGGTCTTCCTTAAAGGACGGAAACTCTACTCGGATAACGCGGTCTATAACTTAAAGCTCTATATACGCCCACTATATATCTAAATTTAGAAATACTAAGATATAATAATATAGAAGGTTACATTTTTAGAATTCTAAAATCTATACTACGCCTATACACTTCCCGAAAAAACCTCTTTTAATCTCCTTTACCAACGTATTTACTTTTATATTAAATACCTTACTAATAATATCCGGGCGTTCAATATAATTATAACTATTCAATATAATTATAACCTCCGGCCAACGTAAATTTACAATTATAATAATAAAGAATGTAAACTTTTTAAATTTATAAATAATAACTATAAAATTCTAATAATACCTCTAATTATAATAGGTACTTCTAATATATAATATAGGAAGTATAATTCTTTAGCTAACGTCTATTATAATTATATTACTATTAATAGTATAAGCCTAATCTATTAAATTCTAATACAATTCTATACGGATTTCACTTTAGTAAAATCGGACTTAATTTAGCCTTCGCTAATCGTTTATAACGTATAAATTTACTAATTACTATTAGAAAAGCCTTTTAAATAGGAATAGAATAATATTATCTAAATTATATTAGAATAAATAGTACCAGTACTACTCGTTCTACTTTATATAATTATCCTTATAAATATTATGTACAATTTTTATTAAAGCCTAATAGAAGCTGTAATCCCTATGTAATAATATTAAAGGATATGCTAAAAGGAGATATATACTATAATTAATAAGAATAAATTCAAATTCTATAAATTACTTTTTATTAAGTATAATAGATTATACGGAATTAATAGTACCGTCCTTACATATATTATCCTATTTATTAAGTACGTCCGGGATAATTATAATTACTTCGCTTATAGTAAGAAAATTTTTACGCCTCTAATTAATACTTTATTAGACTACCAATTATAAATATATTTAGGGATAGAATTTAACTTAAGTATTATCCTATATATAAATATCGAAACGCTCCTTTATAATACTATATAAATTAACGTACGGGTTATTATAATATAGAAAATACGTAAAGTTTTATACAAATTCGGAATCTATATCCGAAAATACTTAAAAACGCTAGCCAGCTTAAATTTACATAGTATTAAAAACTTTAAAATTGTAAATATATAATTAGGCGTATACAAGCAAATTTCTTACATTACTGTTAATCTGGGGGTGCAGGTAACGGTACCAGCGTAGTGCGGTTCGTTGTAAGCAAACACGTTCTTTTCGAATAACCGTTCTGCTTAAGAAAACCGTTCAACTCAGAAAAACCGTTTCAAGCAAATCCCTAGCCTCTGATTGGTTGGTTTGGTTTGGGAATGGGAGCTCTTGCCTTTTTCTTTTTTATACTACGAAATCATCTCATTTCCAAGGGTAAGGTAACCAAGCCCTCGGTACTCCCAATATCTAGCTTATCCGTGCACTTTCCTTTCAAACTATCACCTTCTTAAGTCTTCGTCACTTCCTTTTAAACTATCACCTTCCTAAGTCTTCGTCACTTCCTTTCAAACTATCACCTTCCCAAGTCTTCGTTACCCAATCTTCGTCGCCCACCCAAATCAAACTATCACTATCGTCATCATCGTCGTCATCGTCGTCGTCGTCGCTATAGAAGTTAGTAAACGAAAAACAAGGATGCAATCGTACTTATTTGATGATGATGATGATGATGATGATGATGATGATGATGATGATGATGATGATGATGATGATGATGATGATGATGATGATGATGATGATGATGAT